>OU696580.1:2806201-2846201 GCA_916048095.2 Sacculina carcini | reverse complement strand
TTTTTCTTGATTAAATAGATGAGACCATTTTGCCGGAATATTCTTTTAAAAATTTGATGGAATATTTTGTCAAATGGGAGACGAATGTGATGCTTAAATATTCGCTGATTTATTTTCAAAGTTTGGTGTTTATTTTCCTTTCTGAATTGCACCCAACGAGTTAGCAAACACTTCAACACTCGGGTTGTTTCATTTTGCCAAATATTACCCAGGAAGTATATATCTTTGAGTAACGTTTTTATATCGGGAGAAATTATAAGTTTATTTTTAATTTGTTTTTTTTCTTTTCTTCTCTCAAAAATACCGCATACCTTCTTGCAGTTTTTCTTACTCATATTTCAAATTTATGTTGAATAAATACTTTGTGTCTGTATGATGAAAGACAGAGGAAGATCCTTTGAAACTTTGTCATATTAACCCTGGTTGAGATTGTAAAATTTGAATTAACACAAGGTGTACCGTCTGGCAGCCCAACCGACTCCCAATATATCAGTAAAAATTGCTCCTTCACAAAAACATTGGCTTGTCATTGCGATTTTTATGGTCCGTTAGTCAAGATGATCGATGCCTGGGTGATGTGAGTTAAGGACATCTGGACCTTGTGTTTTTTATCCGCCAAAGTTTGTTGTCTTTTTTCCCTGCAAATATTTAGCTACCTTCAACTAACTGACGATTAAAAAATTCCGTGCTTACTTGAATTGAATAAAATACTGATTTAATTGTATTTATATATAGAGCAAAAATTAAAAATGTGTAAAAAATGTGTAAAATACAAATAAAATGTGTAAATGTCAAATACAATACAAAAATAAAATATATAAATATATGCGCGACGATATATTCATAAATATTTCAGTAGACACGCATTTAAACTGCTGAATATATTTGCATACGTGTCGAGTCTCTTTTAAGCTTGTGAATTAATATTTTGGCTTATCCCCTAGACCAGTGGTTCCCAACCTGGGGGTAAATTACCCCCTGGGGGTAATTTATCAATTGTTCGGGGGTAATGTAGGGGTGACAGGAAAATGTTCAGAATTCTGAAATTCAAGAAAACATTGCGGTACCTTGTATTGGGATTAATGTTAACTTAGCATATTATGTTTATTGTTTGCATTGTGTGGATATTGTATCGCTGATATGGCGTGTTATATATAGTTGTGTGTGCACGCGTGCGTGTGTGTGTGTGAATGCTTACAGTAACATGTACAGTAACAAAGGGGTAATATGCTTAATATGGGATGCTAAATTGGGTAACAAGCTGAAAAAGGTTGGGAACCACTGCCCTAGACATTGGCGGATCCAGAGGGGGGCTTAGGGGTTGAAGACCCCCTCAAAATGTTTCCATGAACTCCTCTTAACCAAGAGGTTCACTATACGAGGTTTAGAAAAATATTTTTCTGTAGAATTTGTTGATATAAGCATTATTGCAATGAAGTTGCATAATGATGCATGTAAATGACTGATCGCTCTCAAAACTCAGCTCCCGCTCCCCAAATTAATTCAGCCCCTCCCAAAATTGCACTCTGGATCGGCCACTGCCCTTAGACCTGCCAATCACCGCTTTTCCGCCTTTGCGAAATGCGTGCGAAGTTTAGCGACAGCGCAAACTGCGGCGATTATGCTAATATGCGTAATGTTTGAGTATTACGCTACTGAAACAATGGCAGGGTATTTTGGACTTTGTTTGAAATTAGTCGGTGTAATTCCTCTGGTTTGGCTCGCTAAATACCTCTGTAAATGTAAAGTGTGAGCGCTTTGTGTGTGTTTATGTGTTTGGGATGTACGTACCATCGCTTTGTAGATATTCCAAAACCCTGGCTAATAAGATTCAGTATATGGCATTCAGACAAGCACTATGTTATAGTGTTTTGCCAATATTGAACAATTTGATTTACCAACTATGCGCTAGCACTAATGCACTTCAAACACACACACACACCATTAAAGTGTGCACACCCCGGCAATTCAAGCACAGCAGAAATTCGAAAAAGACATCTGCAAATATTTTCAATCAAGAACTATAAAAATAGAACAAGCAAAATATATATGAGAATATATTATTTAGTCGGCTTAAGTTGTATTTAGTATTATTTTACCGTTATTTAGGTGTGTGTGTTTTACTAAATCTTCCTAGTTTTGGCAAAGAAAAGATTACATACATATATGACCAAGTTAATTCTGTTGACAACACCAAATATCATGAATTCATCATCTTATCTTCTCCTTGAACAGAATTATTCATCCATTATATCGATTTTATGAATTATCAAAAACACCCCCTCTACACGTGTGTGTGTGTGTGTGTGTGTTTATACATTTAACCGTGTTTGTATGTATGCGTATGCTTACTTGTGCCTGTGTGTGTGTGTGTCAGATCCACTGGGTCTAGGTTAAATGTGTAAGGATTCAAGAACATTAAAAACGCTATAAATTAAAGAGAACCTAAAAAAACGTTTCTATATTTTTCATAGATTTTAGGTTAGGTTTAGCGTTCTAATGTAATGTGCTGCCTTTGCAGGAGGCGAGGGACTGGAAGAAATTCGTTAAATCAAATGTTCTTGATTTCTTACACATTTAGCGTCAACTTCATCGGTGTGCCTGTGTGTGTGTGTGTGTGTGTGTGTGTGTGTGTGTGTGTGTGTGTGTGTGTGTGTGTGTGTGTGTGTGTGTGTCAGACCAACTGTACCGTGTTCTGCGTCGCTTCCATTCTCCGCCGGAAAGACCAGCTTTGGCGCAGAATTTCCAGCGAGCATTGCTGTCTTCGAGATTTCGCACCAGCCACAAGCGCCATTGTAAGTGAACGAACGTGATTTAATTGAGAACATTTGAGATATTTTCATGGAGAGTTCAAAGGTTAAATGTCTCAAGTGACAGCTGCTACACGGGAAGAAGCCGAAGCTTATGAACACACACAGGTGTGTCCCGTGCAGCTCGCTGCCACCGCAGAACCAACCCTCTCCACGCTATGACACCACAAGGACGGAAGACGTATTAGAGAGGACCACCTCCCCAGAATGCATGACACAACACATGACTGATATCTGGTACAATTTATTGCTGGGTGGACAGGGACTGTTGGATTATACAATTTTCCCAAAGAAATTCTCCTCCGCCGAGATTCGAACCACGGACCTCCCGCTTGTGAGGCGGGTGTGCTACCACTACACAACGGAGTCCAACATTGTATTTCATATACATTTCTCCTATTATTTCATATAAATTATTTAATGTATATAGTGTTGTCAGTCGGTCTGAAAAACGTCTTAATGTCGCCGTGTGTTGGCGGATTGTCGTAATATTCCCCAATGTCATTATGTTACTGTTGGCAGACTATCTCAAATCTTCTCAGCTTTGTTGTCAGTTGGTATGAAATTCACGCGCGGGTTCAATGATGTTTGTGTGTTGCCAGTTGGTCTGGACATTCCTGATGTGATTGCCAGCGACAGCCCCAACGTCCTCTATGATTCGCTCAAAGATCGTCTTCAGAAAGCTGGCTAAATAACAGGAGCAGTCAAGATCAAAGATCCTCCGCCAAAGATCACCACCAGCTTCAATCTCGGACTGAACTCTCTCTCTCTCTCTAAAAAGTTAACTTGACCGAAAGCAAGGTGAAAATCTCACAATCACACTTAGATCTCTGCACAACTTCACAAGTCCTTCGGCAACTCGATGTGTGGATCTCTTTAGCTAACTCAATAAACAGCTTTGCTATTGGTTGGTATATGCACGTGTGTGTGTGTGTGTTTGTGTAGCACTTGTAATCCACAGCACTGATATGTTCGCTTGATCAATACATTGACGAAATTGCACGGTCTAATTTAATTGGCAAATTTATCACAATTATAACTTGATTGTGATAAATTTGCGAATTATATCCTCTATCCTGTTCATATTATGATGAGTAACCAACTGAAAACGAGAGTATATCGACAATATGAATAACGCCAAACAAGCATAATGTCCATATTTAAAAAAGTAAGAGATAACCCTGGAAACTACAACCCATTTTGTTGAGTTGTGTGTCGTGTGAATTGATGGAGAAAATAATTCACAGGAAATTGGTGGCCTTTCAGAAGAGATTCAATTTGATATCGAAAAACCAACTTGGTTTCAGAAAAGGCAAATCAACAATAACAAATCTACTGAATTTTTATAGTCAAATTGTGGATATTACACAGGAAAGAGAGGGATGGGTGGACGCCATATATGTTGACTTTGAAAAGGCTTTCGATAAAGTACTACATGGGAAGTTATTACACAAACTGAAGAAATATGGATGAGTCAAAGGTGAACTGCTGGATTGGATGGAGAATTTCTTGAAAAATAGAGACATGCACACTTGCATCAGAGGAAATTACTCGTCTTGGATGAAGGTCAAAAGCAGAGTGCCGTAAGGTACGGTGCTTGCACCAATAATGCTCATCCTATATGTGGAAGACTTGATGAAAATGGGTCCAATATTTACATACATAAGTATATTTGCGGACGATTTGAAAATTCAACAAAACATCCACGATGATAGCAACTGTCGACAACTGCAAGAATATCTCCTGTCTGCATGCAGCAATAGATGTCAGATGAAATTTAATACAGAAAAAATGTCATCTCAATAGGTTTGACAGAGGCAATAGACGACCACTCCGGAATTATACGATAGATGGGAAAATTCTGAAAGAAATTGACACAGAGAAAGATTTGGGAGCTCGAATAAATTCCAAATTATCACCGGAAAATCATATATTGGATACCATAAAGGCAACAAATAATCAAATATCGAACATCAAAGCGACCTTTTCATATTTGGATCAATACATGATGAAGAAGTTGATTTCACCAAAATCAGACCTCTGCTAGAATACGCTGCACCGGTATGGAGCCCAAATCTTCAAAAACACGTGACGGCGATTGAGAGAGTACAAAGGTCATTTACTAAATGTATTGCGGAACTGAAACCACTGAATTATGAGCAGATACTCCAAAAAATTGACTTGCCAACGCTAGAAGAAAGAAGAAAAAGAGAAGATATCATAATGATATACAAATGTTTAAGTAGAAAAGACACAATCCAACATGAGCGAAATTTTAAAATATCAAAATCTATCAAAGGACATGGCAAAAAACTCTAGTGTTCTACTCTAGTGTTAGTGCAGGTTATTGCAATGCATCATGCATGCAACATCTGCAACGAGCGTGTGTATTGTCATTTGCTGGCGGTGCATTTGAAGCCGACGCACGATCAGATAAAATGTAATAATGTTTATTGATTACATTAAATTAAATCAGTGGTTCTCAACACGATTCAGTATTCAGGAAGCGTTTTCAAATCCGCAGTCAAATCTCGTACCCTCATGGATTTTTGATATCTATATGAAAATGATCTATACGAAACACAAACGACGTAATAACAAAACAAAATTCTAATTCGATATTTACTTATACAGGTTGAAGATCCTGTGAGAAAAACAGTTTATTTTAAGGGAAATTAAAAAGCACAGTTAAAACATATATTATGTTTAAATTTTCATGCATGATTCGTCGTAGCTCTTAGGAACTAGTATCACACCTAGTTAAGAATATCTGCATTAAATAAACACATGACACACATACATAAACACACACACGTGGAATTCGCTCACTCACAAAATTATAGCCAACATATATAATTGTACAATAAATATATTCCAAAATGAAATTGAAAAAACACATATTTGATGTTTAATTCACTTGCTAACAATTACTTCCAAATGAGCTAATTGTTTGAGTCTCTTTAATTATTATTTTTATTGTATTACCACGTGCTTTATTTTAACAACTTTGTCCGACGAAAAGCTTGGGCTTGTCGAACTTTTTCCCTTGTCTGTTGTTACATGTTAATTTGTGTTCATATTGTATGCTTGTGCGCGGAAATATATTCACAAGTAACACACATTACAACACACACACACACAGATGTATCAATTGCGCCGGTAATACAGCTGTTCCACGCGGCAGAGGCGGCACTAGAGCACTTGACCGGGGGGGAAGGCCGTGCCAGAAGCGTCGCCAGCAACAGAAGCTGGTGGGGCAAACACCTGCAGGGCTGCGGGCAGAAGTCGAGCGTGAAATGGCCGCGTCTCAAATTGCTCCCCATCCATCCATATCCACCGTCCTCTTCCACCCTGACATACATACATATGTTTCTCAATGTGGGTTTCTTTTGAGGGGCCATAGGAACAAAATTAAAAATAGGGAGCCACCATATTTTCTTAGATGCCATGAAAAATTCATGTTGAAAAGTATGTTTCATTAATACTCGTATTTTCCATGTTGTAAATTTTATATCACATCAGAAATCATGCCCTGGTGTCATTGCTTATGCTTAAACTCCGTGGTGTAGTGGTAGCACACCCGTCTCACAAGCGGGAGGTCCGTAGTTCAAATCCCGGCGGAGGAGAATTTTATTGGACGAATTCCATAATCCAACAGCCCCTGTCCATCCAGCAGTAAATGATGGTATCATATATCAGTCATGTGTTGTGTCATGCATTCTGGGGAGGTGGCCCTCTCTAATACGTCTTCCGTCCTTGTGGTGTCATAGTGTGGAGAGGGTCGGTTCTGCGGTGGCAGCGAGCTGCACGGGGCACACCTGTGTGTGTTCATAAGCTTCGACTTCTTCCCGTGTAGCAGCTGTCAACTGAGGTCTTTAACCTTTAAAAAGCTCGTCGTGTGAGTTTCACCTTTTCACCGTCAGATGGCTCTAGTGTCAGTCGATCTACACATATGCAACGTTGTTCATGGTCGCAGTTTTCGTGGTGTCGTGTGGCGTGGTGCCAGCTAGCACTGGTGGCGCCACCACTGGCCGCGCGTCTCACACGACACCACGCCTCGCGCACAAACTGCACGCCGCTCATTTGCTCGGCGCCTGTGAGCAACAGCGAGCAACAGTGAGCAACAGTGAGCAAATGACAGTAAGTTAAGTTGTCTCAATTGCTCTCAACAAATCGTATGCCCGATTTTACTAAATAAAAACGTACAGATCGGAAGTTCATTAGCAAACACACATACACACACACACACACACACACACACACACACACACACATACATACACATACTCACATACATATAAGCATACATATACTACTCAAACACACACACACACACACAAACACACACACACACACAAACACACATACACATCTTATTTCACTTATTGAAACATATATATATATAGCGTAATATCTACACCATGTGTTTCAGATGCGCAGACAGTATAATTTACAGCAATTACAACGCGATATGGAACAAACGGACACACTGATACATGTACAAGCATTCATAACAGTACACACATACACACACACGCGCACATTCGGCGCAAATGCGGATTTATCACAGTATCTGATAGGGCACACATCATGGGCATAAATCCTGGGGTTATTTGGGTTATATATACCCCCGTAAAAATTGGCAGGAGGGTATGAATATGCAATTATACCCCCGAGAATTCTGCTGAGTTCAGTTCATTAATATATAAATATATTAAAATCAGCATAGCAAAAATAACGATATACGAAAAATGCAAAAAACTATAAATATGTTAAAGATTATACTTTACGCAATATACATTTTATTGAGGTATGTGTGTGTTGTAATTGACTAGGCATAAAATGGTTGAGGGTCTCATGTAATTGACCAACTGAGTCAACTTTGAACACTAATGCATGATGGCTGTCATCCCCCCGAGCCTCGACACAAATCTACACCCTTGTTACACACGCACATACAAACACACACACAAGTTTCTAGCATTTTGGTAGACTCGCATCGTTGGTAATCGCGTGCATATTGGCTAGCTTATTTGCTCGCTTATTCACATATTGACAATAGCGTCTATATGACACTATCTTACAGCCAATGAGAGGATTAAGCAAAACTACGTTTTTCAGAGAAAATTTTTTTATGCATGTGTTAAACATATAAGTTATTTAGCAAAAAACCACAGTAACCTGATTAAGAAACCCTGGACTGTAGACAGATCAAGGTGTGTGTGTGTATGTTCGTGTGTCAGCCTGTATGTGACCCGACTGACCGACACACAGACGCAGTCCCGCACTGTTGGACACACAGGAGACATGCCCTGCGGCGTCGCGGTCGGAACGCACCATCAGTCGACACTCGGAGGAGGTGAGTGAGTGCGGTGTGCAGGCAACACCACAGTCAGGATTCACAGCGGTGACTGAGGCTGTGGTATCGCCACCATCTGCCACCAATACAAGTCATACCTCACAAGCGGCAGGTCCTTGGTTCAAATCCCGACCGAGGAGAATTTCATTGGGATAATTGTATAATCCAACAGTCCCTGTGCACTAGGGCTGGGCAGGAACCGGTTCCGGAACCGGTTCTGACGGTTCTGCTACGTAGGTATTGGAACCGGGTCCGAGACTCGGAACCGGTTCTGGAACCGGGTCCACACGGATCCGAGTCCACACGGTTCCGATTCTCGGATCCGAGTCCACACGGATCCGAGTCCACACGGATCCGAGTCCACACGGTTCCGATTCTTGGACCCGGGTCCACACGGATCCGAGTCCACACGGTTCCGATTCTCGGACCCGGGTCCACACGGATCCGAGTCCACACGGTTCCGATTCTTGGACCCGGGTCCACACGGATCCGAGTCCACACGGTTCCGATTCTCGGACCCGGGTCCACACGGATCTTAGTATCAGGACTGACAGGAAAATGTATGCGCATTGCGCACACACTACATGAACACTACGGTGCGTTTTAGAATAAACGCTAATATGAAATTGCGGTGAATGCAGTTTTTCACGTGTATTTAAAAAATGCGTATTATATTGTCTTTTTTTTCTGAAATACATGTACATTATTTGCAAGTAAGTCTGTGCGCGCAGAGTCATATTACACGAGGTATAATACTAAATTTAATACATATTATTTATTACGCTTATTCTATTGAATATATTATTAATATATTATTTTTTGGCGTATGATTACCGGAATTTGATTAAATAACCTCATTTTCAGCTAATTTGAGAGAAAAAGTATCGCATGAATGTTGATAAAACATTTTTCTAAGTCTGCGTGAAAACTGCATCCTTTCCATGGTGACTTCAATTACAATTCAACAATCAAACAAACAAACAACAATAATTTTAAAATCAAAGGCAGCCAATTAAACGCTACACGATCGCAATTTCACGACAGAATGGATGTTTCAACTTGACTTCCGGAAAAGGTTTTCTCATTGAATCCAATAAAATATACATTTTCGGAATCAGCATGAAAAAATGTATCTACCGCAACTTGGTACTAGTTAAACTTTTGGAAAAGTAAAGAATCCACCCATTCTAATGCACACAAGCATACATGACCAAAGCTGTGATCACGGCACATCGATCACATTTGACGTGTCGCCCACAAATAATGTGAAAACCCATACAGGTGTGAACCAGGCGAGAAAGATGCCTGCTAAGTTTGTTTGTATCGAACGAAATGTGCGTGAAAATCCTGGATGGAAGTCAGCCAGTGTGGACATTGATGAATCTGGTCATATTTGTGAGGAAACCTTGTTTTCACTCAGAGTCTGTTATGACTGAAATCAACAGGCTGACTTGGTTGTACGCGGCTAAGGACAAATAATTTGTCAGTCAAACTGCCAGCGCCAACATCTCAACTAGTGTTTAAGCTGTTTAGTTGAATCTAGTGAGGTCCACCGTGAATGGTGAGTGAATGGTGTACACTTGAGTGGTGAGTAAAATTTGATTTTGCTTTATTTCTATACATTATCATGCATAAATGTTTAATATTAGAAATTGTTTCTACTTATTAAAATGGCATTTTTATCAATTTCCCTCTTATTTTTTAGTTTCTATTTATTCTTGTAGTGCTCCAACATTAGTAGCGTAGCAGAGGGCCTTAGTGACCTTGCGATTATTACGAAAATTTTCACAATATTCATCATTGAATCTCATAATTATCACTCAATGAGGTCGTTAAGGGGAAAATCACTCTTTTGTTGAACTCGGCGTATACTTTATCATTTAAGCATTTAGTCATACGAATAACTAACATACTTCTTCCCAAATGTAACTTTTTTTTACCCGAGAACGCCCATTATATCGCTAATATGGAATTGTTGTGAAATTGCCAATATGCCTCGATATAGAACTATTCAAATTCATATTTTTCATATTTTCCATTTCACGTCTCCCGAGAAGTGAATCCATTATCATGGTGGAGGGACCGAGCGTTGTTACTGCCTCGACTACATGAAGTGGCGACAAAATATTTGTGCACACCGGCATCTTCCGTTCCATCTGAACGTTTATTTTCAAAAGCCGGTGAATGGATATCACACAGACGAAACAGTCTCAAAGAAGAAAACATAAATATGATTCTCTTTTTGAATGAAAATGTGTAATATATACGCGTTTTGTGTATGTGTGTGTGAACGTGTGCGTTACGGAATAAGCGAACGTTTTCGGGCAATAGCCGAAATCAAATTATTGTTTGTTTGAGATATTATGTAACAGGTGATACGCAAACATTGTTTATATTGGAAAGTACATTGACTATTAAGCACATTTTTGCAGCAATAGCCACATTATTGTGTCAGCATTGTATGCATTTTTCTGTTGTTAAATATAGAGATGATAATGCCTTGTACATGTCTTCATTGAATATTAAAGCTTTTCTTTAAATTACAGGGCCGTAGTCAAGAGTTATATGCTTCACTCACCCAAAAAAACAAAATGAGGATCCCCCACAAAAAATAAAATTTATGAAATGATGAATTTAATTTTGTGAGAATACCCACTATAATGAAACTGATATAACTTTGACTTTCAATAAAATTTTGAATTTATGTAAACATTTGTTATTTTCCGAGTCACACGTTCATCTATGCCAACTCTCTTTTGTGTCTTCTCCCTTTGGGTGATCTCTAAACATGCGCACAGAAAATATATTTTTTCATCCAAGCGGAACCGGTTCCGGAACCGGTTCCAACGGTTCCACTGCCCTACGGATCCGGAACCGTGAGTATCAATTTTCACGGTTCCTGCCCAGCCCTACTGTGCACCCAGCAGTAAATGATGGTACCAGATATCAGTCATGTGTTGTGCCATGCATTCTGGAGAGGTGACTCTCTCTAATACGTCTTCCGTCCTTGTGGCGTCATAGCGTGGAGAGGGTCGGTTCTGCGGTGGCAGCGAGCTGCACGGGACACACCTGTGTGTGTGTTCATAAGCTTCGACTTCTTCCCGTGTAGCAGCTGTCACTTAATAGAATGAAGAGAATAGAACAACAAGCAATAGAACCACTGACCCAACCTAACCTAAATTGACTTGACCTAATCTAACCTAGCATAACATAACCTAGGAGGGCAACAGAAGGAAGAATAGAAGGCTGGGAGAGGAGGAAATAGGAAGAGGGAATACAATAAGGAAATAGAAGGAAAGAATACAAGGCACGGATAGAAGGAAATAGAAGGCAGGGAATAGAAGCAAAAGTGATGGGTTAGGTCAGGTGAGGCGACACAGGTCACGTATAGAAAAAGAGCGGAATAGAAGAGAGGATGAGAAAACAGAGGAAGATGATGACGTCATAGGGGAGGAGCAAGGGGCGTAATGTAAACAAGTACAACAAACAGGTGTATCGGTGGAACAAGACATAATGGTGAATAGAAGGTACTGTATTTGTCCGTATATAAGAGTTCCTTGTGTATAAGAGTCCCTTGTGTATAAGATACCCTTGTGTATAAGAGTCCCTTGTGTATAAGAGACTCTTGTGTATAAGAGACCCTTGTGTATAAGAGACCCTTGTGTATAAGAGACCCTTGCGTATAAGAGTCCCTTGTGTATAAGAGACCCTTGTGCATAAGAGTCCCTTGTGTATAAGAGTCCCTTGTGTATAAGAGACCCTTGTGTATAAGAGTCCCTTGTGTATAAGAGTCCCTTGTGTATAAGAGACCCTTGTGCATAAGAGTCCCTTGTGCATAAGAGTCCCTTGTGTATAAGAGTCCCTTGTGTATAAGAGTCCCTTGTGTATAAGAGTCCCTTGTGTATAAGAGTCCCTTGTGTATAAGAGACCCTTGTGCATAAGAGTCCCTTGTGTATAAGAGTCCCTTGTGTATAAGAGACCCTTGTGTATAAGAGTCCCTTGTGTATAAGAGTCCCTTGTGTATAAGATACCCTTGTGTATAAGAGACCCTTGTGTATAAGAGACCCTTGCGTATAAGAGTCCCTTGTGTATAAGAGACCCTTGTGCATAAGAGTCCCTTGTGTATAAGAGTCCCTTGTGTATAAGAGACCCTTGTGTATAAGAGTCCCTTGTGTATAAGAGTCCCTTGTGTATAAGAGACCCTTGTGCATAAGAGTCCCTTGTGTATAAGAGTCCCTTGTGTATAAGAGTCCCTTGTGTATAAGATACCCTTGTGTATAAGAGTCCCTTGTGTATAAGAAATCCTTGTGTATAAGAGACCCTTGTGTATAAGAGTCCCTTGTGTATAAGAGACCCTTGTGTATAAGAGTCCGTTGTGTATAAGAGTCCCTTGTGTATAAGAGTCCCATTCAATTTTCAGGCAGAAATTCTGGAAACAAGTACATATTGGTGTTAAATATCTGATTACCATGTATAAGAGGTCCACCACTGTTTGTAAAATGAAAATTTACACCAAAAAAGGGGTATCTTATACACGGGAGAGTAGGGTAGTTGTGTGTCAAGACAACACACACAACCTCACAGTCAAACTGCTCCTTCTAACAGCATAAGACGCCTCACTATCACTGATAATGCTGTGAGTGTGTATTGTGAACGTCCACATGACAAGCTAGCGACAGTGCCATGTGAGAAATAAATACAATCAAACACCGATAGTTAGGAAAAGGGTTAAAAAAAGGGTTAAAAATTTCAACCGCGTTGTCGATCTGATTGCGACGATTATACATCGATTTGACTGTATATTATTTAGACCCTTGTGGTACGCGACGATAATATATACATATATTTACTACACCAAACATATAGTATGTTTTTATTTACAATTGTATTTTCAATTTTGTCAATTTTCAAACAGAACCCTGAAAAATTTGGAGTCCTAAAGACTCGATCGCTGCGTCTTATATCGATGTTTCACTGTATTTGCACAACAGCAGAAACACACAGAGAGAGATAGAGAGAGAGTGTGTGTGTGTGTGTACGAGTGAATATGACACCTGACTGTTGAGAAACTTGCCGCAATAGATGGCGCCACCAGCTGCGGTTTTGTTTCTCACTGGCGTTGACACTGGCGGCCGCCATTTTGCGTTGATGACACGACACACATCCGGCGCACTGCAGACAATATTGCAAACTGCCACGACACTGCCATGTCATCTCTGACACAGACACACACACACACACACATACACAAACACACATACAGACACACACATAAACACATAAACACACACATTGCATTACATTAACACATTTATATCGCGCTTTTCACCCGAGGGTCTCAAAAGCGCTCTCTCTCACACACACAAACACACACACACACACACACACATAAGAACACATAGACAAGAACACACACACACACACACACACGTACACACATACACACACACACACACACACACACACACACACACAAACACACATACACACACAGATGCACACATACATGGTGTGTCCAAAAAGTTCGGTGAATAGTCCTATATCTCAGAGAAAAATGAAGTTAGGTGCACGCGTGTGCAAATAAATGGGCAGCAGGGCATAGGCAAAGAGACCGTGCGCACCATCGTTCGTGAAGATCTTGGAAAGCGGAAGATCTGCTCACGTTTCGTACCGCACAGATTGACAGCAGAACACAAGGAGAAACGAATGGAATGCGCCAAAGATTTCATCAGCATGTGTCGCGGGAACCGCTCTTTTTAACCATCATTGTCACGGGGGATGAAACCTGGTGCTACCAGTACGACCCAGAGACCAAGCGGCAATCGATGGTCTGGTGTTCTCCGCCTTCTCCACGACCATTAAAGAGTCGGCTTCAAAAATCCAAGGTGAAGAAGATGTTGATCGCCTTTTTCGGCAGCCACGGGCTTATTCACAAGGAGTTTGTTCCTCCGGGCCAGACCGTGAACGCCGCTTTCTACGAGCAAGTTTTGAAGCGATTGCTGCAGCGCATCCGCCGTGTTCGGCCAGAGTTGTACAGAACTAGATCGTGGGTGTTACTGCACGACAACGCACCGGCTCACGCTGTAATTGGTGTGCGCCAATTGTTGGCTCAACGCAGTGCTACTGTGATCAACTACCCACCGTACTCACCAGATCTGGCCCCAGCAGACACTACACATGCACAGACACATTTTTTTTTTATTATTCCAGGCAACGTTTATTGGCAAGCAGCCGTCATCACAAATGAAACGAATTCCGAAGAAACAAACAGGCATAGAACGATCAATCAAGACAATTGGACAAAAACACATGGCGTAGTGTCATAGGCACTATAATCATAGTAAACATGAAAAAACAAGTGAGAATAGGTGTGCGGTGTGTAGTGTCTTCATGGTGGGTGCCACCTTTCGCACGGCGGTCTGGCACGCTCAAGCTCTGGAACTCGACTGACGCCACTCCGTTGGCGGGCCAACTGCCTATCGCCACTGAATGGCATAGTTGTTGAAATGTGTCTGTCATGCACATTTATGTTTCCTCGCTTAAAAATTGCTTAGAAGGGCAGTCGCTTTGAGGATCTCGATGACATTCAGGAGTGTGACGAAGACTCTGCAAACGATTCCGGCGGAGGCTTTTTCTGGAAGTTTCCATAAGCTTTTTCCATAAGCTGTCAGCGTTGTATCGAGGGTGAAGGGGATTATTTCGAAGGCCAATAAATTTTTCTTTCGTAAAGTACCTTTTTATTCCTTTCTGAGGAAATTCATCGAACTTTTTGGACGCACCGTATAGATACACACACATACAGACACACACACATACAGACACACACACACACACACACACACACACACAGATATACTCGTGTCATTAGCTCACAATTGGGCAATCAAACGGTTGAAATGAAATAGGTTGACATATCTTTGTTGTCACAGAAATTCGCTCATCTCATACAGAGTTGATCAAAAGACCTTCTCGTATGGGTGGACCATGTAATTCCAACGGAATGATATCAGCTGGCAGAAACAAAATACACAATATAAGCCGATAAAAATAACTGAACACTTAACATCACTAGCGCCAAAGGATTATATACCAAAATAAACTTGACTATCGCTCGTAGTTATTGTTTACGATTAGTTGTTGTTTGCGATTCATACAGGAAGTTTTATAATACGAAAATACATTGAAAATATAAACACTTACTTATAAACAAAGCGACGCAAGTTTATACGTGCATAAACAACAAATCACATGAGTTGACCATCTAGTGATGGGCCAAGTATGGATATTCAAATGATATCGATACCACCTTCCGATTCCGATACTCACGTATACCGATACCAACATCCCCCCCAGTTTACGCAAGTAAATTCACAAATCAACCACATAATCTTGCAAGTATGCCGGCTTTCGGCGGCGCCGCTGTGGTCGTTCCGCGGGTGACGTGGACGGTGTCTCTGGTGTGGCCGCGTCGTTAGGTCCGTCTGGGCCGTCCTCCTGAGGCGTCATCGACTCCGCGTCTGGTGCCGGAGACACCGATATAGAGGGCGACTGTCGTGGTGGCCGTGCGCGCGGAGACTGTGGTGACGACGCACGGGTTGGTGACGACGATGAGGGTAGCGGCGATGAGCGTTCGGCGGGCGAAGCGTCCAGCATCAGTGATGTGTGCGATTCGGAATTTCCGGATCGGGACAGCGCAATCTGTTGATCTCCGGTCTGTTGACTTTTGGAGTCCTGCCGGCTGCTCTCCGCCCGCCGACCTATGGTGATGTCCGGAATGCCGTGCCGACCACTGGAAAGCTCCCCGATGTGTCGCAAGAACTGGCGATTTCGGAGCGTAACCCTACCGGATCCGTCTACCTTCACCATGTACTGGTCATAAGGCAGGGTCTCGACGATCGTGCCGGACCGGTCCCAGTGGTTGCGGTGGCGCCCTGTCTGGTTCTGGATTAAAACCCTGGAGCCGGGTACCAGGGGGCGCAGACATCGAGTACGCCGGTGGAGACTATCGAATTGCCTGGCAAACCTCACGCGTAGGGCGTCCTCTTGTTGTCGCCAGGTGTCCCGCCACACTGGGTGAACATTGTTTCGACTAAACACTTGTGTTCTTGGTGGAACAGGAAGCAGATCATTGGTGGGTCGTCCGAATACGATATGTGATGGCGACAAACCTGTCTCGGGATCGGGCGTGTTCCGATATTGCAGTAGCCCCGCTGCCACGGCCTCTGTTTGCACACAACCGTCGTTGTTCGTATTGGTCAATAGCAGTCGTTTCATCGATTTAACCGCGACTTCCGCTCGTCCGTTGGATTGAGGGAAGTACGCGGAGGACAGTCGATGATGCACGCCCCACCTTGCCAGGAACTCCGTGGTTTCCTTAGCGGTAAACTCCGATCCGCCGTCGGTGCTTAGCTCTAGCGGGACGCCGAATGTGGCAAAATAATGGATGAGTGTCTTGATGGCACCTTTGGCACCGTCTGATGCTGTGACAATGTGCGGCCAGCCGCTGAAGCGATCAACTATCACGAGATATCCTGTGCCACGTATGGAAAAGAAGTCTGCTGCTATCGCCTGGAATGGCTGGTGTGGCGTTTGAGACTGTATTGGGGGCATTCGTGACTGCGATGGAGCTATGCGCCAGCATTGTTGACACTGGTTTCGCGTGCTCTCTATGTCCTTGGTGATACCTGGCCAAAATACGGTCTGTTGCGCCCGACTGAACATCCGGCTGTTGCCCTGATGAGCAGCATGAAGAATCTGGAGCACTTCTTTGCGTAAAGCTTCAGGAATTAAAGCGCGAGACCCGTGCATGATAACATCGTCGACGACGGACAGGACGTCGCGGTGTTGCCAATAGGCTTGAAGGGTTTCAGGAAGATGATCGCGAGATGAAGGGAAACCCGACTGTATGATGGACATTAGCGTTCGCAAGTCGTCGTCTGCGGCCGTTGAAGTCTTAAGCCGCTCCCAGGTGACCGCACCAAGCTTGGCGGCTCCAGTCTTCACTGTCGCTATCACGTCAGGCTCAACGGTCCAGTCGTTGACGTCACGCGTTCGTAGGGCGCACAACGCGTTGACTTCGTCGGTGTTCTCGTCATCGCGGTCGGCTCGAGCGGGGTACCGCGATGCGGCGTCTGCGGCTGGTATTTCTTTGCCGGGTATATACACCACGCGAAATTTCCACATTAATGTTCGCTGTTTTAAGCGAAACAATCTCGGATTCGGGATATCGTCCAGTGCTCTGTCACTGAGTATTCTCACCAATGGTTTATGGTCGGTTGCAATAACCAAGTCGTGACATCCCAGCGTGAAATATCGACTGTCCTCGAGGGCCCACGCGACGGCCAACATTTCTCCTTCGACAGGGGCATATCTTGTCTCGGCCGAGCGCAGGAACCGAGACCCAGCTAGTGTGATGCGCCATCCGTCCGAACTGAACACTAATAACTAACACTAATAACTGAACGAAAATAACTGAACACTTAACATCACTAGCGCCAAAGGATTATATACCAAAATAAACTTGACTATCGCTCGTAGTTATTGTTTACGATTAGTTGTTGTTTGCGATTCATACAGGAAGTTTTATAATACGAAAATACATTGAAAATATAAACACTTACTTATAAACAAAGCGACGCAAGTTTATACGTGCATAAACAACAAATCACATTGATTGATTGATGCGAATTCCACCACTGCAGAAACAAACAAACACAAACAAACACCAGTCAGTATGCACCACACAAACTCAAACTCCACCAGCACTGAAAAAATTTCAAAACACGACCACAACAGCATCACCAAAAACACCGGCTCAGGCGAGTTCTTCGCGAACCGCCACATGTCCCGCGGACCACACTTACAGTGGGCCAAAAAAGACGGCGTCGAAGCGGACGCCGCGCCGACGATCGAAGTCGGCCACCCCTGTCATCGACATCGTCGATGTGCCCCCCGATGACCCGGGGAGTGCCGACACTGCTGACGTTTCTCCGGATGGCCCGGGGAACGTCAGCACATAGCTTTAATTTTTATTAGTATTCATCATGGCGACCGAGTGCAATAGTTTTTTCCTGCTGCAATGGAACTGTCGTGGGCTTTTATCAAAATGGGCTGAGTGTGAACAATTATTTTATCATCGCTCACCCAATATCATCGCCCTTCAAGAAACGTGGTTCCACCCCACAGATCAGCACAATCTCTCCTTGAGAGGATATTGTTTGTATAGAAATGATTATGTGGGTACAGGGCGGCGCAGAGGTGGTGCTGCCCTCTATATTAAAAACAGCATTCCGCAGAAAGCTCTTGCCGTGCAGCAGAGTGATGACATTCAAATAGTGGCGTGTACCATCTTCATCAATCAGTGTTTTTTAGATGTTTTTTGCTTGTACTCACCGCCACATGTCTCACCTTATTCACTCGATCGTCTTTTAAACAATATCATTTTTAGTTCACAGCACAAAGTTTTAATTGTCGGTGATTTTAACGCGCACAGTTCATTATGGGGCAGTTGTCTGACGTCAGACAAGGGTCGATTGATAGAGCATTTTATGGCGTATAATAATTTTGTTCTAATGAATGATGGGTCGCCGACACACTATGACATATCTACCGGATATTCATCGGCCATAGATCTGACACTGTGCTCACCTGAGGTTGCTAGTTGGTTTGGCTGGTCGACAGATACTGATCTGAGATCGTCAGACCACTATCCAGTGTTCCTGTCAGCACCTCAGCGTGCTAGCCCAGCACAGTGGATCCCAGGATGGAACCTGAAGCGAGCCAACTGAACTCTTTTTAGTCAGTGCTGCACGTGGGATCAGTCCGATGAGAACGAAAATGTCCACCATCTACACCATCAAATAAACATGGCTCTCCAGCGGGCAGCTACGCTATCTATGCCGTATAAATCGCTCCCGCCCAAAAAATGTCCAGTGCCCTGGTTCACGGACGAATGCCGCCAAGCGCTGGCTCGTAGGAAGAGGGCACTGAGACAACACAAACGCCTCAACACTGTCGACTCCAAAATTTCATTCTGCAGGGAACGTGCGCGCGTTAGAAAAACTATTAGAAATGCAAAAATTTCCTCCTGGCAAAACTTCCTCAGATCGTTTAACTCATCTACATCAATTACAGAAATATGGCAGGGTATAAGAAGGTTGAACGGCAAGCAGATCGCTAGACCACTACCGATACTGAGTGTCAACGGGGTCAACGTGGGAGAGCCGAAAGCGGTGGCAAATGC
Source organism: Sacculina carcini (assembly GCA_916048095.2). Classification (NCBI taxonomy): domain Eukaryota; kingdom Metazoa; phylum Arthropoda; class Thecostraca; family Sacculinidae; genus Sacculina; species Sacculina carcini. The sequence continues at coordinate 2,826,790 of OU696580.1, read as the reverse complement.
GCTGGCTCTCCATTTCGAGACAATCACCGCAGCCGACACCAGTGACGTCTCGGGTGGTCAAGCTATGCCACGTCTCACTGTGCCATCTTCAGCCTTCGAAACTCCATATCAACTGGCATATAATAACACTTTCACCAAGCATGAACTCACCAGTGCAATAGCCAAGTCCGGGCACACATCAGTTGGCCCAGACAATATTCACTACGCATTTTTAAAACATGCTCCATCAGATTTTATCAACCGTATTTTATCATTTTTTAATCTCATCTGGACCTCACAGATATTTCCACCTTCCTGGAAAGAGAGTATCATTTCGCCAATCCTCAAAAGAGATAAACCAAAGAATACTTCTGCGTCATATAGACCAATCACACTCACAAGTTGCTTGGGCAAAACGATGGAGCGCATGGTGGCACATAGGCTCTCGTACCTGATGGAAACCCATCATATCATCGATGAGCACCAGAGTGCATTTCGCCCTGGTTGTGCCGCCATTGACCAAATTGTGCGTCTCGAAAACGACATCAGGCTGGGTTTTGGGGCCAGACAGTGCACACTGGTCGTGTATCTGGACCTCACCAATGCCTACGACAGTGTTTCCCCAGATATTTTGCTCCACAAAGTTCATCATATGGGTTTCAGAGGCCAATTGGCACAATATATCAGAAATTTTATCACAGGTACCAGGTGGTTTCAGGTGAGGCTGGGCAGTGTCCTGTCTGACTGGCATGCGTCAGCAAAGGGCCTGCCTCAGGGCAGCTGCTTATCTCCTCTTTTATTCAATTTAATGATTAATGACATGTTTGATCGCATACCGACGGGAGTCTCGTATTCGCTTTATGCTGATGACTGTGCTATATGGGTCCGAGGTAGTGAGGTGTATGAAATGTTTTCTATTATGCAAGAAGCTTTAAACGGTCTGACACAATGGGCGAGCACAAATGGTCTCAGGTTTTCTGGAAGGAAGTCTGCCGCCGTAATGTATGCCATTGATAGTTTTCAAGAGGGTCCCATACTTACAGTGGCAGACGAAGAAATTCCTTACCAACAGTCGCATAAATTCCTCGGAGTTATTCTTGACAAGAGACTCAATATGCGGCAACATGTGAGCCATTTGAAGACACAATGCGCCAAGAGACTGAACATAATGCGTGTTATCGCGGGCAATCGGTACGCGGGCGGAAGTACGTCGGTGCTCCAGAGCATATATAAGACCCTCGTTTTGCCGGTCATTGACTACGGTGCGCAGGTCTACTCAGCGGCGAGTCCGTCAGTTCTACAGCAGCTAGAGACCGTCCAGAACGAAGGTCTCAGAATCATTTCTGGGGCTTTCAGATCATCACCGGTCGGAGCTTTACGTGCATACACTGGTATCCCCGCTCTTGAAGTGAGGAGAAATAAAACTATCCTGAGGTACGCTTTTAAAATTCTCATTAGAAAAGGTCATTTTATCCGTCGAATTTTAAATTTTCATCCAATTCCATCTCATCAGCGCAGTCGGCGACATCGTGTATTTGCATCCACATTTTCGAGGCGAGCTTTAGCAACATCGATTGAGATGAACGTTCCGATACCGAGTGAAAATCAAACTGAGGTACACCGTCCTCCTGCACCATGGGTCACACACATTCCCGTGACAACGTGCCTATGTCAGGAGAAATTGGGCGTACTCACAGACCTCGAAGTTCGCGATAGGTTCGCCGAGTTTTATCACCAAAACAAGGACTGGGTACACGTTTACACTGACGGGTCGAAGTGGCAAGACAGAGTAGGATGCGCGGTCATAGTGAAAAACGTGCCACCTGAGCACCAGCAAACTTTTCGCTATCGCCTGCCGTCCTACACCACTGTGTTTCACGCGGAACTGTATGCAATCTACAAAGCAGTTGAGTTTGCGAGCTTTCAACATTACCCAAAGTTTTTTATCATATCAGATTCTAAGGCGGCACTTCAACATTTATCCAATCATTCATCACTCGATTTTATTCACCATCGAATTTTAGACCTATATAGACAAATTGTGACGAGCGGCAAATCCTGTGTTTTTATGTGGGTGCCAGCTCACCGAGGAATCACTGGCAACGAATTAGCGGATGCAGAGGCTAAATGCGCTCTCGAGGAGATCTCGATACAAAACTATCCTTTAAATAAGTCGATTACAGATGCGATCGTAGATAGTCATATTCGGCAATTTGTCAAGACCCGCTGGCAGCAAGAACGGCATCAATACAAACTGGGCGAGGTCACCGATGACGTTGGTCCCTGGTCAGTGACAGCTGTTCTACCACGGAGAATAGAAGTATTACTGGCCAGACTGCGTATAGGCCACTCAAGGTTGACTCACGGGTTTTTAATGGAAAGTACTCCACCGCCTCACTGTTCTCGATGTAATGCCGTTTTAACTATCGACCATATACTTTTAGATTGCATGTGCTATGCCGAGAGTCGTAAGCCATTGTACGAATACTGCCTCAATAAGAATATATCATGGAATAGGGCGAGTTTGCTGAGCAGTAGCGATCCGCATTTGACCAAACATTTGGTTGAATACGTTTTTGTGACCGGTCTTGCCGAGGAACTGTGATGTGCTTTAAATCATTTGCTTTTCATATCCTAGTCATTTCCACTCATATTTTTATCCTTTTTAAAATCTTGACGATTGACTTTTAACGACGATGTGACGCTGATCAGACTATTGTAGCGCAAAGTGGTCGGAATCGGCCGACGCGCTATACCAACAACAACAACAACAACAACAAATCACATGAGTTGACCATCTAGTGATGGGCCAAGTATGGATATTCAAATGATATCGATACCACCTTCCGATTCCGATACTCACGTATACCGATACCAACAAGAGTCTATACAGAATAATAATACAATTAATACCCCGGCCAACAAGACTAGCAATGACAAATAACATTATATCACCAGTTGTGGAAAAAATTTGGCAGAAAAAGATGTCAAATTCATAGTGAACGTATCAAAATCCAACCTCTGGTCGGATGGGCATGGGTCAGGGGGGCCAGCTAGCGGGGGGGGCGACTGGGGGGGGGGGGCTTGAGTGCCAGAAAAATGTGCCAAGACCTCTCTAAGCCCCTCGCACCATAATAATCTTGCCCATAAACATTTGAAGTGTAGTCATTCATGTTTCGTAGGCTGACCTTGCGCTATTTTTTCGCCGATGTAGTTAGAGATTTTCGTTGTGTGTGTGTGTTTGTGTGTGTGTGTGTGTTTGCACAGTGCTACGTCTGCAGAGTACGTTCTTAGTATCGCGCGGCGATGATAGGGTGTCGTGTTGTAATGATGTAAGGATGTGAAGAAAGAAAGACACATGTGTTGGCGCTGTCAGACTGTTAGTATGGAGCGCTGCTCCAATTCACAATACATAATAAACTAAATACATTGCAAATATATACACAATATCAATATAAAACAGTATTAGTTTGAAAATTCCTAAAATGTCCTTATCAGCAGTGCATACGTGTGTGGGGAGTCGTGTTCGGGCATGTTCGTTGTGTGGTGTGGTCTTGTAGGCATATAAACAATATACATATATATATAAACAATATACTTATATATAAACAATATCTTGTAAACAATATGTCTTTTAATACATATTGTTTATGTTTTCGTGTTACACCCGGACATACGAGTATGATCGTTGAGGACTTTTTTTAGTAAAATAATTCAAATCGCGGGAGTTTATATAGTTAGTTAGAGTGGTTAAGTTTAATATGTTCCCTCTGAGAGTGTGTAATGTAAAAGTGTGATTTAAAACATTTGTCATGAGTTGATTTAATCGTCGATTTTTCAACACACAAAAAAGCGTACATTTTCTCCATCAGCCTCTCATCGGGAAATTTAGATGCCGACACTGCTGAAGAGAGAGAGAGAGTAAGACAGAGTTAGAGAGAGGACCTTTATTGAAGAGCGCAGTTAGTAATGGAGCGATATATTGCTGTAGCGGGCCCCAGTACCAGTATCTGCTAGTATTGGCAGCCAAGTCGGCCAGAGGACCCCACCATATGTCCGACACCAGGTAAATAGCACGTGGAGGCGTGTCCGTTACACCATCACTTTCCTGCCAATACCATCACACAATAACACCACTTCACTAACAGTGTAGTATAATATTTGTTTCAGTACATTCAAATGTGAATTCATTCTAAGCGCGTTTTTATGACTTGTCTCATATAGTTATGGCACGTGTTTTTTGCCTAATTATTTTGTAACGAATTATGTGACGGATTTCGTGTTCAAATATACGATATATAAATATATTAAAAATACCCAAATTTACTAGTATATTTTATCTGAATTTTCTGTCTGTATTATATGTATGTTACACAAGACTCTCATACATTCACGAATTCTGATTTGCATTAATTTATGAATTGTATGCAATTTCAAATTTCAATATTAATTGTATTCAATTTACTTGGTGTGCCAGTTTACAGAACGAATTTGACAAGTGCATCAAAACTGCATCAATTCCTGGTATGTTTTGCTGTTTTAACAGACCTCTCTAATACGTCTTCCGTCCTTGTGGCGTCATAGCGTGGAGAGGGTCGGTTCTGCGGTGACAGCGAGCTGCACGGGACACACCTGTGTGTGTTCATAATCTTCGACTTCTTCCCGTGTAGCAGCTGTCACTTGAGGCCTTTAACCTTTAACCTTTAACAACTCTTGCATGCAGGCTCTTCTCAAACACTCTAAGCAGTCATTAACTACATACAAATGCTTATAGCAGCCACAATATATCCCCAGGCCCTATAAGTGTATGTGTATGTTTGTTTGTGTGTGTGTGTGTGTGTGTGTGTGTGTGTGTGTGTGTGTGTGTGTGTGTGTGTGTGTGTGTGTGTGTGTGTGTGTGAGCGCTTTTGATACTTTGGGGTGAAAAAGCGCGATATAAACATCTTAATATAATATAAATGTAATGTAAATGTTACCTGCTGCTGCGGTGTCACTTGTATGACGTCGACAGTACGCAGCGTTTGCCGCACCGCCGCCATGGTAGCCGACGTCAGTTGACGCACTTGACGTCCGTCAAACAGCCGCGCCGCCAGACAATTGGTGGCGCCCAGCGGCAAAATGGCCATCGGCAGCGACTGGTGGCGCAATTCTCTGGTGGCGTCGGTCGTGGTGGCGTGGCGACGCATCAAGCCGCTGACTGCCTTCACCACACACACATACACATACACAGTACAGTACAGTATTACATATATATGCCACTTTACACCAAAGGTCTCTAAAACGCACACACACACACACACACACACAGACAAGCACAGAAACATACACACACTAACACCCACACGCACATATACTAACACAAAGACACACACACACACACACAGACACGCAGACATAAAAACAACACAAGGTAGCATACAAACATAAACAAATATACACACACGAACACAAAAAGAAATAAAAACACACGAACATTCAAGGTAAATGTAAAACTATCTGTTTATTCAAGTTTAACTCATTCTACATTCTATGAATACTCATTAATACCATGTGTAGTAATCTGCTAATATTGGTACCGATTTTTTCCAATATACGGCCTTTCCATATATACTTTATTCAAATCGTTTGGTGGAAATTGTTACAAAAACATCTAGCGTTACAGATATTCACAAGCCACTGTACAAAGCGTCAAACATTCTTCAATAAATGCAATGAACACCACTTGTAATTGATTCCATAATATAATATTTGTATTAGTTATTTTAATGATTGATAGATTAATATATTAAAAGCTGACCAATAGATAAGCAGACTGAAATATATAAGTTAAGAAAATGATAAACGTTCACCTGCATTGGCAAAGAAAACTTTTGGATTGAATGAAAATGCAAATGGTATAAAATGAACAAAATTAAACACTTTGTAATCATGTATTAAACAAGATATCGTTCATACTTGTAGTTGATAAATATTTTGAAAGAAAATGATTCAATGTATTTAGTTTTTTATATATAAATCAGACATGAACTAGCATATAGACGATATTAGTTCAATATTTTTGTCTCGGTGTTATGTTCAGCAAGAAAAATCTGGTGGTATGTTTAATCTGCGCTTTATATTTTCCCTGAAAAAAAACGTTTTCTTACAGGAGCTTCAACCTGTATGAGTGAATATTTAATGAGAAAAGTTTTGTTATTACGTCGCTTGTATATTTATCATTTTCATACAGCTATCAAGAATCCAGGAGGATGAGAGAACTGACTGCTTATTCGAAAACGCTGCCTGAACACTGATAAAGTTTGAGAACCACTGCAGTAGAGGAGCCAATAAAGGAACTAGTAGAGAAAGCAGTAGATTACCCAGTTGAGGAACCAGTGGGGGAACCATTATAAGAACCAGTAAAGAAACTAGTAGAGGAACCAGTAAACGAATTAGTAGAGAAAGCAGTAGATTATCCAGTAGAGGAACAAGTGGAGGAACCAGTGGAGGAACCAGTAAAGGAACTAGTAGAGGAACCAGTAGAGGAACCAGTAGAGGAACTAGCAGAAGAACTAGTAGAGGAACTAGTAAAGGAACTAGTAAAGGAGCTGGTAAAGGAACCAGTAGAGGAACTAGTAGAGGAACCAGTAGAGGAGCCAGTAGATGAACTGGTAGGGGAACCAGTAGAGGAACTAGTAAAGGAACTAGTAGAGGAACCAGTATAAGAACCAGTGGAGGAACTAGTAGATGAACTAGTAGAGGAACTAGTAAAGGAACTAGTAAAGGAACTAGTAGAGGAACTAGTAGAGGAACCAGTAGAGGAACTAGTAGAGGAACTAGTAGAAGAACTAGTAGATGAACTAGTAGAGGAACTAGTAGAGGAACCGGTAGAAGAACTAGTAAAGGAACTAGTAGAGGAACTAGTAGAGGAACCAGTAGAGGAACTAGTAAAGGAACTAGTAAAGGAACTAGTAAAGGAACTAGTAGAGGAACTAGTAGAGGAACCAGTAGAGGAACCAGTAGAGGAACCAGTAGAGGAACTAGTAGAGGAACCAGTAGATTAGCCAGTAGAGGAACCAGTATAAGAACCAGAAGAGGAACTAGTAGAAGAACCAGTAGAGGAACTAGTAGATGAACTAGTAAAGGAACCAGTAGAGGAACCAGTAGAGAAACTAGCAGAAGTACCAGTAGAGGAACCATTATAAAAACAGTAGAGGAACTAGCAGAAGAACCAGAAGAGGAACTAGCAGAAGAACCAGTAGAGGAACTAGTAGAACCAGTAGAAGAACCAGTACCTCGACCACGGTACCGTTACCGCCGGCCACCAGAACGGCGTCGGTGTTGTTCATCATTTGTAACAGCTGACCGGTCTCGCCGGGTCGTTCAGTACGCACCACGGCCACCTTCAGGCCAGCCAGATGTAGCAGCGGGGCGCACCATTTCTCAAACATGGCCACACTCTTGCTGCAGCCAGACACACACACACATACAGACATACGACATTGAATACAGACATTCCTAGCATCAATTGCAGGCAAAGCCAGTAGTAGGGCAAGAATGCAAGCGCTATTCCCACGCTGCCCCGTGTAGTAGAATATAAATACAATATCCCGCCGTTTCGCTGTTCAGAAATTATTCTACTAAAACCAAACTACTCATTTATTCGCACCAAAATAAAAAAAAATATATACGAATTGTTAGAATTAATTATCCTCGGATGAAAACTCGAAATATCTCGCCTCTAATGTGTCTAATATTTACAATATTTATAATATTATACAATAATATTTAGGTAAAATAAACCAGAAGAAATGGGAACAGCATGAACGCTATAAATTGCCTGATTGCAATATCTATGCATCTTGCATCACCAACAGACAAACAGACAGACATAAAAACATTACAAACGAAAATCACACTGGAAATTAAACCGAATCAGAATAATTCGAATAACAGCACTAATTATAATTGTCCGTCGTGTTTAATTATTGAACCTGTATTGTATTAACGTGAGAGAAGCTATGGAGTCAATTGTATGAACGGAGTGATATTATTCAATGTTATTGGATGATGGTTTAATGTCTATTATTATTTATTTATTACTTTATTTTCCAACTATCTTTCTCTCAACATATTTTGAGCACTTTCAGGGTACACATGAGGTCACCGTAGGGTGGTAATAGTGCACTTGCACTCTTCCCCCATGCTACTGGATTTGCCTGTAATCAATAATAATAATAATATTAATAACAATAACTATAGACATACATTTCTGCCTGTCCATATAACTAACAGCATATAATCACAACAACCCACAATGAATGCACGCACACACACACACACACACACACACACACAGACAAGCACACACAAGCACACATTACATTACATTAAGACATTTATATCGCGTTTTTCACCCGAGGGTCTCAAAAGCGCTCACACACATGCACACACTCAAGCACAAGAGTCATACACATACACAATCGCATACACACATACATACACACGTGCACATTTACATACGCACAAACACATACATATATACATATTGAACAGGCAGCATACATTGAAACATACACACACAAAGACAACACACATAACACCACAGACATACAAGGACATACACTCAAACGAGCTGACAAAGAACACAACACAACAGACACAAACACACACACAAACAACAGAACTCCACACAACAGAAACACAAGCACAAACAACAGAACTCAACACAACAGACACACAAACACAAACGACAAAATTCAACAGAACTCAACACAACAGACACACAAACACACACACAAACAGCAAAACTCCACACAACAGACACACACACACACAAACAACATAACTCAACACAACAGACACACAAACACACACACAAACAGCAAAACTCAACACAACAGACACACAAAGACAAACAACAGAACTCAACACAACAGACACACAAACACAAACGACAAAACTCAACAGAACTCAACACAACAGACACACAAACACATACACACAATATCTGGCCTCTCTTCAGAGCGAACACACACACACACACACATACACTGCATGCAGACAGATATACAAGTGGTATGGTATGACGTCACACCCGCCATTGGCCGCCGGGTTGATGACAACAGTCACATGACGAGGTTGTGACGTCACAGAAAGAGGCTCGTCACCGTAGCGCCGCGCCTCGTCACACATCTCACGCATGTGAACATCATCTCTGCAACATACATACACACACACACACATATACATACATACACACAAGCATATATACACACACAAGCATATAAACATATAGCATAACATTAAACAAAGCATATAACACACACAAGCATATATACACACAAGCATACACACATACACATATAAGCATACATACAAATACACATATACATAAATACACAAGCATATACACACACATACACACATACACAAGCATACACACATACACACATATATACACACACATATATTTGTGTATACATAATCACATAATAAATATGTAGACATATTGTATAGATAAGCATGTGTATGTATGTGTGTGTGTATGTATGTGTGTGTGTATGTATGTGTGTGTGTATGTATGTATGTGTGTGCCTGTGTGTGTATGTGTGTGTGTGTGTATGTGTGTATATATGTATGTGTGTGTATATGCTTGTGTGTGTATGCGTGTGTGTGTGTGTGTGCCTGTGTATGTGTGTATTTGTGTGTATATTGTACAGATAAGCATCAATGTATATTTTCATGGTTGTGTAATATATCCAATTTACTTTATATTACACACAATGGCTAGATGTTTGAGAGATGTTAAGAAGTATAGTTTCCCATATACAGGTGTGTGTTGATGTCTGGAATCAGTCATTGGGGAGGATATTGTAGGAGCTAACAGCGTAGGAGCATTTAAAGAAAGACTGGATAGTGTGAAATACTGGGAATTTCAGGGAAGATAGGTTACTAGAGGGTGGGTTGGAGACAGGACAGCACGAGCATAGCTCATCTCCTGTGCTAAACAAATAGAAGAGTACAAATATACACACAGATATACACAGTCAGACACACACACACACACACACAGACACAATACAGTACAGTACAGTAAGACATTTATATAGCGCCCTACACCCGAAGGGTCTCTAAGGCGCTGCACACACATACACCCACACACAAACACACCTATAAGCAAACACCCACAAACACACCTACACACACACACCAACACATATATACACATGGATACACAGAGATACAGACAAACAGAAAGCAATATATAAAGCAGCCATGCACATAGACGCAGATATGAACACACGCAACAAGAACACAGGTATGAACAACATACAAGTGTGACACCGTCAACACATCACACACACACACAAGCACACACACACACACACACACACACACACACACACACACACACACACACACACACACACACATACAGAGAAACCCACGCACACACATACATACGGAATAAGAACACATGGAAGGAAGACACTTGTACCGGTACTTCTGAAGACACCATTTGTGCCCGCTACTCAACACCGCAACTCCAAACAACGACTTCTTCCAGTGATTGCGCAACGTTTTCCAAACCTTCATTGCAGCTCATAGATCTGGAAAAAACAAGTACATCAGAAAATGTTACAAAGTCAAGCATCATAAAACAGTTGTAAAGTATAGCGTCATCGGAATAATAATAGTACATGTCATAACGTATAACACAACATAATGCTAACTGGAATTAATGAACGTATTGATGAGCAGAAAACTCACGGAATCATATTCCAGTATATCACACGCGCATTACATAAATGATTCGGTGTGATCTGACGTTAGTTATCTACGGTAACCTTTTAGCTTTCTCTATTGTGTGCTTGATCTGGTTTTGATGTTTTTGTATATTGTGTGCGTGTGTGTATATTTGTGTTTAAAGGTTGAAGGCCTAAGTGACAGCTGCTACACGGGAAGAAGCCGAAGCTTATGAACACACACAGGTGTGTCCCGTGCAGCTCGCTGCCACAGCAGAACCGACCCTCTCCACGCTATGACGCCACAAGAACGGAAGACGTGTTAGAGAGAGCCACCTCCCCAGAATGCATGACACAACACATGACTGATATCTGGTACCATTTACTGCTGGGTGGACAGGGAATGTTGGATTATATAATTCGCCCAGAGAAATTCTCCTCCGCCGGGTTTTGAACCACGGACCTCCCGCTTGTGAGGCGGGTGTGCTACCACTACACCACGGTGCCCACAAATTCATATTTGCTATATTGGTTCTTTTGTATTTATTATTGCTGTTGATTGATATTTATGCGCGCACGTGTGGTTATATGCGCTATAGACGAAACATATTCTTGAATCTTGAATATATAAGATATGTCTTCCGGCATTCAGAGCCTAGATGTTTGGTGTGTTAGAGCATCAGACTGACAAATCACCGAATACTAAAATATTAATAAATCTAAAAATATTAGTATATTTAAATCTAAATTATCAAGCGGAAACGTATTGAGCAGAATCAATTAATTGGTAAGACATTAATAGGAACACACAAGTGAAAATGTATTCACAATCTAGTTAATTACAATACTTGGAAACATTTGATCAATTTTGTACCCATTTTGTACCATTTTGATCAATCATAATGTGCTTGTTTTTGATAAACGATCGGGCTAATTTTTATCTCTTCGTTAAACTCTATATTTAAGTTTCGCTCAAAATTGTTGTCTTACCAAATACTATCCGAAATTAGCAACATCTAAATCAGTGCTTCTGAACCTTTCTTAGTGTTCGAACCCCTTTCAAATCAGCAGTCAATTCTCGCATCCCCAGGATTCTTGATAACTATACGAAAACATAAAAATACATACGACGTCATACCAGGCTTTTATATTTAATCATCATTCACACAACTCCTTTAAGAGGATTAAGCAAAATTACGTTTTCAGGAAAAATATAATGTATAGGTTGAAGAAAATTAGTTTTACAAAAATTACGGGAGTTCACACACCCCCGGTTAAAACCCCTGATTTAGATGGAACTGAGTCCTCTTAAAATTTACAACACGAATTTAAATTTGCGCTACATATCTACATCTCACCAGCAGACATCGGAATTAACAGCTACAAGACTCGCATGGGAATTTCATATACAATTTCATTCCACGCTTCCCATTCGGAGTTCCCACTAATAAGACACAACTGCGCAGCCCACGCCTTATAAATTCATATCCTAACTTACACAAATACAATAAAACAACTGTGGTGTGATCGTGTGCAGTGAGAGAGAGAGTGTGAGAGAGATTGTGTCTGAGTATGTCAACGCGTTATTGTGTCTGTGTGATCGTGTATGGTTGAATTGTGTATGGCGTGCGAGAGTGTGTGAGCGAGTGTGTATAGTTGTGTCGGTGTGTCCGAGAAGTGAATGGTCTGAATAACCTGGAAGAGTTATTTAGCGGGAAATATCCCCATCACGTCGCATGTAAGATTGTGTATGATATTTTGAATTTATATGTATGAATCAACGTATGAATGAATGTCTCTCTCGGTGTGTGTATGTGTGTGTGTGTGTGTGTGTATGGACTGCAGACTGTTTGAGTATGTATGCTTTGAAGTGTTGTATGTTGTATTTTGTGCACTGTGGTCAATAAATCATCTATATGTGTGTGTATGCGTTTGGTGAAGTGTTCATGCCCCGCGGCGGCGAGCGAGTGACCGGCTCGCCGCTGATTGGTTGTGACGGTGGGCGTGTGTGTGTGTGTGTGTGTGCTACCGTATGTCACGTATGAGCGTGAGGTCGTGTTCGAGGTGTTGTCGGGAGTGGTGTGTCGTCTTGTAGGCGCGTGTGGGGCAGTGATGCCCACGCGTGCCTGTCTGTATTATATTTTAGTGGTTTTGGTTTCTTACAGCAACAAACTATCATACTATATCTATATATAACTATATCGCTCTATCAAACTATCGCTCATTTTATCACACGCGGCAGCCACTGCTTGCTATAAATGCTTGTTTTGCATTAAATTTAATTGTATTTAGTAGCCGCTAATTCCGCTTCATATCTGGCAGATCTGCGGTTGACGTGTGCTGCGTTTGACGCCATTTTCTATTCGAATTATCGTTTCTGTTCTTCAAATACATCAGGGAATCTTTTGTCAAGACCGTCTTATTACAAGCTAACCGGCCGGTTTTGCGCATTTTTGGAAAATGGAGTCAACTACATTTGAAGCTCGTTTGATTCCCGAGTATGATGGCAGCAGTGATGTTGTGGAGTGGTGGACGAGAACCGAAATGATGTGCGACTTGAAAGGCGTCGATATTACGAGTATGAACGTTGCTCCGTTGTGGCTCTCGAAAGGAGCTTTAGTCGTGTGGTCGCAGTTACCCGACGAGGGAATAAAATCTTCTGCGAAGACTCGAAGTGCTTTGTTTAATGTCTTCGGCTTGAACAAATATGTGGCATACGAGCAGTTCAAGAATCCTCGCTTGCTCCCTGGCGAATCACCGGATGTATTTATCGCAGGCCTGAGAAAACTGGCCCAAGCACTCGGTGGAGTGCCCGATTCACTTCTGCAATGTGCTTTCGTTGGCGGATTTTCTGAGGATGTTGCAGCAAATGTACGGGCCAGTGCCACCTCAGAGAATTTGACCAGCAGCGACATCGTGGTGAGAACGCGAATGATTCTGCAAACAAGAGAGAACGTGACTTGTCTAGCGGCTGGCTCAAAAAGACGTCAAACAGCCCCATCACAGTACAGCAGTATCAACCATGAAGTGTTTTGTGTGTAATCAAACAGGACACTGGAGTCGATCATGCTCGGTGAGGATGTCCATGACGAAATGTTTCAATTGTGCTAAAATGGGGCATATCGCAAGAGAGTGTCCGGAAAACTCCAAAGGGAAAGGAAAACGTTTTTCATTTCTCCGCAATGAAAAACGAGGCTCTGCCCACTGCGACGGTGTTTATCGATGGACATAAATGTTAGGTTCTGGTCGATACTGGCTGCTCCGAATGCATTTTGGTTAGCTCTGTGTGCAAAATGTGCACTCAAAAATTGATTACAGTGAATGTGTTGTTTGGTTCGAATTTAGTCTGTTCAGGTGACCCAGTATTTCGGTTGGAGGTCGCTCGGTGACAGTCGAGGTATCGAAGAGTCGAGGAGGTGCTGGAAGTTTAGCACAAGCCTATGAATTTCAGCGTTATCCTTGGGATCAACGCTATTTCTGCTTTGGGAGGACTCACTGTCGACGCAAGCGGCTCAGTTTCATTCGGTGGGTCGTCTTCACAAGTATGTTGCGCAGCGGAACCTGGCCTGAAGGTGCACAAACCGGGTCACACTGTTTGGTCTAGGCTAAATGTGTAAGGATTCAAGAACACTAAAAACGCACAAAAACGTTTCTATATTTTTCATAGATTTCAGGTTAGGTTAGGTTTAGCTGGTTAGGTTAGGTTAGGTTTAGTTAGGTTTGGTTAGGACTGAAATAAATTCGTTAAATCAAATTTTATAAGTCTAAATGTTCTTGATTCCTGGCACCAACAGCTTCAACCGTCGAATTTGATCGTGGTGCGCGGAGGTGGAAATGTCAGTGGAAATGGATGAATGAAAAAATTTCTCAAGTTTTCAGCAACAGGATATCTCAATATCGTGTCCCCACGGAATCTCGTCTAGCATTTGAAGATGAGCTTGATTTGTGGATCAACAACAAATGGCTCATTTCTTACGACGAAAGCGTACACGGTCACCCGCGGTGCTTGCTCCCACTCATGGCCGTTACACAACAGAATAAAGGGAAGGTGAGACCTGTTTTGGATTTTAGACAGCTAAACGAGTATGTCGACAATTTCACCGCGATGCAGATGTGTGTCACGAAAAACTAAGAGTCTGGAGAAGAAAGACCATGAATTTGTTCATCATGGATTTAAAGAAGGCGTACCTCCAGATCGAAGTCGATCCATCTCTTTGGGCTTATCAAACGGTGAGATTTGGAGATAAGCTATGCAACAAGTGCAACAATGAACGGACACAGAACGCAGGTGCAACAAGGAACTACAGTACTTGATATTGTGTTTTGTAATTTTGTCTGCTCTATTTCGGATATTTCAATTATTCCAAATTTTTTTTGATGCCATACAAAATTCGTTTTGAGGGCTTCGAATTACATAAAATAAAAATTATCAATATACATGAAATATGAAGCACTAACTCAAAGTGAACGAGCAAAGACGTTCACTCAACAGGTAAACAGGTGAAAGTATTGATTATTTGAGTGTGTAGTGATTGCGAGGTTGTGATTGGATTGATGGGTGATTTGTGTGCTTTTATTCATCGAGTCAAAAAGTTAATGAATAATTGAGTGTTCAATGGCCCAGCTGCATTATTTGTGAGTCAATTGCTATTTAATTTCTGTCGTCCTTTATGTATAATGCACTTGTGTAGGACAAACGCCATGGCTAATATTTAATATATATACTGCGATTTTTATAATTTTATAGAAGCGAAATTTCGGTAGTAATTATATCGTTTAACCCTCTAGAACCCATGTTACACATATGTATAACATACTAAAGAATGATAACACTAAACATTCTTACCACCAAAACCAGCGCAACATACAAATAACATCTATTGGGCAAATACGCCACTACAGCCTGCTGAGGGATGGAGGGAAAAAGCTGATACACAGGATACACAGGATATCACCCTGGCTTCTGGAGGGTTAACCCCAATTTTAACACAATTTTTTCCGACATTGCAGTTTTTTATGTTGTCCTGCTTTTATTACCAGGGAATCAACCACTGTATTTACACACAAGGTTTTTCCTGGTCTATTTTTCAGGTGTCTCAATTAAAAATTGGCATGATAGCCAGTACTGAATTTGATGTGCATAGAGGTGTGGTGAGCACATTTGAAATACTAGGCAATCATTATGGATCAGAGAAACGATTTAGTTGACTCTTCGAAACATTTCAAGTGCTTATCGACGGCAGCTTCGCCAGTGAGGACCAGGGATGTGGAATCTCTAGTACACACACAGGGACTCCACCAAGCTGAATCTTTGTCGAAGCTGCTTGTTTCTGCTGAGAAAAACTCCTGCTTGAACACTGCAGATGTTGTATTCTCCATAGCCGGTTTCGGCGATCATAACCAGCTGCCAGCGCAGGACATGTCTAGCGAATCTTGCTTCTGCTCCGACATTTCGTCGGCAGATGAAACGGGCGCAGATTTAAGCTCGCGCTACTTGCACAAAACCTGTGCCAGCTCAAATACGCACATTCCCGCCATTATGTCAACGGCAACAGTCCCGGCGGCTGGCGGCGTATCCGACGCAAACAGCTCGTGTTCCGATTGGAACGCCTCGGTGGGCTGCGCAGATGAATCAGACGAAAGTGGCGCATCGGAGGCGACAGTGGCGGGCGAGCGGTGGCCTCCGCTCGGGGCGGAACGCGACAGCATCGATAATGCGCCATTGTCGCCGCGGCGTCGCGAATGTAGCAAGTGCGTCATAATTGTCTTATTTTTGTGCTTCATATTTGATGTAACGTGAAGCGAGTTATTTCCAACGAAGGGTATTTATTTATATATTTATTTATGTTCAATGTGATTATTCAATAAATAATTATATTATCTTTGTCTAGCATTCTACTATATTTTGCTAGCATGAAATTTTTGCTTCGGTTTTTCAGTATATTTCAAGCATATATTTTATTATTGTATATTTCTGCTCTTTTATGCTTTTTGTATTGTATTTTTGCCAATCCCGTTTTAGGTGTACATCGCGTATAAATGTCTTAATATATTGCGTATGTCTGTGTGTTTGTGTGTGTGTGTGTCACACTCTAGTGATTCTTCACAATCGGAGCGAGTTCAGTTGCTAGAAGAGGAACACGAACATCTCAATAACTCGCTGATGGCACTCACCACACACTTCGCCCAGGTGGGCCTAGCTGCTCTTATAACCGCCACTATAGATTGTGCTGCTAATTTAATTTATTTTTCATCTCTTCAACAGTCCGATTCATTTTGCAGAAAAAGTTCGTATTTCTCAAATATCTTTTTCTATATATCTTGATTGTGTATGTGTGCGTGTGTGTGTGTAAGTAAAGTACGTTAAACAACTCTGCTAAACATTCTTCATCAGGCTTTTTAGTACGAAGTAAATCAAAATACACACACACGCACATAGACACGCATACAAACACACCCACACATGCATACACCTGCACACTCACTCATACACATACACACACACACACACTCACACAACCTAGACAAAATTCGTTAGCAGGCAGATTCTCCTATAACAAGTATATGTACACACACGCAAACAACAAAACAAACGCACTTTTAACAATGTTTACAATGTAGAAAATTTGTCATTCAAACGCTTTTGCCGGCGTGTGTGTGTTCATTTTGGGAATTTCAGATGACAAATGTGTTTGTATATTTATATATTTGTATATATATATATATATATATATATATATATATATATATATAACAACTAATATTTATAATATATAACAACTAATATTTATAATATATAACAACTAATATTTGTCATGTAATTATTATCTTGTAAAACTATGTGAATGTTAGAATTTAATATTGTGCGTGTGAGTTAAGTGAACACTTCACTGAGTAGCGCAATTTTCAATGCGCAACGTTTGCGTTGCCGTTGCAACACAATAGCAAACAATGCTGAAGACCGGAATGAGTTGTGATGGGGAAGTGTGTTGACTGTGAAGTGTAGTTGTCATTTGTCCTGTTAAATTTGTTAATTGTTAATTATTGCAATGTGTTATAATAAACCGACAGTATACAAGTGTGTGTGTGTGTGTGTGTGTGTATGTGTGTGTGTGTGTGTGTGTGTGTACTCACTAGTTGTAGTGTATAGAAGATGAGCAAGACTGTCAGACTGTCTTGTCTCCAACCCCACTATTGTCTAATCTACGCTTAAATTGCTCCGATACTCCTTGATTCCACCACATACTTTTCAAGACTATTCCAAACGTCGATACAACTATTTGGGAAACTATATTTCTTTATATCCCTAACTACTCTGGTCTGCCTAAGGCATTTATTGTGTCCCCTTCGATCTCTCTCACTCCAAACTACCCAACCTTTTCTATCCAGTTTGTCTTTGCCAATGCTATGCTTAAAAACGTTTATTAAATCATCCCTTAATCTTTTCATCGCTAATGTAGGTAACCCAACTCTCTCTAGTCTCTCCTCATAAGTCCCAAGTTTGTGTGTATGTGTGTGTGTGTGTGTGTGACGGCAGGTGCAGTTTCGTCTCAAGCAGATAGTTGAAGCGCCGACCGACGAGAAACAGCCTCTGCTGGAAGAATTGGAGACGTTCGCCTTCCGCGGAGTTCCCGACATTCGCCAGCCTCTGGCCTTGAATGAATCCGGCCAGCATCAACACTCTGTAATTCTCCACCCCTCTCTCTCTCTCTCTCTGTCTATCTGTCTATCTATCTGTGTTGCACTCCGTGCTGTAGTGGTAGTACAACCGCCTCACAAGCGGAAGGTCTGTGGTTCGAATCTCGGCGGAGGAGAATTTCTCTGGGCGAATTATATAATCCAACAGCCCCTGTCCACCCAGCAGTAAATGATGGTACCAGATATCAGCCATGTGTTGTGCCACGCATTCTGGGGAGGTGGCCCTCTCTAATACGTCTTCCGTCCTTGTGGCGTCATAGCGTGGAGAGGGTTGGCTCTGCGGTGGCAGCGAGCTGCACGGGACACACCTGTGTGTGTTCATAAGCTTCGGCTTCTTCCCGTGTAGCAGCTGTCACTTGAGGTCTTTTATATTTGACTTTTTTTGTGTGTGTTTTTATCTCTGTTATTATCTCTGATGTTTGAGGTATTTGTCTGCTATATGATAAATCTATTATACACGCCCTTGAAAATTATCGCCCTTTTTCGCAGTTTATCTCTCCCTCTGTGTGTGTGTGTGTGTGTGTGTGTGTGTGTGTGTGTCTGTATGTCTGTATGAGTGTGTATTTGTGTGTGTGCGTGTGTCTGTATGAGTGTGTAATTATGTGTGTGTGTGTGTGTATGAGTGTAAATGTAGTGTGTAATTGTGTGTGTGTATGTGTGTTTGTGTAATTGTGTGTGTCATTGTGTTTGTGTCTTGTCTTGTGTGTATCTTGTGTGTATCTGTACGCTAGTGTATCATTGTGTGTGTGTGTGTGTGTGTGTGTAGCTTGTAGATTGTAGATTTGTATTTATTGTCATACACAAACAATCAATTCAATGATAACAAAAGGAGATCAATACAAATATGGCAAATGCATCGAGCATAGACTTCTTAATGGATATGAGAAATATTACAATGTGAACATCATTTCGCTAAACATTAAGAACATCGCAAAACTAGAAGAACATCGCAGAACAACAAGAAAACCGCAAAACAGCCACCACAACATCTAAAAAACAACAAGGACATCGCAAAACAAAAACAATATAGCAAAACAACAACAACACTTGTGTGTGTGTGTGTGTGTGTGTGTGTGTGTGTGTGTGTGTGTGTGTGTATGTGTCAGGACAAGCTGCACTATGAGCAGCTAATAGACACACAGCGATGGCGTCAGAGAGAGTTGATGCAGCAGTTGAAATGTCAGCTGGAAGACCTGGAAGAATACGCCTATCAAACTGGCGACGCCGGACTGCCATCCAGCGTCGTTCTAGAGAAACAACGTGTCATAATCGGTACGTAACAAACAAATCACAATTTTGCCCTACACAAACGCACTATTAAAAGGGACATCGAAAAATACAGTAGTTCCTAAAGTAGTAGATAGATGGAATTGGTTGCCAAGCGACATAGTACACCAGCCAACGACACAACTGTTTAAGAAGACATATGACAACTGGAAGGTGGGAGTCACGAGCCTCTGACTCATTCCTGCGAAGACAACTAGTAAGAACAACTAGTAAGAACAACTAGTAAGAACACACACACACACACAGACCCACACGTATATCACACAAATTTGTGTGTATGTGTGTGTGTGTGTCTTTGTGTATATATTTATGGCTGTGTAGTTTTGTGTGCGTGTGTGTGTCTATGTCTGTATATTTATGTATGTGTGTCTGTCTGTGTGTGTGTTTGTGTTTGTATGTTTGTCAGACGAGTTGAAGGGCAAGTTGAATGTACAGTTTGACAACTTGGATTCGATGAGTACGGATGATTTACGCACCGTAGTCGACTGTGCCATTAGCCAGGTGCTAACTGACAATACGCCCACTTTACCACAGCCAAAGCAACCGCTTCTCCCCGAACCCCCCGGCAGAGGGGGGCTCCTGAGTGTTGAGGGGCCCCGTTGGCTCACGCAGGATATTAAAATTTATCATAAATTAGCTCAGAAAAGTATCTAACTTGATGGAGACCGACGGGCTGGTTTTAACTGCGTTTTCCCAAAGTCGCACCTCTCTTATAATGGTGTTTCATTGATAATTGGGGCTCCAATTATTGCCTTCCGAGTGGGGCAAAAGATCTTGCATCGTATATTTACATATGGTGTGTTTATTTAAATATTTTACACGGATTTAGGGCGGCTCTTTGCTTTTGTACTATAAATTTCTTATATTTATATTTAATCGTCATATATATCTATATATA
>OU696580.1:2641201-2801201 GCA_916048095.2 Sacculina carcini | reverse complement strand
ATGTATAGGTTGAAGAATATTAATTTTACAAAAATTACGGTAATTCACACAACCCCGGTTAAAACCCCTGATTTAGATGGATCTGAGTCCTCTTAAAATCTACAACCCGAATTTAACTTTGCGCTACATATGTACATATCACCAGCAGACATCGGAATTAACAGCTACAAGACTCGCATGGGAATTTCATATACAATTTCATTCCACGCTTCCCGTTCGAAGTTCCCACTAATAAGATACAACTGCGCAGCCCACGCCTCATAAATTCCTATCCTAACTTACACAAATACAATAAAGCAACTATGGTGTGATCGTGTGCAGTGAGAGAGAATGTGTGAGAGAGATTGTGTCTGAGTATGTCAACGCGTTATTGTGTCTGTGTGATCGTGTATGGTTGGATTGTGTATGGCGTGCGAGAGTGTGTGAGCGAGTGTGTATAGTTGTGTCGGTGTGTCCGAGAAATGAATGGTCTGAATAACCTGGAAGAGTTATTTAGCGGGAAATATCCCCATCACGTCGCATGTAAGATTGTGTATGATATTTTGAATTTATATGTATGAATCAACATATGAATGAATGTCTCCCTCAGTGTGTGTGTGTGTGTGTGTGTGTGTGTGTGTATGGACTGCAGTACGTTTGAGTATGTATGCTTTGAAGTGTTTTAATTTGTATTTTGTGCACTGGGGTCAATAAATCATCTATCTATCTGTGTGTGTATGCGTTTGGTGAAGTGTTCATACCCCGCGGCGGCGAGCGAGTGACCGGCTCGCCGCTGATTGGTTGTGACGGTGGGCGTGGGTGTGTGTGTGTGTGTGTGCTCCCGTATGTCACGGTGTGAGCGTGAGGTCGTGTTCGAGGTGTTGTCGAGAGTGGTGTGACGTCTTGTAGGCGCGCGTGGGGCATTGATGCCCACGCATGCCTGTCTGTATTATATTTTAGTGTTTTTGGTTTCTTACAGCAACAAACTCGCTCTTTCAAAACTATCGCTCATTTTATCACACGCGGCAACCACTGCTTGCTGTAAATGCTTGCTTTGCATTTAATTTAATTGTATTTAGTAGCCGCCAGTTCCGCTTCATATCTGGCAGATCTGCGGTTGACGTGTGCTGCGTTTGACGCCATTTTCTATTCGAATTATCGTTTCTGTTCTTCAAATACATCAGGGAATCTTTTGTCAAGACCGTCTCATTACAAGCTAACCGGCCGGTTATGCGCATTTTTGGAAAATGGAGTCAACTGCATTTGACGCTCGTTTGATTCCCGAGTATGATGGCAGCAGTGATGTTGTGGAGTGGTGGACGAGAACCGAAATGATGTGCGACTTGAAAGGGGTCGATATTTTGAGCGTTGTTCCGTTGTGGCTGTCGAAAGGAGCTTCAGTCGTGTGGTCGCAGTTAACCGACGAGGGAATAAAATCTTCTGCGAAGACTCGAAGTGCTTTGTTTAATGTCTTCGGCCTGAACAAATATGTGGCATACGAGCAGTTCAAGAATCTTCGCTTGCTTCCTGGCGAATCACCGGATGTGTTTATCGCAGACCTGAGAAAACTAGCCCAAGCATTCGGTGGAGTGCCCGATTCACTTCTGCAATGTGCTTTCGTTGGCGGATTTTCTGAGGATGCTGCAGCAAATGTACGGGCCAGTGTCACCTCAGAGAATTCGACCGTCAGCGACATCGTGGTGAGAACGCGAATGATTCTGCAAACAAGACAGAACGTGACTTGTATAGCGGCTGACTCAAAAAGACGGCAAACAGCCCCTCACAGTACAGCAGTATCAACCATGAAATGTTTTGTGTGTAATCAAACAGGAGAATGGAACCGATCATGCTCGGTGAGGATGTCCAGGACAAAATGTTTCAATTGTGCTAAAATGGGGCATATCGCAAGAGAGTGTTCGGAAAACTCCAAAGGGGAAGGTTCATCGGCGCCGGAACTTTCTTTGCAATGAAAAACAAAACAAAAAGGCGCTGCCCATTGCGACGGTGTTTATCGATGGGCATAAATGTGAGGTTCTGGTCGATACTGGCTGCTCCGAATGCATTGTGGTTAGCTCTGTGTGCAAAATGTGCACTCAAAAATTGATGACAGTGAATGTGTTGGGTGGTTCGAATTTTGTCTGTTCAAGTGTGGCCCAATGCTGTATCTCGGTTGGAGGTCGCTCGGTGGCATTCGAGGTGGTGCTCGTAGCTGAGCACAAGCCTATGAATTTCAGCGCTATCCTTGGGATGAACGCTATTTCTGCTTTGGGAGGAGCACTGTCGACGCAGGCGGTTCAGTTTCATTCGGTGGGTCGTCTTCACAAGTATGTTGCGCAGCAGAACCTGGCCTGAAGGTGAACAAGCCGGGTCACACTGTTTGGTCTAGGCTAAATGTGTAAGGATTCAAAAACAAAACAAACAAAAACAAACATGTATTTGATATAGCGCCAAGTAGAGCAGAGGCGCGTAAAAGAGATAAACTGGTGCGAAAAATATAAAGGAGTATTAGCTCATAGATGGAAAATAAATGAGCCAGCAAAAATAACACACATGATAAAAAAGAGAAAAACGGGTATAAAACAGCAAAAGAAATATCTTACACAGTAACAAACATCACATCACACATCACATCATAGATTAACACTGGTAACCAAGAAAAACGAATGTAGAGAGAACAAGATTTAGTGCTGTCGGAATGGAGGAGTTAGAGGTGTGGGCAAAGATAGCAAAAATTTTTGCAGAGCAGAAGAGAATGAGGAGTATGATTTTTGCTTCAGGACATGAGGAGGAAGTTGATTGTAAAGACGGGGAGCAGAAAAGTAGAAAGACTTGGCTGACCAGTTTGACTCATGAAGAGCAGGAGGAGAAACAAGAGGTACAGGACGACGACTGGAAGGTCGCTCGCTACACTGTAGGAGGGTAAGTAAGTAGGAAGGGGGAGAAGGCGAGTGAAGAAGTTTATATACAAGACAGCAGAGCTTATGATGGATCCTCGAAGGGACTGGCAGCCAGCCTAGTTGCCGAATATGTACAGAGGTTGGCATGGGCGTAAATTTGTGTCGAAGCTCGGGGGGGATGATGGTCATCATGCATTAGTTTTCAAAGTTGCTCAATTGACCCTCAACTAACTTTGTCATATTCAAATTTAACACACATATACCTCAATACAAAGTATATTATATGGACTAACACATACACACACACACACACAAATATATACACACACATGGGGTACCGGACACACACTACTATCGGACTGAACAGTATCACAGGTGTTAGCACAAACTTATTTAACGGAAATATAGGTGATGACAAACAAACATATTGATTTTACCATGTTTCATATAATCAACACACGGTCAGCAAAAACACATAGTGGTTAACACATAGAAAACAAGAGCAACAGATAAGACATTTTTTCACATTATAGCATGTTATTACATAGCATTATCATGGATATTGGTGATGAATATCTCTCTATTTAGCAAGAGCCAAACAGAGAGATCCGCTGCTCAGACCTTCTGACAAATTCTCTAACTATCACATTTATATCAACTGAATCGAGAATATCCTTGTGTATATGAGCAAGGGCAATATGGTTCAGACGTGTTTGCGACATTGTGCTTCTCAGCCATGTTTTGAGCCTACGGAGGGCAGAAAAACTTCTTTCTGACTCACAACTTGTTACAGGACAGACAAGAAGCAGCTTCAACAATGTCCGCATCTCAGAAAACATAGCTCTTGAAGCCGCTTCCATCGTTCGATAGGCATCTTGAGCAGAACCAACAGACACAGCTTTTGTGGTGCCGATAAACATTGGAAGCTGAAACTTCAGTCGTTCGAGATTTATTTCCGTGTAATGAGATACAACGGCTTCATTTACCGTTCCTGTGGTGATCATTTTTTCAAGTTCTATATATCGGTTTAGGCCTCTACTGTCCAGTACGTCAATCATCTGCGTCCTGACACAGTCCAGCATCTCGAAATACTGCATTTTATAATGTTGGCGAGCAGTATCTGGGAGGTATGATTTTGCATCTCCGCCGAATCTGAGTGGCAGTTTCCTTTTGCGAGGTTGCATAATGTCCTCCAATCCTAGAGAGTTCACTTGTGATTCTGCATAATCATACATTGCGCCGAATTCCTCTTCTCTGCTCCATGAATCTAGCTGGGTGATCGTCAATTTCACGGCTTCAACCATCCCTGGAAAAGTAAACGTGTAAATTATTGCAATAGTAATCTAGTGGGCAATCACAGACACAGGGGTTCCGAAATATTTTCTTATGTCCGCTCTTTTACCACCACTCTCAGACATTTCCAATGCTCACACAGAAATCTGCAGGCAAACATTGTGAACGAAAAACTTATGTTATAATGGTGAGCACAATGTTAATAGTAATTTATAAGTAATCATCCAAAAATATGCATAAAACTTGACCCGAGCACCGTAAAAATAACGTCTGGAACCGCTACTTGAAGAGATGGCTACATGCTATGGATGAAATAAAATGTCATGAAAGGAAAACTCAGCTCAAGGTATTATCTATGCTTAGAAGCACAGAACGACATCACTCTTGCTCATATTTATCAAATTTTCAAAAATATGTATTGTTACTTAATCAGTGGGGTAACTACGTCTTCAACTACTATTGTTGGTAGCCATGGCAACCGGCGTGAAAAACCAGCTGCACGGAGTGTTGCACAAGGGCCACCACGATTGCGCAAGAGTTCACCAATTATTCGCCTTGAGCAAGGCGTAAAATTGCGGAATTCGTTGACAAAATTGGCCTTTATAAAGGCGCATATGAGGTGTAATCGCTAAAAGAGTGCGCC
The DNA here is from genome assembly GCA_916048095.2 of Sacculina carcini. Taxonomy (NCBI): domain Eukaryota; kingdom Metazoa; phylum Arthropoda; class Thecostraca; family Sacculinidae; genus Sacculina; species Sacculina carcini. Next base: position 2,796,389 of record OU696580.1, on the reverse strand, counting down.
TTTAAAAAGGCGTGAAGAGATGCGAGGGATACGTTACAATGCAGAAAAAGCAGATGGGTTTTTCCAGTGTATTAGCAAGTACAGCGTAGACTTGCAAAACAGCACGGCGAAATAACATTAAACACAAGGCGAGTATTGCAGAGGAGCAGCTGGAGATGTGCTTGCAGTGTTGCTGGAGAGAGTGGCGAGTGCGCAGGAACAATGATTTCACTCAGCATTTTGCGCCCCCTTATATAGCCCGATGATTCATGCCGTTGTCGGAGCGCGCCGGAAGTGTGTCCGACAACCACATAAACTCGAGCTGATAGTGGTCAAAACGGTTGTGCTTTTGCGCAAAGCACGCGACTAAATGCATAGAGGACCGGGGTGCAACACGTACATACACAACAACAACAACAACAAAAACAACAAGCGTGTATTTGATATAGCGCACTAATCAACAAAGGCGCGATAAACATGAAATATAGATATACAAGATAATAATTACATCAAAACGGGAGCTCAGAAAGAAGAAAACAAGAGCTAGCAAGGACAAAAATATAACAGGGAAGATAAACACCGAATTATTTTGTTGCTATCATATCATAATTTGTGCTGAAAAAAAAAGAGAAAAAAAAACAACAACAACAACAACAACAACCACAAAGACATGAACAGACAAATATGAACACTGGCGCACGTCACATACAAGCACGATTAGCACAAACATAAGATCAGGGGCTGTGAGCGGAATAAAAAACACAGCAGGAAAACCAAAACACAAAGTGCAGTATTGTTAGTAAGAGTATATACATGGCGATAATATGGAGATACGAAAATATGGAGATATATATACAAAGGTAGTGTCAGTGCAATCTATAAGGAGGTGTAAGCGGCGACGGAGGAGAAAGCAGGTACTTATGTAGCGCAGAGGAAAAGGAAGAATATGATTTATGACGAAGGATATGAGGAGGAAGGGAGTTGTATAATCGGGGGGCAGAAAAATAGAAAGACTTCGCGGACCAATTTGATAAATGGTCGGCGGGAGGGCAAACAAGAGGTGCGGGACGGCGGCTGAAAGGACGATCAGAGAAGGTAAGAAGTGAGAGCAAGTACGAGGGAGGAGAAGATGAGTGGAGGAGTTTATATACAATACAACACAGCATATATTGTATCCTTGAAAGAGCTGGCAGCCAGCCGAGTTCTCGGATATGAGCGGAGGTGGGTGTCTTAGGAGGAAGGCGAAGAACGAAGCGACAAGAAAGATTGATGATAGATTGAAGAGAGCGAATGGACTTCTTAGGAAGATGAAAGAATAAGGAATTACAATAGTCGAGACGAGAAAAAATAAACGAGTTCACTAAGAGGAGAGCAGACGCAATATCAATATGAGAGCGGATCGGGTAGAATTGGCGCAAGGTGAAACGACAGAGGCGGGAAATTTTTGAAAGATGCTGAGAGAATGTTAGAGAGGGATCAAGAACAACACCCAGATTACGAATATGAGATGAAAGAGGCAAGTTGACAGAACAAGGAGCAATACTGGGAGGGTGAAATAAGAAATATTCAGTTTTTTCAGGATTCAAAAGGAGATTTCTTGAGGACGCCCAGGCAGCGATGTGTGATAGAAGTTGAGAAATTAGACCAATTTTTGAGGAGGAAAAGGGGAAGTAAATCTGTATATCGTCTGCATATATATGAAACGATATGGGGTAAGACCGGAGTATGGGGCAGAGGGATGAAATATACAGATTAAACAGAAGAGGGCCGAGAAGAGAACCTTGAGTGACACCGGAATCCAATGGAAGAGGAGAGGAAAACTCGGAGTTGCAGCGAACTGTATATGAACGATTTGTAAGATAGGAAGTTAGAAGAGATAGAGCTGAAGAAGATACACCAATATGGGCAAGATCTTTACAAAGAATCGAGTGATCAACGAGATCAAAGGCGGAAGAGAAATCTAGAGAGATGAATATTACGGAGTTGCCTGAGGAAAAGGAAGCGAAGATGTCGTTCAATAAAGACAGAAGGAGAGTCTCAGTTGAGTGATTAGAAACAAAACCGGATTGACGGGGGTCTAGGGCAGAAAGTATGCAAGGGCGGAGTTGAGGAAGGATGGCAGCCTCCAGAAGCTTAGAAGGTAGTGGAAGCAAGGAAATAGGCCTATAACTACATGGAGTACTAGTATCCAGGCAAGGCTTTTTAAGAATAGGAGAAATAACAGCGTGTTTAGAGGCCAGGAAAGTACCGTGGAGGAAAGAAGTGTTCACCAGATGAGTAAGAAATGGGGAAAAGAGTATGATGGAGTCGGAAAGAGCCCGGAAGTTAATTGGATCAGATGGACACCTGGAGGATTGAAGTTTTTTAAGAAATTTGGCAGTCATGGCTGGAGAAATTGGAGAGAAAGAAGATAAAGAGGTGTTTGAAGAAGGAAAAGATAGTGGAAGGGAGGACGGAGGTAATTTGGATTTGGCCGTGGCAATCTTGTCTCGAAAGAAGGATGAAAAACAGGAAGCAGATATTGAGCAAGGGCTAGAATTCGATGAGCCAGTGATAGATTTCAGGGTCGACCATCTGGAGCGGGAAGAATAAGTACACATACACAATACATTACAGTATATCTAAATAGGCAACACACATGAATAGCAAATACACATGCACGTTGATGCGTATGAACAAGCGAACATGGACGTACACAATTCAAAAACTATACAAACGTCACTTATGCATACATAAAAACATTTAAACACAAAACAAGATTATGTTTTAATTATGTGTTGTTGTGATTTAATTTGGAGAAGCCCTTTTGTACTTTATTGGAGAACCCAAAGTTTACCTGATTGCGAATTTATTTTGTCGCAGGTAGCCGTTCGCGTTGTTGTACGTACAGCCCCGGTGGCAATGGATTTCTCCGCGAGTAATTGCTTGTCGCCGAATATTGAAAGAAGACTTGACGATAACTGAAATAGGCTTGAAATACGATGCCTCGAACGCTGAACCACGAATCCCGTACCGAACCACGAGTCACTAACTACCCCGTGTTCTCTGTCTCCACTAATTCCCTTTCGCCGTTCCGGGTTGCCACGCCCCATTTTATCGCGGATTTGCCTTGAATCCTCCAAAATAGTACTGGGCTTTGAAATTATTTTCCCAATTAAATAGAATTGAAATTATTGAATTAAATTATGAATTACAATTGAAAATGATAAATATTTCTTTCACCCTCCCTTAAAAACAAAAGGGAAAGGAAACATATGAATCTTGTAGACTGAAGCATGTCGTTGAATGAAGTTTGAGGAACGAACACACTCAGAGTCAATTTGACACCCATAAGAATTGTGAATGATGATGAAGGACTGAGAAGGCCTGGTATAAAGTGAGAAGTGGCATGAACTTTGATACGACACCATTTGAGGACAATGATACAATTTGATAATGATCGTACTCACTGAACACTTATACAGATTCATCACGTATGAGGCCGGCTAACTGCTCTCGTTGTTTCATTGCAGCTTTTCTCTTCCCGCGATTGGGATGAGATGTTGCAGTCTCTCTTTCTTCATTGACACCCGTCGCTGTTTGACTTGGATGGATCGCAGTGATTTCTAGAGGATAAAGATGCTTGACTGCGTGAATGCTACTCTTGCCAGAACTGTTCTTCTTCATAGCCTCAATATCCTTTTGACGAGCTTGAGTGAAACGATTGGTTGTTCTGCAGCCCTGATGAATCCACTCTAGTACGACCTGTGAATCGACCCACACATTGATCTGCTGAATTTTGAACATGAGTGAATCCAGAATGAGTTGTAGGCATTTCATCATCAAGAAAACCGCCAACAGCTCAGTTTGCGGAATGCTCTTGTTTTGAGGTGAGATCTTCGACTTGGCAAATATGAAATTCGATTCATTCTTTGAGTTCGTGGCATAACAAACGAACCCATAGCTTTCTTTCCCTCCGTCACAAAATATATTTATGTCATGATTCGACAATGAGTCAGCTGACTTCCTCGGAAATCGCAGTTGGTCAAGCTGCGCCAGCTCCTTTTGAATTGATCTCCATTCTCGCGATAGCTGTTCCTTGAGTGGTTCATCCCAACCAACCTTGAGTAGCCACAATTTCTTCATGAAGAGCCTACCGCACAATGTGACAGGTAGTGCTAACGACAGCGGGTCGAAAATCTTGCTGATGTTGCTCAGTACTCGCCGTTTCGTAGGCCTGGACTCTGAATTATGAAGAACAACTTGACAGTCCGCGAGCTTCAGTGAATCCCTTTCTGGGTCATACATATATCCCAACACTTTCTCATAATCCGATTGGTGAGTGGTCGCCGTTTCATTCGACCTCATAAGTTCTCTCATGGAAGACACATTTGAAGACCAGCTTCGAAGATTGAACCCTCCTTCCTGCATGATTTCCCTACTCCTGTGGTACACATTGAGAATCTGATTGGTACTAGAGGAAGTAAACAAGAAATTATCCATGTAGAAGTAGCTTTTCAGAATGTCCGCTACAGAGTCTTGCGGATATAATTTCAAATGATACTGCAAGACCCTCATCAACACAAATGGACTTGCATTTAGGCCAAATAGAATAGTTCGATGTCGGTACACTTTCAACACGCCATTCGACTCCCACAAAAAACAGAATCTGTTTTTATCTTCTTCCGACTTCAACTGAATCTGCAGAAAGGCTTTCTCTATATCAGCCATTAGTACAAAATCCTCCTGACGAAATTTTAGCATCATACCCACAAGATTCGCCAACAAGTCTATTCCTTGAAAGCACGCTTGATTGAGTGTCGTCGCATTTTTGTCGACCTTAAAACTACAATTGAAGACTGTTCGCATTTTAGATGTACACTGATCTTCATCTTTGAACACAGGATGATGGGGGATGAAGACACAGTTCTCTTTGACAAGTGACTCAACATCAATTTCCTCAATAATGTTTCTTTGTATTTGATCTGTGAAATTGCTTTCGTAGCGATCTAGACAATCCTTGGCTACCAGACTTCGCTGGACCTGCTTCATTGCTTTGAATGCGACATCGAAATTGTGATCTACATTGCTGATTGAGTCTAAAAAAGGCACTTTGACCGAATAATGGCCATCTTTGAATTCAATACTGTCATCGAATTCTTTGATCAGCGCTTCATCTGTTTCGGCGAGAGTGTCATCTTTGATGCCGATGTTCTCCACCTTGAACATATTCTCCAACTCCACATCCACATCTAATTCGCCAGATGATAGTGACACAGGACTGAAATATGTGCGAGTTGGGCTTATTGCCAAGTTGACCAGACGTTCGTTTTTTTTTCTACAGGTGCCACTGAAGTCTGTTCACCCATGAGGGAGGAAATTTCTCCGAAAAGTATCATACCATCGTCGACTTCATAAGCAGTCGTATTGCCGAACTTAACACTGCTCAGCGGCTGAATGTGTCCTATGAGATCAGAACCCAAAAGACAATGAAAATCGGTCATTCTGTCTTCCGACATGTCCCGGAAAAAGCTGTCAGCCAACCTGAGGCCTTCGGACTTGAATTTTCGTACCAGTTTGGTCACTCCTGGCACATGATAATCCAATGACATACTACCATCTACCAGCAACTTGACGGTCGTGCTACCTCTTCTTGTAAAATGAACATTGCACGCTATAACATCATGCTGTTTCTCCGCGGTGCCTATGAATGTACGCACTTGATATTTGACGCGGTGTTTGTCTCTCTTGGCTGAGATCTTATCAGCCATATACTCACTGATGTAAGACGTTTGTGAGCCGTGATCGATCAAACACCGGACTATTTCACAATTTCCGTCCTCGGTTTGCATGAGTACCGACATTGATGGTAACAGTACCGCCGCCTGTGCATCGGTCTTCATCATGCACAGATGATTCTCCAGTTTTGTGACTTGGGTTGGACCACTACACACCGCAGTTATATGCGTATTTTTGCCGCACGATTTGCAGCTGTAGGTGAGCCCCTTCTTCTGGCATTCACACTCCTCCGTCGGCCGCCCGCCGCTGCAGTGGACACACCGTCCGAGCTGTCGCAAACGCTGGATTCGTGCCTGAGAATTTGAGTAATTACCACACTGCGACATCGGATGATCCCCTTCGCAAAACTTGCATGATTTCCATGAATGTGACGACGACTTTGATTGCTGAGCCTCCGATCTGACGGCTGATGTCGCAAATGTTTGCAAACTCGGAGATGACACCCGAAGCTTTTCCTGACCCCGGCGCACATCTTCTCGATACTTCTCGACATTTTGATTTGAGCGAGGCTGCGGTTTTTGGTCGAAGACCTTGGTCTGAGACGTGTTGCGATTAGCGCCCCCTTTTTGAGCTTCAAGCGCCCTCAATATTTTGCTGGAATTCTCCAAAATTGATTTTACTGAGGGGTATTCTGTTCCAATCAGTAAACTGGACCTGGTTCTGTAATTTGATGGTAATCTATTCATTACAATATGGCTCAAAAGCCTCGAACCAAAACTGCCTTCTACGAGTGCGTCCAAATTGTAATTTTGCAGCTCATAGATCGTTGACCGAATCTGATGTAAAAGTCGATGCATTCCGGCAAAGTCCGTGTCTGACGGACAACTCTGCCCGGTGAGTGTACACATGAGGCGCTCCACTACGGCATCTTCATCGAGATATTCGTCTTTCAAAAATGTCATAGCGGTGCCGTAATTGACATCAGTGTTTGACAGATGCTTAACAACATCCAGAGCGTCTCCTCTCAAACAGCTCTTGAGGTATATGAGCTTCACCGTGTCAGAAAACTCCTCTTTTTCCCCGACAAGGTCATTGAACAGTCGGATGAATTCCGAAAACTGCAACCTGTCTGAGGCGCCGTTGAATGATGGAAGTCGAATCTCCGGTGGTTTGACATGACTGACCTTAGCGGATTTTGCCGGTTGAATGGGCCGCATTGCCGCGGTTGACTGGCTCGACGCGCTGATGATAGCTGAAAGGCTTTGCGCGATCTGAGCGTGATAATCTGTCTGTGACTCGACATCCTGGTCGCACTCCTCTGGTGACGTCTCTTCTAACAAAAATGTGATTTTCAGATCCAAATTCTCAATGTCTGCAAGTTTAGCTCGGATAGATTTGACTCTGTCATGAACTACTGTCTCGTCAAGCTCCTCCTTTTCGAGTTTTTTGATCCACAAAGTCACTAACCTCTTTAGGGCACCACGTTGAACTTTCAGCTCTTTCATTGACTGAATCGTTTTGACATCATCCATCCTGACTGAGATAAGGATGTGATTAGAGAGGACTACTAAGACCGATACAAAGTACAATTGGAAATGAGACACAGAAAATTAAATGCCAAAAAGCGACAACGACATACTTCAATTTAGCTTGTCACATGATGATAATTTACATTTTGACTTCAATAAACTGGAAAGTACAGAAAATAAATTCGCAAGATGTTGTGATTTAATTTGGAGAAGCCCTTTTGTACTTTATTGGAGAACCCAAAGCTTACCTGATTGCGAATTTATTTTGTCGCAGGTAGCCGTTCGCGTTGTTGTACGTACAGCCCCGGTGGCAATGGATTTCTCCGCGAGTAATTGCTTGTCGCCGAATATTGAAAGAAGACTTGACGATAACTGAAATAGGCTTGAAATACGATGCCTCGAACGCTGAACCACGAATCCCGTACCGAACCACGAGTCACTAACTACCCCGTGTTCTCTGTCTCCACTAATTCCCTTTCGCCGTTCCGGGTTGCCACGCCCCATTTTATCGCGGATTTGCCTTGAATCCTCCAAAATAGTACTGGGCTTTGAAATTATTTTCCCAATTAAATAGAATTGAAATTATTGAATTAAATTATGAATTACAATTGAAAATGATAAATATTTCTTTCAGTGTGGTTCCCTAGGACATGGTTCAAAACACTACACATGTTTCGCGCATACAATAGTTTGGAATAACGTGCTACAACATTTTTCATCAAATTTATACCACAGTTTAACGAATAACGTAGCATGTATATATATAATATAAGTGTGCGCCTAAATACAAGAATATAACACATTAATATTTACATGGAACGAATGGCGCCTACACTATCTTGGCAGATCACTTTTGTATAATTTTGCTCATAGGGACATGCACATTCGGGAAATAATCATCGGGTAGAAATCCCGAAATTGGGGTGATACACTCTACATCCCCTAGTATCTACGCTCCTGTCATTGCATAACTACAAGAGATGTGCGTGGGCAATTTCAACCTTGCATACATCGCTGCTAGATGACCTTGTTGGTAAACAATAAGATACGCACACACAGGTGATATTGATGACACAGTGAGCGAGATGAATGAGCGGATATTCGCGTCCAAGCTGGTAGGCATGATTACCCTCATAAACCACTGGAATAATCATCTATAATATCATCAATAATCATAAATATTCGGCTTTTAGTAGTACGCTAAATTAAGTCAACCCAAAATATAAACTTTTATCTGGTAGTATTTGTTAAAAACTGAATTTGATCCTATATACAATTTGTTGAAAAATATGTTACTTCCTATAATTTACGTGTTAATTTACGTTGTTCATCAAACTTTTGCACATATTTATACCTTATTATGATTGATTTAATACATCATGTATTACATTGTAGGCACCATTCGTTCCTTGTAAATACTAATGTGTTATATTCTTGTATTTAGGCGCACACTTTTATTACATACATACATGCTACGTTATTCGTTACACTGTCGTATAAATTTGATGAAAAATGTTGTAGCACGATATTCCAAACTATTGTCTGCGCGAAACATGTGTAGTGTATTGAACCATGTCCTAGGGAACCACACATAATTAAAACATAATCTTGTTTTGTGTTTAAATGTTTTTTATGTATGCATAAGTGACGTTTGTGTAGTTTTTGAATTGTGTACGTCCATGTCCGCTTGTTCATACGCATCAACGTGCATGCGTATTTGCTATTAATGTATTACCTATTTAGATATACTGTAATGTATTGTGTATGTGTATGTACGTGTTGCACCCCGGTCCTCTATGCATTTAGTCGCGTGCTTTGCGCAAAAGCACAACCGTTTTGACCACTATCAGCTCGAGTTTATGTGGTTGTCGGACACACTTCCGGCGCGCTCCGACAACGGCATGAATCATCGGGCTATATAAGGGGGCGCAGAATGCTGAGTGAACTCATTGTTCCTGCGCACTCGCCACTCTCTCCAGCAACACTGCAAGCACATCTCCAGCTGCTCCTCTGCAATACTCGCCTTGTGTTTAATGTTATTTCGCCGTGCTGTTTTGCAAGTCTACGCTGTACTTGCTAATAGACTGGAAAAACCCATCTGCTTTTTCTGCATTGTAACGTATCCCTCGCATCTCTTCACGCCTTTTTAAAGGCGCACTCTTTTAGCGATTACACCTCATATGCGCCTTTATAAAGGCCAATTTTGTCAACGAATTCCGCAATTTTACGTCTTGCTAAAGGCGACTAATTGGTGAATTCTTGCGCAATCGTGGTGGCCCTTGTGCAACACTCCGTGCAGCTGGTTTTTCACGCCGGTTGCCATGGCTACCAACAACATCAGCTGGTTCCTATGGTTGAATAAAACTTTGGTAGAATAAGTGTTTTGACCTTATATAACTCTAGATATTAAGTCCATCATCTAAAATATGGAGTACAATTTTGGAAAAAAATTCTGGTTTAATGGCCGGGATTTACAGTATTTGTCTTATCCTTCGCCAAGTCAAGTTATCGGGGGGTATACCTTGAATCTTATCTAGCCTGGCATTACGATGCGAAATTTTATCGCCCGGAAGATATTTTCAGAGGTATATATGACATTCATTCTCCAGGAACTTTTTTCGTAACTACCCATTTTGACACTGGCTTAATGGAAACTTTTTTCGTAATGGATTCCTTTTTAATTAATAAATACAGGAATATAGAAAACGTACCTGTGCACCTTGCGACAAATGTAGAGCTTGCCAATTGACTGCTAACACGCCAACAACACAATACCGAGTACACACACAGCTGCAATCATTCGCATTTTGGTGCCAAAAACGGAGGCGCAATCGACGTTCATGCAATGAAAACGCACGCGCTTGATGTAGAAGACAGCTGACCAGTTCATTGACCCATGCCCGTCCACCAGATGATATTGGTGTATTGTCCATACGATCATGTCTTGGGTTGGGTTTTTGTATGTATGCGCGTGTGCGTAATAGTAGATTGGATCATGGGTGAGCGCACGTGCCGTGATGCATAAGGATACCCTTTGCAAAGCTAAAAACTATACTGTTCTACTGTGAGAGTAACGATATGCACTGTTTGCACGGCTTTTTTGCGAACAGTCCTAGATATGAACACACACTCTTTTTGTGGGAATTTATAGATAGCATTTCACGAATTCTCAGCCGGATTCTCGGGGGGTATAATCGCATATTCATCCCCCCCGGCCAATTTGTCGGGGGGTATATATACCCCCATACCCCTCAGGATTTACGCCCATGGAGGTTGGTGTCCTAGGTGGAAGACGCAAAACGAATCGACAGGAAAGGTTAATGATTGACTGAAGGGATCGAAGAGATTTTTGAGGTAGGTGAAAAAATAGAGAATTGCAATAGTCGAGACGGGAGAAGATATAGGAATTAACAAGAAGCAGTGCAGAGGATTCGTCGATGTGTCGGCGTATAGGGTAGAGTTGGCGCAAGATGAATCGACAGGATCGGGTAAGGTTTGAAAGATGTTTGGAGGAATCAAGTGAAGGATCAAAGACAATGCCCAAACTACGAATATGAGAGGAGAGGGACAAATGAAGACAGTTCGGAGATATCCTAGGAGGGTGAAATAAAATATACTCTGTCTTATCGGGATTCAAGAGGAGATCTCTGGAGGTCGCCCAGGCAGCAATGTTGGATAGAAGTTGGTCAATGAGATAACTGTTAGAGGACGAAAAAGGGAAATAAATTTGGATATCATCCGCATAAATGTGGAAAGATATAGGATAGGTGCGGAGGATCGGACAAAGAGAAGAAACATAAAGATTAAACAAAAGAGGACCGAGAAGAGAGCCTTGGGGAACACCCGAAATAATAGGAGAAGAAGATGAATATTCAGAGTTACAGCGTACCGAAAATGACCGATCAGCAAGATAGGATGACAATAGAGACAGCGCGGAGGAAGAAAGACCGGCATGCGGTAGATCCTGGCGGAGGATGGAGTGGTTCACAAGGTCAAAAGCGGAAGAAAAGTCAAGCGAAATGAAAAGCACAGAATTACCCACGGAAAAAGAAGCAAGTATATCATTAAGCAGAGAGAGGAGCAGAGTTTCAGTTGAGTGCCCGGAAACGAAACCAGATTGACATGGATCTAGGGCCGAATATATGCAAGGACGGAGCTGAGGAAGAATGGCAGCCTCAAGAAGCTTGGAAGGAAGAGGAAGCAAAGAAATAGGTCTGAAATTGCTGGGGATGGAGGATTCAAGGGAAGGTTTTTTTAGAATAGGTGAGACAATGGCGTGTTTAGATGCTAGGAAATTACCATGAAGAAAAGAAGTATTTACAAGATGGGTAAGCACAGGAGCAAGCAGAAAGATGGAGTCAGAGAGAACACGAAAGTTGATTGGATCGGAGGGGCACCTGGATTTTTGTAGCTTAGTTAGAAGCTTGATTGTCATCGCAGGTGTGATAGGTGAGAAGGCATCGAGGGAAGTATTTGAGGACGAAAAAGTTAGAGGAAGGAAGGATGAAGGAAGCTTTGATCTGGCGAAGATAAGTTTATCGCAGAAAAAAGATGAAAAACATGACGCAGAAATAGAGCAAGGAGCCGATTTGGAAAAACCGGTGATAGATTTCAGGGTGTGCCACCTGGAGTCAGAGGAATTTGAGCGGGATGAAAGCTTATCTTTATAATATACAGATTTTGCAAGATCGAGAGAGGAAAGAAAAGTATTGCGAGAGTCGCAAAAAGATAGCCAGCTGGACTCAGTGCGAAATCGGCGCCAACGTCGTTCATGGGCACGGGTCTCTGCACGTAAGTGGCGTAAGTCCGAATTTAACCACGGAAGTGGCGAGACAGAGGACTTTATCACGCGGCGGCGCAGTGGGAACAGAACCTCATTAATATCACACAAAGATTCATTTATAAAGTGTGAGATGGCTGAAGGGGGAATAAAATTGTAAATAGTGGGAGAGAGAGAAGAAGAAACGAGGAGAGAGAAATAGGAAGAGTCGAAGTTACTGTAATCACGTGCATAGTAGGTTTTTGGTGAGTGTGTAGAAGCCAGTTTGTGATGTTTTAAAGCAAATGAAATGAAGCTATGATCGGATGTGGTGGCATCAGGTGGGAAAGTAAGCAGACCGGGAAGAATTAAATTTGCGGATGAAGCTGTACAAATGAGAAGATCGAGAGTGTGGCCTGAAGTATGAGTAATACCCGAATTCATAACAGAAAGACCCCAAGATTCAAGTAAAGAAAGAAAATCAGAAGCATAGGGCTGTGATAGGGGACAGTCCACCCATAAATTAAAGTCCCCAAGAATAATAAAATTATCGTAAAAATGTTGTAAAAAATACGAAATAAGGGTGTCAAAGTCAGAGATAAATTGAGAAGATGAGCCTGGGTTATTATGGCGGTAGACAAGCAGTAGGCCCAGCTTAGGCGACGCAGGCAGAAACAGAGAAGTAGCGATGTACTTGTGGCGTACACACTTATTCACACACACATGTTTCTTTTGTATTGATTGTCGTTGTATTATTTTAGTTTATGCGTTGCATGTTTATGTTGTGCGTGTGTTTGCGTTATATTCGTTGCGTGTTTGTTTCATTACATAAATTCATTTCATTGTATAAATTTACACACTTCGCAATATGATTGTATGTATGTTCGCACCGTGCACACCACCGGATGTGATATTTTCGTCACCTATTTGCGCCGTGTGTTTACGTCGCCGTCTGGCTATGTCATCGCCGTCTGGCTATGTCATCGCCGTCTGGCTATGTCGTGTTTGTGTCGCGCTGTATATCCGCGCCGCCTGTGTGCTTGTGTCTGTCTGTCTGAGCCGCCTGTGTGCGCTGCCCATTCTCCACGCAAGCCGGCGGAAGTACTACTGTGTGTTCACACCACCCACGACGATCGTAGTCCCGCTATTTCCCGCGACAATTCACACGACTGTTTGCTCAGACGTCGCACGGCACCTTCCAGACGGTCACGTGACCGGTGTCCTACTTGGAGTGAAGGTATTCCGGCCGGTGCTACAGGTGTTGGACAAGTCAGTCGAGTATAAGGCGTGCTGACACACAGTGCTAGGGTTGTTCGCTCGCTTCATTGTGCTCCCGCTACTTACTCGTGCTCCCCGCGTATGCGTGTCAAGCCGCTGCGGGTACACTAGCATCTTCAGTCGAGAATAGTGCGTGCTGTCACACAGTGCTAGAGTGTTCGCTCGCTTCATTGTGCTCCCGCGACTTATTCGTGCTCCCCGTGTATTCGTGTTCAGCCGCTGCGGGTATCGTATCTTATTGTATTGTTTCGTTATTGTCATTATGTATTAATGTTATGTAAATGTGTGAATGTAATATATAGCTGATTTACTAATTGTTTTCTATGCATGTTTAACCGTACTTAACAAGTGTAGTTAACATACTCAGAAATCAGAAATCAGAAATCAGAAATGTATTGCCACTTTATACAACAAAGTATTGGCATGGATGAAAATATACATACAAATCACACAATGTACACACAAATGAAAATGCATCATAAAAAAAAAAAAATAAAAAAAAAATAATAAAAACTTGGGCTCACAGCGGGATAAGACACACAAGAGTCACACAAAAACACGTATACAACAGAAAAACGACTGATATCGGTGTGGGCTCATGAATCTATGTACACATCCAAAAGATGTTTATATAATTTGCTGCTGAAAGATTTATAGGAGCTGGAAGATTTAATTGAACGGGGAAGTTTATTGTACAGACGGGGGGCAATGTATTGGAAGGATTTGGAAGACCATGATGATTCGGAAACTGCTCGGGGTTCTAGAAGGGCGCTAGATGATCGAGTGTTAGTGTTGTGTGAGACTGGCACTACCAGCTCCTTCAGATAGGGTGGAGGATAGGGGGAGTTGATCAATTTGAAAGTGAGACAGCATATTTTGTGTTGGGTCATATATTTAAAAGGAAGCCATCTCAATGTTTTTAGGTGTCGAGAGGTAGGATGACGGGAAGGAAGTCTGAAAACAAAACGGCACGATTGGTTGAGAATAGATTGGAAGGAAGAAATGTCTTTTTTTGGTAGAGAATAAAACAAAGAGGAACAATAATTTAGATGGGGGAAAATAAAGGCATTAATTAGAGCAATGGAGGAACGTTGATCTAGGTATTTACGCGACATATAGAGGTTACGTAGTATATAGCGACACTTTCGTAAAGTGATTTTAATGTGGTGAGAGAAGCTGAGTGAGGCATCAATATATACACCAAGACTTTTAACTTGTGGCAGTATTTTCAGTTGGTTCACTTGGAAATCCATACAAGGGGTTTGCAATAGTAGGAATTGGGTTTTAGAGTGGTTAATAACAAGTGATCTAGAGGAAGCCCAGGAATTGATAGCGTTGAATATGTTAGGAATATCGTTCTCGCGAAAAGCAGGTAAATATATTTGTATATCGTCGGCAAAGAGGTGATAAGATAGAGACATGGATCGGAGGAGAGGACAAATGGAGTACATGAAAATGTTGAACAAAATGGGACCGAGGATAGATCCTTGAGGGACACCAGAAGTGATTGGATGTGAAGGTGACTCATCGGAATCAATTTGGACAGAAAAGCTACGGTCGGATAGGTAAGAAATGAACAGTGAAAGAGCAGAATCAGATATACCAAATGAACGAAGATCCTGGATGAGGACAGAATGATCAACTAAATCAAAAGCTGAGGAAAGGTCGATTAAAATAAGGATAATTGGAGTTTTAGATGAAAACTGTTGGAGAACGTCATTTTGAATTTTGAGAAGAGCGGTTTCGGTGGATCTATGTTTGATAAAACCAGATTGAAATTGATCGACAAAATTGTTATCCATGATATAATGCGATAATTGTTTGTAAATTGCAGCTTCAATAATTTTGGCTGAGAATGTCAGAAGGGAAATGGGGCGATAATTTGCTGTAGAAAACGTGTCTAAATTAGGTTTTTTTAGTATAGGTTTGACAACCGCGTGTTTTGAAGCGAGGAATGAGCCTTGGAGGAAGGAACTGTTGATGAGGTGGGTATAAAAAGGGGCTAATAAGTAGATACTTTTTGAAATCTTTCCATAGCAAATGGGATTTCGAGGGCATGACGAAGGTCTTGTTTTCCTTAGAATTTGTAAGGTGTCGAATAAAGTTAATTGGTCAAATGACTGTAAAGGATTCACTGCACTTTTAACTACTGTGTGAGGTACTGGTGCTGGGGACGAGTTAATTCCCAAAAGAGAAGAAGCCTTAGATATGAGGAAATTTGCAAACTCTTTCGCAGTGAATGAGGGAGATATACGAGTCTGTTTACCAATGAGTTTGTTTAGCAAGCACCACCGAGAACAAGAATGACTATTGGCGAGCAGATTTGAAACCCTATCAACTTTGAATTTCTCGAGAGATGATATATAGGCTCGACGATATGAGGTAAATGCTTCCCAGTCGGCATCGCAACGAGTTCGAGACCAAACCCGCTCAAGTTTGCGCAACTCCCTCCTCAAATGACATTGATGTGAATGAAAGATCAGAAAGTAAGGAAATACCTAGAGAAGAATTAAAAATAACGCCGACACCGCCACCCGAAGTTTTAGAAGAATTTGAGGGGGAGCGACAGACATGCATTAGGTTGTAGGATGATGGGAGTTGGGCCAAAAACACTGGCACATCGCATTGAAGTAGCCATGTCTCAGTGAGAAACAGAATAGAAAGGTTGTGGCGAGACAAGAGATCAGAAATTAGTGAGGATTTGTTGCGGGCTGAGCGAATGTTTTGTAGGCCAATATAAATTGAAGGAACGGTGGAAAGAGAAGTGGAGGCAAGCGGAGGAGAAGAGAGAGTGGTAGACAATACAGTGGGAGGGATAAATGGCGGAGGACGGTCAGTTAGTCAAAACGCAGTGGAAGAGTTGCAGAGGGGAAGATTACTGGATGAGGGTGAGGAGAGAGGGGCGACAATGGTGCGCGCACGGAGCGATTCACGTACAGCGAGGAAAGTGGGGCAGGTCGATGAGAAAGAGGAGTGGTCACATGGACGCGAATGGCGGGAACAGTTTGCACATTTGACCCTATCGCGGTTTTGACAGGCCGACGATTGATGTGCGCCCGCACAGTAGCCACAAGTCACGGTGTTTTCTGCCGGACAGCGATCAGCACGGTGACCCAGGCCCGCACACCGACTGCAATGCACAACCCAGAAGCGGTCGTACACCGCACAACAGCGGAGGCCAACGAAGAGCCGATCACCGACAGACTTGATTGCACGTCGAACTTCCGGAGAAACCGCCAGCACTGCATGCGACAAACCCGTTTTTGCAGTGTAAATGAGCATTACTTTGAGCTGCGAGGCAGGGGCGGACGAAACGATGGGGTTTTTCAGGCAACACAAGAACACTAAGAACGTATACATGTACACTAACATGTATACAAGTGTATATGTACGTATACGAACACTAACATGTATATATGTATGTATATGTGTATATATATAAGTATATATATATATATATAAGGTTAGGTTTTCAAGAACACTAAAAACGATAATTCATTAAAAACGCACAAAAACGTTTCTATATTTTTCATAGATTATAGGTTAGGTTAGGTTTAGCTGGTTAGGTTAGGTTAGGCTTAGTTAGGTTTGGTTAGGACTGAAATAAATTCGTTAAATCAAATTTTATAAGTCTAAATGTTCTTGATTCCTGGCACCAACAGCTTCAACCGTCGAATTTGATCGTGGTGCGCGGAGGTGGAAATGTCAGTGGAAATGGGTGAATGAAGAAATTCCTCAAGTGTTCAGCAACAGGATATCTCAATATCGTGTCCCCACGGAATCTCGTCAAGCATTTGAAGATGAGCTTGATTCAATGCAATTCAATTCAATGTATTGAGCCTCCAACAGGCTATATATATATATATATATATATATATATATATATACATATACATATACATATACACACACATATATATATATATATATATATATATATATATACACATACACATATATACATTTAAAAAACAAACACATACAAGCCATCAAATTGCACAGCAGCATTCAAATAGTTCAATACATGCAATATGCTTAATTCAACTGTGAAAGAAGGTGAGAATGTAGCTGTTTCGAGAAGGATTTAAGCGAGGGAGAGGATAGTAGGTGAGATGGGAGGCTATTGTTTATGCGAGGAGCAGCGTGTTGGAAGGAGCGTGTAAACCAAGAAGATTCACAGTGACAACGAGGTTCAAGAAGGACTTTAGTTTGTCTTGTATCACGAGGACACGGATGTGGAGAAAGAAGCTCAAGTAAATACTGTGGAGAGTCAGGAGAATGCAAGAGTTTATAGGTGAGTGTGCAGATTTCGTGTTGAACGCGATAAGGAATAGGAAGAATACCAAGATCACGTAGATGGGATTATGTGGGATGATGCGGAGGAAGGCGAAGAATGAAGCGGCAGGCTTGATTAAGGATAGATTGTAAAATGTTGAGTGACTTCTGTGGAAGATGAAGAAACAGTGAATTACAGTAGTCAATACGAGGAATGATGAGAGCAGATACCAGAGATTGTGCAATTGATGAATTAATGTAGGGACGGATGAGGTAGAGGTTTCGAAGGATTAGACGGCAGGTGCCAGCTGTAGAAGTAAAATGTTTTTGAAATGACAAATGAGGATCTAGTAAGACACCGAGGTCACGTACTGATGAGGAAAGAGGAAGGTCAGATCAGAGGAGGATGGATCTTAGGCGGGTGAAGTACGATGTATTGAGTTTTTGAGGAATTTATTATGAGCGAACGAGAAGAAGCCCACGCTGAGATATTATTGATGATATGAGGAATATAGTTTTGCTCAGACAGAGGAAGAAAGAACTGAACGTCATCTGCGTATATGTGAAAAGGAATAGATAAATTTCGTAGTATTGGACATAGAGATGTCATGTAAACGTTGAAAAGGATAGGACCAAGTGATGAGCCCTGGGGGACACCTGATGAAAGAGGGAAATTTTGAGACCGACAACTATGAAATAGAACTGAGTAGGAGCGATTAGTGAGATAGGAAGTGAGAAGAGAAAGAGCAGAATGAGAGAGAGAGAGATGAGAGATTTGTGGATCAACAACAAATGACTTATTTCTTACGACGAAAGCGTGCACGGTCACCCGCGGTGCTTGCTCCCACTCATGGCCGTTACACAGCAGAATAAAGGGAAGGTGAGACCTGTTTTGGATTTTAGACAGCTAAACGAGTATATCGACAATTTCACCGCGGATGCAGATGTGTGCCACGAAAAACTAAGAGTCTGGAGAAGAAAGACCATGAATTTGTTCATCATGGATTTAAAAAAGGCGTACCTCCAGATCGAAGTCGATCCATCTCTTTGGACTTATCAAACGGTGAGATTTGGAGATAAGCTATGCAACAAGTGCAACAAGGAACGCACGCAGAACGCAGGTGCAACAAGGAACTACAGTACTTGATATTGTGTTTTGTTATTTTGTTTGCTCTATTTCGGATATTTCAATTATGCGAAATTCTTTTTGATGGCATACAAAATTCGTTTTGAGGGCATAGAATTACATAAAATATAAATAATCAATATAAATGAAATATAAGGCACTAACTCAAAGTGAGCGAGCAAAGACGTTCACTCAACAGGTAAACAGGTGAAAGTATTGATTATTTGAGTGTGTAGTGATTGCGAGGTTGTGATTGGATTGATGGGTGATTTGTGTGCTTTTATTCATCGAGTCAAAAAGTTAATGAATAATTGAGTGTTCAATGGCCCAGCTGCATTATTTGTGAGTCAATTGCTATTTAATTTCTGTCGTCCTTTATGTATATTGCACTTGTGTAGGACAAACTCCATGGCTAATATTTAATATATATACTGCGATTTTTATATTTTTATTGAAGCGAAATTCCGGTAGTAATTTTATCGTTTAACCCTCTAGAACCCATGTTACACATTTGTATAACATACTAAAGAATGACAAAACACTAAACATTTTTACCACTAAAACCAGTGCAACATACAAATCACATCTATTGAGCAAATACGCACTACAGCGTGCTGAGGTATGGAGGGAAAAAGCTGATACACAAGATACACAGGATATCACTTTGGCTTCTGGAGGGTTAAACCCCAATTTTAACACCATTTTTCCGACATTGCAGTTTTTTATGTTGTCCTGCTTTTATTACCAAGGAATCAACCACTGTGATTTACACACAAGGTTTTTCCTGGTCTATTTTTCAGGTGTCTCAATTAAAAATTGGCATGATAGCCAGTACTGAACTTGATGTGCATAGATGTGTGGTGAGCACATTTGAAATACTTGGCAATCATTATGGATCAGAGAAACGATTTAGTTGACTCTTCGAAACATTTCAAGTGCTTATCGACGGCAGCTTCGCCAGTGAGGACCAGGGATGTGGAATCTCTAGTTCACACGCAGAGACTCCACCAAGCTGACTCTATGTCGAAGCTGCTTGTTTCTGCTGAGAAAAACTCCTGCTTGGACACTGCAGATGTTGTATTCTCCACAGCCGGTTTCGGCGATCATAACCAGCTCCCAGCGCAAGACATGTCTAGCGAATCTTGCTTCTGCTCCGACATTTCGTCGGCAGATGAAACGGGCGCAGATTTAAGCTCGCGCTACTTGCACAAACCCTCTGCCAGCTCAAATACGCACATTCCCGCCATTATGTCAACGGCAACAGTCCCGGCGGCTGGCGGCGTATTCGACGCAAACAGCTCGTGTTCCGATTGGAACGCATCGGTGGGCTGCGCAGATGAATCAGACGAAAGTGGCGCATCGGAGGCGACAGTGGCGGGCGAGCGGTGGCCTCCGCTCGGGGCTGAACGCGACAGCATCGATAATGCGCCATTGTCGCCGCGGCGTCGCGAATGTAGCAAGTGCGTCATAATTGTCTTATTTTTGTGTTTCATATTGGATGTAACGTACAGCGAGTTATTTTCAACGAAGGGTATTTATTTATATATTTATTTATATTCAATGTGATTATTCAATGAATAATTATATTACCTTTGTCTAGCTTTCTACTATATTTTGCTAGCATGCAATTTTTGCTTCGGTTTTTCAGTATATTTCAAGCATATATTTTATTATTATATATTTCTGCTCTTTTATGCTTTTTGTATTGTATTTTTTGCCAATCCCGTTTTAGGTGTACATCGCGTATAAATGTCTTAATATATTGCGTATGTCTGTGTGTGTGTGTGTGTGTGTCACACTAGTGATTCTTCACAATCGGAGCGAGTTCAGTTGCTAGAAGAGGAACACGAACATCTCAATAACTCGCTGATGGCACTCACCACACACTTCGCCCAGGTGGGCCTAGCTGCTCTTATAACCGCCACTATAAATTGTGGTGCTAATTTAATTTAATTTCTCATATCTTCAACAGTCCGATTCATTTTGCAGAAAAAGTTCGTATTTCTCAAATATCTTTTTCTATATATCTTGATTGTGTATGTGTGTGTGTGTGTGTGTGTGTGGGTGTGTAAGTAAAGTACGTTAAACAACTCTACTAAACATTCTTCATCAGGCTTTTTAGTACAAAATAAATGAAAATACACACATGCACATAGACACGCATACAAACACACCCACACATGCATACACCTGCACACTCACTCATACACATACACACACACACACACACACACACACACAACCTAGACAAAATTCGTAAGCAGATAGTTTCTCCTATAACAAGTATATGTACACGCAGACAAACAACAAAATAAACGCACTTTTAACAATGTTTACAATGTAGAAAATTTGTCATTCAAACGCTTTTGCCGCTATGTATATATATATAACAACTAATCTTTATAATATATAACAACTAATATTTGTCATGTGATTATTATCTTGTATTGTGAACACTTCACTGAGTAGTGCAATTTTCAATGCGTAAAGTTTGCGTTGCCGTGTCAACTCAATAGCAAACAATGCTGAAGACCGGAATTAGTTGTGATGGGGAAGTGTGTTGGCTGTGAAGTCTAGTTGTCATTTATCCTGTTGAACTTGTTAATTGTTCATTATTGCAATGTGTTATAATAAATCGACAGTATACAAGTGTGTGTGTGTGTGTGTATGTGTGTGTGTGTGTGTGTACTCACTAGTTGTTGTGTGCAGGAGATGAGCAAGACTGTCAGACTGTCTTGTCTCCAACCCCACTATTGTCTAATCTACGCTTAAATTGCTCCGATACTCCTTGATTACACTACTTACTTTTCAAGACTATTCCAAACGTCGATACAACTATTTGGGAAACTATATTTCTTTATATCCCTAACTACTCTGGTCTGCCTAAGGCATTTATTGTGTCCCCTTCGATCTCTCTCACTCCAAACTACCCAACCTTTTCTATCCAGTTTGTCTTTGCCAATGCTATGCTTAAAACATTTATTAAATCACCCCTTAATCTTCTCATCGCTAATGTAGGTAACCCAACTCTATCTAGTCTCTCCTCATAAGTCCTAAGTTTGTGTGTATATATGTGTGTGTGTGTGTGTGTGTGTGTGATGGCAGGTTCAGTTTCGTCTCAAGCAGATAGTTGAAGCGCCGACCGACGAGAAACAACCTCTGCTGGAAGAATTGGAGACGTTCGCCTTCCGCGGAGTTCCCGACATTCGCCAGCCTCTGGCCTTGAATGAATCCGGCCAGCATCAACACTCTGTAATTCTCCACCCCTCTCTCTCTGTCTATCTGTATATCTATCTGTGTTGGACTCGCTGGTGTAGTAGTAGAACACCGTCCGTGGTTCAAAACCAGGCGGAGGAGAATTTATCTGGGCGAATTCTATAATCCAACAGTCCCTGTCCACCCAGCAGTAAATGATGGTACCAGATATCAGTCATGTATTGTGTCATGCATTCTGGGGAGGTGGTCCTCTCTAATACGTCTTCCGTTCTTGTGGCGTCATAGCGTGGAGAGGGTCGGTTCTGCGGTGGCAGCGAGCTGCACGGGACACACCTGTGTGTGATCATAAGCTTCGACTTCTTCCCGTGTAGCAGCTGTCACTTGAGGTCTTTTATATTTGACTTTTTTGTGTGTGTTTTTATCTCTGTTATTATCTCTGATGTTTGAGGTATTTGTCTGCTATATGATAAATCTATTATACACGCCCTTGAAAATTATCGCCCTTTTTCGCAGTTTATCTCTCCCTCTGTGTGTGTGTGTGTGTGTGTGTGTGTGTGTGTGTGTGTGTGTGTGTGTGTGTGTGTGTGTGTGTGTGTGTGTGTGTGTGTGTGTGTGTGTGTCTGTATGTCTGTATGAGTGTATATTTGTGTGTGTGCGTGTGCGTGTGTGTGTGTGTGTGTGTGTGTGTGTGTGTGTGTGTGTGTGTGTGTGTGTCAGTATGAGTGTAAATGTAGTGTGTAATTGTGTGTGTGTATGTGTGTTTGTGTGATAGTGTGTCATTGTGTTTGTGTCTTGTCTTGTGTGTATCTTGTGTGTATCTGTACGCTAGTGTATCATTGTGTGTGTGTGTGTGTGTGTAGCTTGTAGATTGTAGATTTGTATTTATTGTCATACACAAACAATCAATTCAATGATAACAAAATGAGATCAATACAAATATGACAAATGCATCGAGCGTGGGCTCCTTAATGGATATGAAAAATATTACAATGTGAGCATCATTTCGCTAAACATCAAGAACATCGCAAAACTAGAAGAACATCGCAGAACAACAAGAAAACCGCAAACACAACATCTAAAAAACAACAAGCACATCGCAAAACAACAACAACATAGCAAAACAACAACAAAATAGCAAAACTATAAAAATACCGCAAACACAGCGACAAGAATAACGCAAAACAACAGCACCGCAAAACAACAACAACACTTGTGTGTGTGTGTGTGTGTGTGTGTATGTGTCAGGACAAGCTGCACTATGAGCAGCTAATAGACACACAGCGATGGCGTCAGAGAGAGTTGATGCAGCAGTTGAAATGCCAGCTGGAAGATCTGGAAGAATACGCCTATCAAACTGGCGATGCCGGACTGCCATCTAGCGTCGTTCTAGAGAAACAACGTGTCATAATCGGTAGGTAACAAACAAATCACAATTTTGCCCTACACAAACGCAGTATTAAAAGGGACATCGAAAAATACAGTAGTTCCTAAAGTAGTAGATAGATGGAATTGGTTGCCAAGCGACGTAGCACACCAACCAACGACACAACTGTTTAAGAAGACATATGACAACTGGAAGGCGGGAGTCACGAGCCTCTGACTCATTCCTGCGAAGACAACTAGTAAGAACACACACACACACACAGACCCACACGTATATCACACACATTTGTGTGTATGTGTGTGTGTGTCTTTGTGTATATCTTTATGGTTGTGTAGTTTTGTGTGCGTGTGTGTCTCTATGTCTGTATATTTATGTATGTGTGTGTGGTTTTCTGTGTGTGTGTGTGTGTTTCTTTGTCTATATCTTTATGTGTGTTTGTCTGTGTGTGTGTGTGTATGTTTTTTCAGACGAGTTGAAGGGCAAGTTGAATGTGCAGTTTGACAACTTGGATTCGATGAGTACGGATGATTTACGCACCGTAGTCGACTGCGCCATTAGCCAGGTGCTAATTGACAATACGCCCGCTTTACCAGCGCCAAAGCAACCGCCTCTCCCCGAACCCCCCGGCCGAGGGGGGCTCCTGAGTGTTGAGGGACCCCGTTGGCTCACGCAGGATATTAAAATTTATCATAAATTAGCACAGAAAAGTATCTAACTTGACGGAGACCGACGGGCTGGTTTTAAATGCGTTTTGCCAAAGTCGCACCTCTCTTATAATGGTGTTTTACTGATAATTGGGGCTCCAATTATTGCCTTCCGAGTGGGGCAAAAGACCTTGCATCGTATATTTACATATGGTGTGTTTATTTAAATATTTTACACGGATTTAGGGCAGCTGTTTGATTTTGTACTATAAATTTCTTATATTTATATTTCATCGTCATATCTATATATATATATATATGTTTGAAAGTTCCCAGCGAGAATGTCACCGCATCATTTTTGCTAATTGTTCTTGATAAATTTCGCAAGAATGACACACACACACACGCATAAGAATGGGATGAGTAGAAACGGGTATATCTGACGCTTGCATTCTGCTGCGTTATGTGTGTGTGTGTGTGTGTGTGTGTGTGTGTGTGTGTGTGTGTGTGTGTGTGTGTGTGTATGTTTGTGCATTTGTGGGTGATTCTGTGTGCGTAAATCATAGTAAAATCTATGTTGTTAGAATGCATATGAATGCACACACACACCATAATACGCAGTGCGTATTATTTTTCGCTAGTTAATTTCCATAAACAGAACAAGAACGTTAACCTTTTGCTATATGTGTGTGTATTTGTGTGTGTATATATATGTGTGTGTGTGTGTCCGTGTGTGTGCATGTTTGGTGATGTTTGTGGTGTTTTTGTTCCAGTTGGTGAGTCCTTTACGAATGAAGGAACAGCTGGTGGGACAACTGAAGACTCAGGTGCAAGATCTGGAGAGATTCATCTCGTTTCTTCAAGGTGATACCTGCCTGTGTGTCTGTGTGTTTCTATGTGTGTATGCGTGCGTGTGTATTTGCATGTGGGGCTATGTGTGTGTGCATGTGTGTATGCTTGTATGTGTGTGTGTGTGTGTTTGTATGTGTGTGTATCTGTCTTTGTGTATGTGTGTGTTTGCTTGTGTGTGTGTGTGTTTGTGTCAGGATTATTTGTCTAGTGTATGTGCATTGGTGAAGTTGTTTTTCGTATGTACATTGTTCTGTTTTGCATGTGTCTTTTTTGTTTATTTCTTCATTTTGTTATTATATTTATTTGCTTGGGCAATTATATTTTTTCGGTTTTTGTGTGCGCTTATAATGTCCAATCATATTTTATTGAATGCTAAATTGTGTGGGTTTTTATATTCTGCAATTTCCACTCTTTTCTCTTCAATCTATCATTGGGGGCTTGAGTTTCATTTATTTTTCCCTTTTGTTTATTCATATTTTGTTTTTGCTTTGGTTTTGCGCATATATGTTTTAAGCAGGGCTAAAAAAAGCTTGTGAGCAGCAAGCTTGTAAGCTTGTGTGATTTATTTGTGTTCTCGTGAGAGTTTCAGACCGGCTTTCAGTGGTTTTTTCGTTTTGTTCTCGCTGCACCGACTTTCAACCATCATCGCAGTGAATTTCGGTGCGTCTACAACTTCGGTTTTACTTCTCACACAAATACACACACACACGCACATGCACACACAAACACACATGCACACACAAACACACACATAAACACACACACACATAAACACACACACACACACACGTAGAAACACACACACACACACGCAAACACACACACACACGTAGAAACACACACACACACACGCACACACACACACACATAGACACACACACACGTACAAACACACACACAAACACACACACACACACACACACACACACACACACTTACATGCACACACACACATGCACACACACACACATACACACACACATACACACACACGTACAAACGCACACACACACACACACACGTACAAACACACACACACACACGTACAAACACACACACACACACATGTACACACACACATAAACACACACACACACGTACAAACACAAACACACACACAAACACACACAAACACACAGACGTACAGATACTGATTTTGAAATTATCAAGTGAAGTGTTATTTGAGATTATCAATAGAGGTATGTTTGTCTTGCGTAAAGTGATAGTGTTTCTTGTGTTTGGCGACCACTGTAATTGCATTTGCAACCTGCTTGTTCGCACAGGCGATGGCCGTCGTGAGAATAGGGAGAATTTGCGTCGATTTGCCTCATGCGGTGGCAGTGTTATCACTACTGCGCTACAATCATCCACCAATCCACAACAACAAAAACAACAACACAATTCCTTGTCCACAAGACGTTCACGGGTCAAACGTCGCGTACATCGACATCTCACACAGGAAGAACCTGAGGTAATGTCTAATATAATGTCTAATGTTTAATGTTATATGTAATGTATAATTTGCATAATTATTGTTGTTGGTAATGTATAATTTCGTCGTGTTTTAGTTTGTTTTATGTGGTTTTTGTTGTGTTTGTGTGTGTGTGTGTGTCTTATTTATGTTAGCTAATCTATCCGCATTTATATGAACATTTGTGTGTGTGTGTGTGTGTTTGTGTTTATGTAATGCGCTTTCAAGACGTACTATGTGTGTGTGGATTGCGCCTATACAAATAATTTAATACACAAATGAGTGTGTGAAACGAGTGTATGCATGTGCGTGTTTGTGTGTGTGTGGTTCAGAATATACAGCAGGATATATCCAGCGAGTATTCTCCAGTGATGCGTCGTGTGTGGGCCATGCTGCATGTGTTCACACTGGCACATCTTGGATGTGGTGGAGGTGGAAGTGATAGCAGTATGTTCACCTCTGCACATCACGCGCCACCGCACGCCAACAATGACCGCTTCAAGTAACGCTCAGTATATATAAATATTATATATATATAGATATAATAAAAAGTGTATTCTAATGGCTACAGGTCCCCCTTTCCCCGGGGGGGAAGTATTAGCCGCTCAGAGGCGGGGGTATCATAGCAGCCACGCTACTCATTGTTGCCTGCTTTTATGCTAATTATGATTCACCATATGATTGCTTACTTCGGCAGCAATACACACAGCGCTGAAGTCTGGGTACCAGCATTGTGAACACTCTTCTGGCGATTGATTTAGTTTGCTTCCAGAGAGAAGTGGAGATTTTTCCTTGTTCAGCTGTCTCTTTCACGATTTGCTGAGCAGCCTCGGATTTACGGTTGCGTCGGAACCATTTCTGTTTGATCTGTTTTTTCTTGCTTATTTCCAGCTGGTTGACGAGGCGCAATTGTTGATGTTCTTGCTGTTGATGGTCTTCCTTGCAGTGTAGCGTTTTGCCACTGGCTCCACTCTCAAACCAACAACCAGGGATTTCAGCATGTTCCAGCTGATGCAAGTTGTCAGAAAACTTTTTTGTGAAGCTTTGATCTTCATATTCCTCCAGACTCTCATCTTCATATTCCTCCAGCCTTTCATCTTCATATTCTTCCAGACTCTCATCTTCATATTCCTCCAGCCTCTCATCTTCATATTCCTCCAGACTCTCATCTTCATATTCCTCAAGTCTCTCATCTTCATATTCCTCCAGCCTCTCATCTTCATATTCCTCCAGTCTTTCATCTTCATATTCCTCAAGCCATTCCTCGAGCCATTCATATGCTTGAATTAATGTATCCGCTGTTTTGTCTATTTCCTCAGTGCAAGAGGAAAAATTGCCCAGTTCCTGATAGTCTTCATAGTCCCATATTAGTGATTGTTCGCTGACAACGGGACTTTCACAACTTGAGCCCTGTGGTTGCTCCTTTCCAGCAAGCATTGTTTGAACATTTGCAGTAGTGTTCAATGTTTCGAAGTGATTAATCCTCCGACGAACGCTACCTTCCATATTGATACTCATCTGGGATGAAGTATCATTGGTCATAATGCACGTTTCAGTATTCGCTTGATTCGTGCAAGCTGTATTCTGAACATCTTCCGATGAGGCCATCTTCTCATCGGAATCAACGTTCTTGGATGTATCAGAAAGAACATCAAAGTTGGTTTCTGTGTTGTATTCTTCTTCTGTATCTTTACTGTTCTCTATTTGCGAATGTTTCAGTAGAGTTTGTGTGCACAATTGGTTGTTTTTGGCACTGAGGTTGTGCTGGATTGAAGCTCTTACTTGCATCTCCTCAACTTCGTGAAAACATGGAGGTTCTTCACATTTATCACTCTCATAATCCTCATCTAGACTGTCGATTTCATCCTGCAGCAGGTTTTGTATTGAGTTCAACATGCTGAAGAACTTATTCCCCGTAGGTTTGGAGAAATCGAGGACGTCTGATGTTTCACTATGTGATGTCTGCAAGACTTTGTCTTCATCGCACGGTGTAGTTTGTTTCTCGGCATGATGTTTATCATGATGAACATATTCAGTGTTTGTCATTCCGATGTTTTCAGCGGATGTTTGATAGTCAGGTTCTTCTGGCATCTGTTCAACCTGGTCTGAATTGCACCGAACCATTGCATTCTCCTCGATGGCATCCAGTTCAAGCTGCAGTATTTCTTGAAGACCTGTTAACATACTAACAAACTTGTTTTCGTTCGGATTGTAGTGGTCAGATCTTGCAATCTCTGACGCTTGCTGAGTTTTGTCGTCGTTGCTGATTGTGGAAATGTTCCTGCCACGTGGATGTTTTGCATTGCCGTTTTCATCCCACATATCTTCCTCCACACTTTCCTTGGTTATCTCCAGTTTGGGAAACATGATACTTCAGTATTCAATATTCTCGCTGGTATGAAACCTCAGCTCGAACGTATGCAGCCAGTTCAATAGCAAGCGCATGAATGACATTCTTCTAAAAAATAGCATTCACTTTGTATTTATCTGATAAAAGTTTCTCGTGCGTTATATCCAAACACTTCTCCAATTATGTCTTTTCTAATTTTATTCTCAACTACGTCAAGTTTTTGTCAATTTAACGTGCGTAAATATTCATATACTCCCGTTTTTTTCATGAAAATTACAAACAAAACAAAATGTCATGTTTATTATATGATGTGTTTTATATGTCCATCGAGTAAGCCCATATGCAGTATACAGTCATATATCCTATATGAATTATTGGGTTTCGCTTTTATTCTAATATCCCCCGTGTGAGAAATACCTGTTTGCGCCCATGCTATACATCATATTCAAATACACACGCAAAATTTCCATTGTATACAACAATTTC
Organism: Sacculina carcini; assembly: GCA_916048095.2. Taxonomy (NCBI): domain Eukaryota; kingdom Metazoa; phylum Arthropoda; class Thecostraca; family Sacculinidae; genus Sacculina; species Sacculina carcini. Next base: position 2,767,322 of record OU696580.1, on the reverse strand, counting down.
TTATGATACTACGGCTAAAATACAGCTATAAAACATATTTTGAAAGCATATTTTCGTAAAGTACACGTTATTTAACAGCAAAAGTATACTAATTTGAGTTCTTTCCTTTCGGGCTAAAAGTAACTGAGGTATTTTCAATGCGTCTAAAAGTATCAATATAATAGTACAAATTTACTTATATAGATTTTCTGTGGTATCAAATATACACATTTATAGTATCTATAGGCCATATATAATACTACAAATCTACATGCGTAATTAGATAATAAACTATACAGAATGTATTATGGATACGCTTGTGTGTGTCTGTGTTTGAGTGTGTGTGTGTGTGTTTATGTATGTGTATTCCTGTGTGTATTTGCGTCTGCGTTTGTGCGCTATATCTGTATATATAAATTACCTAGAATATTTACACGTTCGTATTTATACCTGTCTGTATGCTTGAATTTGTATGTTAGTGTGTATGTGTGTGTGTGTGTGTGTGTGTGTGTGTCAGTGAGTTATTTCGTCGCGTGGAGGCGTCCGTCAGTGCCATGACTCAATTAGCTCGTGAGTCATCTCGCAGAAACAACAACAACAACAACAACAACAACAACAACACTCTCGCTGACTCAGAATCTGATTCCAACACGCCGTCGAGCCAAGCGCCATCTGGCGGACGAGCTGATAAACTCACGTTGGTGGCTCGCAAACAGCTGAGTGCTGCCCTGCGAGATCTGCTTCAACACGGACTTCTCACTCAGGTACCTGTGTCTGCGTGTCTGCGTGTGTGTGTGTGTGTGTGTGTGTATGTGCTTGTGTGTCATGTGTGTATTTGTGTTTATTTGTGCTTGTATTATATATATGCTATATATATGTGTGTGTGTTTGTGTCTGTGTGCTTATGTATATGTGTGCTTGTGTGTCATATGTGTGTGTGTGTGTGTGTGTGTGTGTGTGTGTGTTTGTGTTATATGTGTGTCTGTGTGTTGTGTGTGTGTGTGTATGTGTGCTTCACTGTGTCATGTGTGTGTATGTTTGTGTGTGTTTGTGTTATATGTGTATGTGTGTGTATTGTGTGTGTGTCTGTGTATGTGTGTATGTTTGTGTCTGTGTATGTGAGCTTATGTGTCATGTGTGTGTCTGTGTCTGCGTGTATGTGTCTGTGTGTGTGTTTGTGTGTGTGTGTGTTTGTGTCTGTGTGTGTGTGTGTGTGTATGTTTGTGTTGTGTTAGTGTGTGTGTGTGTGTGTTATATGTATGTGTATGTCTGCGTGTATATGTGTTTCTGTGTATGTGTACTTGTTTTATATGTGTGTGTGCGTGTTTGTGTGTTTGTGCTTATGTTTGTTTGTTTGTTTGTTTGTGTGTATATGAAAATTTAGAATGTGTGTATATGAAAATTATATGTGTATCTGTTTGTGTGTCTGTGTGTCCATTTGTGTGTGTGTGTGTGTCTATATATCTGTGTGTGTTTGTGTGTGTATATATGTGTGTGTTTGTGTGTGTATATATGTGTGTGTTTGTGTGTGTATCTGTGTGTGTGTTTGTGTGTGTATCTGTGTGTGTTTGTGTGTGTATATCAGTTTGTGTTTATGTGTGTATATCTGTGTGTGTTTGTGTGTGTATATCTGTGTGTGTATCTGTGTGTGTTAATGTGTGTATATCTGTGTGTGTTTGTGTATGTATATCTGTGTGTGTTTGTGTGTGTATATCTGTGTGTGTTTGTGTGTGTATCTGTGTGTGTTTGTGTGTGTATATCAGTTTGTGTTTATGTGTGTGTATCTGTGTGTGTTAATGTGTGTATATCTGTGTGTGTTTGTGTATGTATATCTGTGTGTGTTTGTGTGTGTATATCTGTGTGTGTTTGTGTGTGTATATCTGTGTGTTTGTGTGTGTATATCTGTGTGTTTATGTGTATATATATATGTGTGTGTGTTTATGTATTTGTTTGTGTGTGTGTATCTGTGTGTGTGTGTGTTTATGTGTGTGTATATCTGTGTGTGTGTGTGTGTTTATGTAGAATCGTTCGCAGAATCGTTCTCTTCTGCCATTTGGCGGTTGTTTGTCCTCGCGTGGCGCTGAGGCACCCCCCGCCGCGGAGTTCAACCATGCCTGGCATGTTATACTAGCTTATTATCGACAGCGCGGCGGCGTCGGCGGTTCAAATCCTGGCGCAGTTTCCACCGGCCGAGAAGCAAGCAACGTACAGCGAAGATTGTCAAATAGTTTCGCTCTATCGCAAGTTGGACAAACTACAGTACCTCAGAGACATGTGCGATTAATAAACACACAAACACACATATACACACACACACACACACATACACACAGACACAGACAGATATGTTTGTTATGCTATGTTTTGTACAGAATAGCCAATTAATTGGAGTGCAATAAATGCTAATGAATGAAAAAAAAGATACACACACACACAAATATATACATATACACACACAGACACACAAGCACACACACATACATACACAAATATATACATATACACACACAAACACACACACACATAAACAAACACACCAAGCGCATACACACACATGTATATACACATACATACATTACATTATGGAAAAATTTATATAGCGCCCTACACCTAGAGGGTCTCTAAGGCGCTGCACACACACACACACACACACATACACACACACACACACACAAACACACACACTAACACACACACTAACACAAATGCATGCATTCACAAGGTAAAAGATGGAGAGGGAGAGAGCAGAGAGAAAATCACACCTTATATTCACCTTATATTCATCGCATACACACACAGATGGACACAGACACATACACAGACAGATACACACTCACACACACAAACATATACATACACAGACACAGACAGATTCACACGCACACACACACACACACACACATACGTACACAGACATACACACAGACATACACAAACACACACACATACACAATTAAGTGAAAGTGAACTCGGCTTGTTTGATGCTAAAATATACATTATTTGTTTTATTCGTTGTCTTTTTTCCAATGTTGTTTGTCTATAAAGATTGTTGTTCTGTTGTTTCGTGTGTTGATTGATTGTTTGTTTCTTTGTTAATATGAGTATGAGTGTGTGTGTGTGTGTGTTTGTGTAGAGTTTATTGGGTGTAATTGGTGAAGTAATCAGCAGTCATACACCATTGAAACGCAGCGCAGATTCACAGTTCAAGGCGTTCGTATGTCACGCACTCAAGTAAGCCTGTGATATATGCAATATCATAATTGGTGCTTAATGTTCATATGCGAACAATGGTCCTTAATGGCTCTTAGCTTTTTTCTCTCCAGCGGTGCCCCTACATTTTGAGCGCACATCAATACACGAATTGTATTTATATGTAATGATTATACTTTTAACATTTAAATAAATCATGGTATGCCGCGATCAAATCTGAATTAGAATTCAACCATTGTCTGCTTATAATCCTAAGACTGCGTGTTATTTTTCATAATTATTACACCGTATAATTATAATGTATTTTATTGGCATGTTTTTGACAGCTATCGCAAATTGTCATCATGGCTTCGTCTTATTGTTCGTAGTCCGGTCATTCTTGAGCAGTTCTACGCTCCGTGGAGTTGCGTGGCTCATCCCAGTGAGTTAAAAAGTGTTTTTTCCCAATTTCCAGCGTGTTTTTCTAATGCTCTTCTGTCTTTGGATGATGAAAATGCATAATTGAAGGAGATTGCAGTCATGCCTTTCGTGCTGTCCCTATGATTCACTTTGTTAATAGATTTTTTATAAGTCTTGCTAACTGGTATTAAGCTTATCAACGAGAAATTCACAGTAATTTGTTATTTCAAAAAATAAAGCGCTTCCAACGCTTTGGCAGGTCGAAATTCTGCAACACAAATGGCAAATTTGCAACGAAGTCACGCACAAAAAATGCTCATCCGCTTGCCCCAAATGAAATATACCTTGGAGTAAAGGAGTGTGACTTCTTTCAATATCGTGGGCATTGAAGACGGCCTCTTGAATAAATCTCCGTGTGTGTGTGTGTGTTTGTGTGACTCGGCAGGATTCGAAGATGTGATGTGCTGTTTGGCACGTCTGGAGAAATTGCACTTGACCCTGATTGCAGACTTGGCTGTGCGCCAGCTGAACAACATCCACGAAGCCTTCTAGTCTATTTGAGAACGATCGCTCGAAGCGTTCCGATTATGACGCAGGAAAGGCGCCAGTCACAACCCCGTTCTGAAAAATTATATTTCAAATTCCCTCTGCAAAACCTTGTCTCATTTCTGATAGTTATGTGGAATATTTCCTATTGTGCGTGTGTGTGTGTGTACTTGTTATCCAAACGCGTGTCCAATTATATCTTGTAGAAAATATACGACTCAGACCTCGCTAAGCGCCCAAACGCACGTTGGATGAGCCACCAAACTCAAAACAATCTCCCCCCGCGACAAAAACAACACATTAAATGAGGAATGCATTTTTGAGTAACACCGAAAGCAACACAAACAAACACAAATACAAAACATTAGCAAAAGTACCACAAACACACCGCCATATGTGCTGATACACAAAGATGACAAAATTTGGACACAATTCCTTCTCTTGGTGACTACAAAAGAACACACAAAAAGACAGACAGACACACAAACACACACAGAGAGAGTCACACTTACACCCCATTACATTGTGTGACAATTGAACACAACATAAAACCAACCAAATATCTGTGCTTGTGTGAGGATATGTGTGAGTATAAGCGCGCCAAGCTTAAACAAGCGGCGTTAATCAGTGTTTCAAGCTTCAGTGGGCTCCACCACAGTGGTGGCGCCGTTCGTGGTGGCGTCTTGCTTGGTGGCGTCGTTCTTGGTGGCGTCTTGCTTGGCGGTGGCAGCGGCCGAGTCTCCGTTGGCAAAATGGTCGATCTTCAATTCGGCATTATCGCTGCACGGAGCCTCCTGTAAAACAAAATACATACACACAAACACACACACACACACACACACACACACACACACACACACACACACACACACCTACATAAGTACATACACATATAGATACACATACACGAAGCGGATAAAGAGAATGGAATATAAAGAGCTGAATAGAGCATAGAGAGAAATGGAGAGGAAATATGTATATACAGACATATACAAGTGTATGTACAGATGTATAAATGTACAATTCACGTGTAAATATACATATCACCCCTCTTTTTCCCTTCCTTATCAATGTTTGTACGTAGTGAAATTGCAATGAAAAGCGCGTATTTTCGACGATTGCAATACAACCATCGCTTGACTGATTGCTGAGTAATATAATCACACACACACACACACACACACAGACACACACACAGACACACACACACACACACAGACACACACACACACAGAGAGACACACACCTTTTGTTCCAGTTTGGACATGCGTTGAAACATGTTGCGGTAGATATGTTTCTCGCGTTGTCGCTGCGCTTGCAGACGGCCGCTGCACTCGCGCAGCTGCTGAGCGGCCGGCCGATGGCTGGGCTGCAGCTCAAGCAGCCGCCGAAAATCGTCCGATGCCAGCTGAGGTTCGCCGAGAGCCATAAGAGCTTGGCCGCGCCGAAACAGCGCCTTGTCGTTGTCCGACGAGCTGGACAGAGCCTGGTCGCAGTGTTTGCGCGTCGATTCAGGCTGCGCCAGTTTGAGATAGCACAGCGCCAAATTGAGATGCGCCGCCAAACGCAACTCGTCCGCCACAGGTTTGTTTTCGTCCGTGAAATCTAGAAAAATTCCCATCGCGTACGTGTCGTGATTGTGTGCCACCCGCCCCATGTTGGATTCGGGTTTTGGATTGAATTTCACTCAGTGGTTCTTATGGACGTAGCACATTTATACAGACATGATATAAACGCATACACGCACAAGCATGTTAATCACCAACAATTGTCGTCGGCAAAATAAATTAATAACACCTTAGTCGAGTCAATTAAGCGGTAGAAACGATGTGAAATGAAATAAAGTGATAGCAATATTATGCTCTTTCAAAATTGAAAGAGCATAATACTATTACGATAATGGCTGATAACAAAAACGAAAACATAAAAGATGCAATATTTCCCATCTGTATATGGTAATTAATATTCTTCTTTTTCATTTAATGAGGAATGTGGGCGGAGTGACATTATGCAGTGTTATCGGATCAATTGTTTGTTATTTATATATTATTTTGTTTTCCAACTCTCTTTTTCTAGAATTATTTACTTATTTGAATTATCTTTCTCTCTACATCTTACAATACAATACCGAATTTGCCTGTAATTAATAATAATTATACTATATGTTTCGTAAATTCATTGCTATTGGTAATCATTCCTCGAACGCGAAAACAGACACACACACACACACACAGACAGACAAACACACACACAGACAGACAGACACACACACACAAACACAAACACACAGTTTGGTCTCACCGCTTTCGTAGTCGAGAAAGTCGACAATTTTCTTGTAGTATTTCTCGGCCTGTTTGAGTTGGCTGGACTTGAAGAACGACGTGCCTTTCTCTTTGAAGATTTTCGCCTGCTGCAGCTTGCCGGCCGCGTCAAACTCCCATTTATCCTTGGCCTAAACACACACACACACACAGGCATACATACTGACTAATATACACACACAGACACAGACACATACACACATTTGGCCTATACACATACACATACATATCTGAAACACCTACTCCCAATGTATAAGACACGCCTATTTTTAAACACAAAATTAATATTTAAAAAACAGGTAAACACGTTTTTCTCGGGGCAAAACGAACCTTTTCGAAGGAGACCAATGTGACCTCGTAGATGACAACTGATGAGGCGTTGGCTGGCACGCCGAACTGCTGATGGCCAGCGGTGCCAAAGGCGTGCGGGGCTGTCAGAGTTAGCTGCGACTTTTCGGCGGCGTTGAAACGCTGCAGTGCGTGCTCAAGTCCCGGACAAATGTTGTGCTGCTCGCCCTCGCCGATCACAAAACTTACCTGCCGCTCGTCAAACACACGAGCCTCGTACGAGCCGCGTAACTCAACTGTAACACACACAAACACACGTACATACACGTACACGTACATACAAATGCAGAGATACACATATACCCTCCGCTCTATGGCGGAGCGCACGTGAATGTGTATTAGTGTGTGTTTGTGTATTGGTGTGTGTGTCAGCATGTGATAATGTGTGTGTGTGTGTGTGTGTACGTGTCCGTGTCAGCGTGTTGATGTGTGTGTGTGTGTATTAGTGTGTGTGTGTGTGTATTAATGTGTGTATTAGTGTGTGTGTGTATTAGTGTGTGTGTGTGTGTGTATTAATGTGTGTATTAGTGTGTGTGTGTATTAGTGTGTGTGTGTGTGTGTATTAATGTGTGTATTAGTGTGTGTGTGTGTATTAGTGTGTGTGTGTGTGTATTAATGTGTGTATTAGTGTGTGTGTGTATTAGTGTGTGTGTGTGTGTGTATTAATGTGTGTATTAGTGTGTGTGTGTATTAGTGTGTGTGTGTGTATTAGTGTGTGTGTGTGTGTATTAATGTGTGTATTAGTGTGTGTGTGTATTAGTGTGTGTGTGTGTGTATTAATGTGTGTATTAGTGTGTGTGTATTAGTGTGTGTGTGTATTAGTGTGTGTGTGTATTAATGTGTGTATTAGTGTATGTATGTGTTAGTGTGTGTGTCAGTGTGTGTTAGTGTGTAGGTCAGCGTATGTATGTGTTTGTGTGTGTGTGTCAGTGTCAGTGTGTTAGTGTCAGAGTGTGTTATATGCATTGTTATATGCAATCACCCACCAGTAACTGTGGCTCCATCGTTGGGCGTGGAATATCCCGTGCCTTTGACGAGTCGACGTCGTATAATGCCGCCATCTTGCTGACTGGATAAATCCTCGCCACGCCAATCAAACAACTCCACTTCAAACACCAGCGTGGCATCGGCCGGGATTTTCGGCGGACTGCCCGTGGCGCCGTAGGCATAGTCGGCGCGGCATGTGAACCGAGCCAACTCGCCACGTCGCATCGTAGCAACACCGCTGTCCCACGCACGAATCACCTGCCCTGTTGACAAACCGATCAGTAGATCGATATATAGCACATCCGCCTCACAAGCGGTTCGAATCCCGGCGAAGGAGAACTTCTTTGGGAAAAATCTGTAATCCTACAGCCCCTGTCCACCCAGCAGTAAATGGTACCAGATATCAGTCATGTGTTGTGTCATGCATTCTGGGGAGGTGGCCCTCTCTAATACGTCTTACGTCCTTGTGGCGTCATAGCGTGGAGAGGGTTGGTTCTGCGGTGACAGCGAGCTGCACGGGACACACCTGTATGTGTTCATAAGCTTCAACTTCTTCCCGTGTAGCAGCTAGTCACTTGAGGCTTTTAACCTTTTAACCTGCGGCCGGCTTATATAAACAATCAGGCACAATCTACAAAATTCAGCATTAAAACGTCTACCAGTGTGTGGAGATGATGGAGACAGTGAACTCGGAAACGCCAACACAACATCGGTCAATTGGTGTAGGAAGAGTTGATACAAACCACCAACAACTCGCAAAAAACATTCAGACAACGCGAAAGAAACTGGTCAACTGAGAATGAGCAATCAATTTCAATATATATAGATATATATAGATACAGTTAAAGATAGATATAAGACGCATCTATGAAGCGTGATAGAATCTTGCACACAAATTCTGCATTATCCTCGCGTACCACGAGCGTCAAAAATAATACACAATCAAATCGGTGTGAAGCGCAATCATCAGATTGACAACGCGGTGGAATTTTTCCAACCCAACTCGCGCCTTATATCGAGATATTTGACTGTATAACTGACTGATGGATAAATAGATAAATAGACGGATATACAAATAAATACAGATAGAGATCAATATATAGATGGATGAGTACATAGAAAGATGTATAGTTAGGTGTATAGCTGGATAGTATATAGATGGATGTATATATGAATATATACAGACGTGAAATACTAGGTTTTTAGTAGAACTTTTTCCGGTCGTATTTTTCAAATGATCTATTTAACCCACATATACAATACATTGAAAACATTTATGCTATCTTATCATTTGCGTGTTAATTTACGTTTTTCCTAAAACTATTGCACATATTTGTACTTTATTAGCATTGATATAATTCATATCAATGTTATACGCTACGGTAATTCATATCGGTAATGTTATACGGTACACGTGTACTCACTTAATAATAATAAAAATTATTGACCAAATGACCAAAACTCTTTTTGTGGCTTAAAAAAGTATTGATAAAAACCTCCGGAATACTGAATATTTTTCACCTGAAATAGCTGTGTGGCCATTAAGCCCTCTTTGAAAAATATGCAGTAGAATTTGGGATTTAAATATGGGCTTAATGGTCGCGATCTACGGTATATAGACGCAAAAACAGATATACCGTAAATGCTCTATGTATCCGGCAGGCTCTAATAATCCGGCACCCTCAGGTATGGTTTGAAAAATAATCCGGCAGGCTCTAATAATCCGGCACCCTCAGGTATGGTTTGAAAAATAATCCGGCAGGCTCTAATAATCCGGCACCCTCAGGTATGGTTTGAAAAATAATCCGGCAGGCTCTAATAATCGGGCAATTCCTGGAAAGGCTTAATGAAACTGCAACCACGATTCAGTTATAGTTCAGCAACAGTGTATTTAGCAATCCTCTTATAAACCGGCACTCATTAATCAAAGCAGAAAACATCGTCTTCATATGTGTCTTCGTGCCTGTTTTCAGTGCACTATTTTTTGTGTTGCAGTTTTTGCGCATTCCTACCGTGCGGAGTGACCAAAAATAATCCGACAGGCTCTAATAATCCGGCAGTCTCTTATAATCCGGCACCATACGCAGGGGGGTTGAAATATAATCCGGCATGTCGGATAAAAAGAGCATTTACTGTAGATAGAAAGACACACAGACATGTCTATCTCATCTTCTCATTCTCTCTGGTCTTGTTTTCTAATCGAACATCATCTCATCTGACCTTGGCCCAGTGTGAACTCAAACTTCTCTCCGCGATCCCGACTTGAGTCAAATTGACTGCCGTCCGACGCCAGCGTGCCGACATAGTGGACAAAAACCTTGTCGCCTGAGTTCGGCTTATCATCGCCTGTGCCCTCGCGCAAGATCTCTTTGAGTACTCCTCCGTCGCCGGTGATATCCTCCCCAGCAGCGGTGGCGGTGACGGTGGTTGCACTGGGCTCCTGAGAAGACATTGCGACAGACGACTTCTGGTTTCCTCAACGCACAGCACACACACACACACACAGTATACAAACAGTGTTGCCAAAGCGAGCTCAAACATAAGCGCCATGAATTGAAACACATACAGTGCAGAATAAGACAGACAGAAACACAAAACTAAGGTTCAACATTCGTAAAAATACAATCGAAATCTGAAGCAATAATAAAACACAAATACGGACACAAATACTAATGAATGCAAACGTTCTTATGACATACACACTTGAACACATACATTTGGGTAATTTAGGCCTTCCCTAATACATTGGATATTACTGTATATATTGTTCAGTTCAAACACAGTTTAATAAAAAATACGGGAAAATACTACGGCATGTATTAAGACTAAATTCACGCTATATATTCAGAGAAATACGGATTATTTCAGAACTTCAGCCAAAGTCGAAACACAATAACCAAGGAAATATAATGGTGATACACGTGCAAACTTTGGGAACAATATCGACCGTTTAAGCCCCAAACAAACAATTAAAAACACATGTATAATACATATATAATTCTACAGACTAAAAACAGCTTGGTTGAGTTGAAAAGAAATTAATTCACGCAAGACACATTACAGCCAAACCTAACAAATCCAGAACCTGTCAAACTGACTCGAAAATAACGTGGTCTCAGAATTAACCGGCTGCATTCGTATTTGTCGATAGTCGCACTTTAGAATATTCGAGAACGATCAAACAAGCATTTCAAATATTCTACTCAATTGAAACTTGTCGAGTTGAATCAATTTAACCAATCAATAAATATATTATCACGACAGTTGTTATATTTTAAAATGAATTACTTCACATATCATCCAAAGTATATACTTTGTCAAGAATGAAAACAACACATTTAAATGGTTTGTTACATATCTAATACCATTTAATATTAGCCCTAGCAATATTTAACCATTACAGCAATACCTAATTTGCGGTTATTTGATCGATTTCGCATTTTTCTCGTCATTTTATATGGTTCCGCGTATGGATTCAGGAAAATATGTATTTTTGGTTCAGACATTTACAAGAGTACATTAATTGTAAAATATAGCATAAGCCATAGCGGCTTGTTTCGCTTGCTATTTAAAACACACACAAAAAAACAATGCATATAACTCAGCGCTTTAGGCATTGTATTGAAAACACAATTCAAATACGAAAACTATAGTCAAATACAATAACGAAAGACACATAAAACATGTACACAATCTCAATAACAAGCGATGCTCGAATATGAAAAACTATAAAGGTTTGAAAAGTGGAGAACGCTTTCTTTGGCACGACTCACTTTGGAAGGCGCCTAGATATATCGATTGTTATGCATTTACATTCATTTCTTATCGATGTTTTTATTTTTGAACCAGCAAAATTTTATAGATATTCGCTCGTCATTAAAATTTGACGTCAACGAACGACGTAATTTCAACTTTTTTCATATAATTTTTTCTGTAATATTGTTTCTTCTGCTATTTCGTTGGATATCTATATCTTTTCACTCTGCCAGTCTGACTTCAAGTACAATAAAAAACGTATACTGAGACTCACGAAAAAATAAAATTTCGATTCACATTTATTTATAGTTCTTGAGTAAATTGTGCTAAGTAGAGGTCTGTTTTACACGGCTAAAAGGAGGCCTGTTTCTTGCCATGACCGCGCCTTCTTCTAGCGTCGAGCCAATGAGAGTACGGCACCGCTGACGCATGCGCCCTGCACTGCCTAACTACGCGTTAGTCAATTAGCGACACTCATGCGCGCCGCACTGCCGCCGCAGTTGTGTTTTTGACGTGACTCTTGGCGTTGCCGAAGTTCACCATATCAGCCGACGAGCGGCCATCAGGAAGGAGCCTTGGCACAGTCAGAGAAGAAGGACAAGATCACGTCCTAGAGTCCACAACTCATGTTGCAAACTTGGGACGTCAGAGCAGAGGGCGGACATCAGGACCAAATGGTGCCCAGTGTTTCTCCTCCGCTCAGCTTGGAACTGATGCACATGCCCCATTCGACACTGTCTCTCTCTCATTATCACTACAATTACCAGCTGCCACATCCTCACGTGTTTCTTCCGAATCCGCGTCTTGAGTCGAGGATACAGTCCTCTCAGCAGACGATGATCAAGACGCCTTCGTCATCGGCCAGCGCACGTTCTGCTCAGCAGGTCGGTAAAAAAACGCTGCAAAGTTCTTGAGCTCCTCCAACAATAACATTTCTCCATAAGAGCAATGTGAACGCGGAATATATTCGCTATTGAGTCTCTTCAACTTCCTAACGAGTGAAATCTCGTCATTTGTTGGTGTCGCAATCTATCGTCCGAGTTCTGGGGTAAGGCACCTCAAGTTTCATAATGCGCTAGAATCCTTTTAGGAGTGCATGCTTCCTTGAAGATCCGCGGGAAAAAACGCTAATCAGATGGTGCCCAAAGTTCACAGTTTCCATGTGTAGCCAGTATTAAACATTCAGGTATTTGAACTGCTTCAAGTTCCCTTTGCTTCCTAGATTGTACCAACACTGATCCGTTCCTATATAATCTAACTATTGCGGGACTCTCTCTGGGCTGCAATGATCAGGGACGTAGATCTGTGTCGAGGCTCGGGCGTGCGAGAACTATGATACATTAGTGTTCAAGGATGGCTCATTTGGTCAATTGCATGGAATCCTCAACCATTTTATGTTCCTTCAATTACAACACATACGTCAGTGAAAAGTATATTGCATAAACACACACACTTGTCATTAAATGTTGCTTTTTGCTATGCTGATTTTTATGAAAATATACCCAATCAACTGAGCTCGGCAGAATTATCGGGGGTATAATTGCATATTCATACCTCCAGTCAAATCGTTGGAGGTATATATACCCTCATACACCCCGTATCTACGCTCATGGCAATGATGATACCGTTGCAATGTTGATGGACGCGTTAGACGTCATCTAAACACGTTAGACTTCCACTCTGACGATATGCTGCTATAGCAGCTTATTTACAGCAGGTGTAGGTGTAGTTGCAACGCGCTTGTTGCAAGGACACCCACGGATTAGCGCAAAACAAGATTTATTGCAATGCGAAATTAGCAGGGGATTAGTCATTTATCATTGGCCAGGATTCCACTGGCGGATCCAGGTGGGCTCTGGGGATGAAGCCCTCCCAAATGTTTCCATCAACTCCTCATAACTAAGACGTTCACTAAAAGAGGTCAAGGAAAAATGTCTTTGTATAATTTGTTGATATATCGCAAATCATATTCGCTCATTATTGTGTGTGTGTGTGTGTGTGTAATTGTGTGTATATATCATAGAAAAGTGTCCAAGTCATGACCTTCACACGCTACCTAGTCACTCATACACAATTCAGCCCCCATAAAATTGCACTCTGGATGCGCCACCGTAAGATTCGTCAGGAAATAATTGAACTAGACACACTCCTAGAAAGTCTAGAAAGTCACAATGCAAGAAATTTATTTTTGGCAATGTAAAACAAAACACCTTTGCTGTTTGAGCAAGAAGTTACCATGAAATGCTAGCCTTGCAATCATGCGGAACAGGCCAAAAATCAGCAGTACGCGGTGCATTTTACAGCTATATCTGGAAAAATATCAGGAATAAAATCAGTGGCATTGTCGGTTGTGTACATAGCTACAGAGTGATTTCAGTGTTCAGGTCATTTGCGATTTGGCGACAAAAAAAACGCGTAATCAGGGCAACATTTGTTGACAATTGGTTGAACTTTCGTGCTGGACATTCGGTTAAGTCTAGGTCAACTGTTGGCTGTACAAATATGTTTATGGTGTTCAACTTGATGATGTACGAAATTAATACGAAACTACGCAGTTTGAGCGACGTGCGAAATGTTCTACAAGTGGCAATATGCAAAATAGAGCCCGAAAGCGTGCTGTGTATCGCCTGTGTAGAGTTGGAACATTGATCGGTAGAATACGATCCATTGACAACGATCTAATAACTAACTCGACCTGTTTCAAATGCCGGAAAGTGAAACAAGCTAAAGAAAGGCAACAAATACTTGTCTTATTGTGGTTCATGTAAGACAGTGGCGAATTTATCAATTTTGCGATAGAATTTAACTTTAAGCGACATCGTACAACGGAGTTATGTTGGCATCCATGATGTGTCATAGTATCGTACTCCCTTCATGTCTGTAATATTGACCCCCTCATACCGTAATATGGATCATCATATGGCAATATAGACTCCTCATGTTCTCTTAAGAGTCCTCGAGTAATTCACCTTACGGATTCCTATACCTACACCTTACGGATTCCTAAACCTTACCTATCGTATTCATCTCCGGACTTTCCCGAGTAATTACAAGGCCAGTGTAGAGAAGACACATTTGAGTATCCGCTGATGTAGAGGGCAGTACAAAACCGTCCGGTTCCTCGATACGGTGACACACAAAGTCGTCAGCGATCTTGACACACTCTCCGAGGACGTATTGAGGGAGTGCCGTGCAACTCTGAAAACTAAGGCCTCCTGGCATCTCCAGTTGTGGCGTGGATAGACCGGTGTCAAGTGGTACGCATCAGTGATGACGTACTCACAGGAGGCCGATGCTCTGATGTTTAATTCTAGGTGTGTGTGTCAGCTAGAACATTGGCCTCCCAATAGTGCAGCGGTTCTGACCTTGAGGGAATTATCCAACATATTGGTGGAAACTGACACACTTGTCCAGTGAGCAAAGAAGAACCAATTGAATCTGATTTTCGATGCACTATTTCAACAGAAGGCCAAATAAATGTAAAAGTTATATTAAAGTAATATATAACGAGGGCCGATACTGTGATGGAAAATGGACAATTAAAGTCGGGATAATAATTATAAGTGGGGATAATGCGTAATTAAGAATTACGCATTTGAACACAGCAGTGGAAAGGCTAATGTTCGCGTGCATTTTGCATGGGAAAAGTCCCACGGCCCCGGCTGGCACACCGCAGGTCCGGCCGCCACACACAAGTTACCGCAGTCACGGCCAGCACAGAAAACTGCACGGCTGCGCGCACACGAAACCCGCCCTGCGACAATTGTGCTATACCTTTCAGAAACGAATTCAACCGTTTCACCTCGCCAGGGAATCGAACCCTGGACCTCTCGTGCACAAAGCGAGCATCTTAGCCACTCGGCTACGAGGCGGACAAAGTGAGGAATTTACGATGAATATTGAGAACCTTTGACGGAGTATGTTTGAGAATCTTCGACCACGCGGAATCCGAACAATACGATTGCATGTGCATTCCTTGCGATCCAGGCCGACAATCAGACATTCTGCCACCAGTCTTGCTCTGACTTCCGCTGTTGTACGAATACTAGGAACAGGTAGCAGACCACAAAGTACACGCTGTATTACGGTACATGGGCCAAAGCCAATTGCTGGACGCAATACCAGAAGTGGAGAAGTGATCTGTTAAGGATCAATGTTGGGAATCTTCATTCCCGAATAAAAATCTATCCACAAACATCGGTCTAACCAGCATTCCTTCACTACGTTGATTCGTGGTGGGTTTAGTGTGAATAATTTTTCTAGTTATTCCACTCGACCGAAAAAATGTGAATGCGCATGTAACGCCACATGCTTTTTCACAGAGCAATGAGCTACGCTTTGTGTAGAATTGAAATTTGTGAGAGCCATTACTATACAAGCAAAATGTTGCTTTCAATAAGATACACCCTACTCCCTTGAAAAAGTGGCAATTCTTCGAAGATACATGATGTATCAGGGTTTTTAGACCACCAATGACCACCGCAGAGCGTTGAGTACAGTTATCTGACCGATTGTCAATTCAACGTAGAATACAAAGATGAAAATTGGACTCGATTCGCGTTGCACAATCCCAACTCTTCTGCACACTGATTAAAGTTTTGTTGCACGCCGATGGGATACACGCATTGGATGCACGCATTGGAAAAATCTAGACCTCCAGCCATAAGAGACCACCAAAGACCATGTTGGTTGGAATTTCTCGTTTGAGAGAGTGATGAGAAGATGAACGCTTGCTTGGAGCTAGACTGGACTGCATGGAATATAGAAAAAAAACAAAAAAGTCGACCATTTTCTGTCTGAGAAGAATGCTAGACTGTCTTTGGTGCTGCACATGTCCATCGAGCTTGACTCTAACATGCGTTCTTGCTCACTTCTATAATCCTACTGCTGTGGGCCATGGACGTCTCAAGAAATTTATATTGAGGGTTAAAACATAAATCAGAGAATAAACGTATTAATTCAGTATAAACGTGTTCAATAGCTCATAATGCTGTTAAATTTTCATGGTTTTATGACCTATTTTACCCTCTCCTACTACACCTTTGCTATGATCGGGCTATCAAGGTGAGTTCAGGTTAATAGCAATTCAGTTATTGATTCTTAGAAGTCTAAGAAAGGTGGATGCAACGCCCATTGTACTTTTTTTTGCCAATTTTGAGTTTTTTGTAAGAATGGTGGATAGTGAATATAAATGCAACAATATGTGAGATCTAAACGAGCAATGTACATGAACTCAAGGAATAGCAAGGAGCTGTTTGCTATGATCAACAGTTTTATTGGTTCTTGGCCTCATGGATTGACGTGAATTGTATGCCACTGGAAGCGTGTCTAAATCTGAACGCAACGCTAACCCTGCAGCAACATTGGTTGAAAAATGAATAAGCGCCACTCCGATATCGCCCTGATAAAACAGGCCCAGTAAATGGTCTATCAATGTAAAACGCATGCATTAGTCATGTTTGTGGCTTTCAATAGTTTACTTGCCGAAGATTTAACGCATGCATTTTGCTCTCACGACACACCTCTTCACCTAGCACGCTTAATAATTCAAATGACCGGTTAATGGAACAGCGCTGAAACCTGTTTGATTCTCACCAGGAGCCTGTTGCCGCTACGCCGACCCACACTGGCGTATGGGCGCTTCAACAGCCATTCAACGTGCTGCCAACCTCTGTCAACACCTCTGCCAGCTTGTCCAACACGTCCTCTTCCGAGCCTAGCACGGTCATCACTGATGTCAATGGAGTCACACCCCCGACAGAGAACGTGGTGACACCTGTCGAGCTCGACGAGCTTGACGAGTTGGCCGACACAGTCACAGGTTTGGATATGAGCGGAGAACCGCGTCGGGCATCCGCTACGCAAATCGACGAGTTCTTTTCCTCGACGGCGGCGTGTCGTCGCCGGTCTTCCTTCACACTCATGCTGAATGCGCTGTATTCGGCCACGGTCGCCTCCACTCCTGAGGAGACTGGTGAGGATGTGCTCTCGCCACCGCCACCACCGACCAATCAAGTGATCGACTTCAAAACGGAGGCTGAGGAAGTTTCCGTGGAAGATGTCGCTCGCCGTGACACCAGGGACTTCACTGTGAACATTGCAGAGAATGATGTCAGCAGCAATTGTACTGGTGGTCAATTACCGAGCACACAGGTAATGGACGGGGTGATACCAGCACTGACGGCTGCGACGTCCGACATGGAAGCGGTGAATGCTGGCTGTGGTGGTGAAACTGGACGCACTTGTCTCCTGCAGCCACCTTTGCTTCAGCTGTACTCCCCAATGTCGTCGACTCAGCCACCATCTATGACCCAGACAACGACAACCATTGGACATCCTCCCGATTTCCAGGACTTCGCCCATCGATTGGCATTCCAAGGAGGACAGCATCCACACGATACAAACAGCTCGATGCGTGTTTCACTGTTGGCACCAGCGCCTCCATCGCCTCCCTACTCTTCCGATTCTGGCTCACCCAAGCCTGAACACCGTGTGAACCATGGCCTGCCCGATATCAGTGGCTGCTTAACTCCTTCATACTCGGCGCTTGCACAAACCTACCAGCAGCACACAAACGAAGAAAAACCGACAAGTGGTTGCTGGGTGGCGCAAGGCGTGATTCGACGAAGAATTGAGTTGCCTATGAAGGAGCCGCGTCCACAAGAATCACGTGCATTTTTCTCCAGCGCGTTGATGTCTTCATCGCCCGTGTCTCCTTCGCGGGCAGCGCGATCATTCACGAATTGCAGCCCGTCGGAAGTTAAAAAGGAAACAAAATACCACGCGGCGGTTTCCAAGAGCACAGCTACCCGTACCTATAAACGCAACAACCCGGAGCTGGAAAAACGACGCATACATCACTGTCATTATGAAGGTGAGTTGGCGTTCGAGTGAGCATTAACCGCGGAAATGTTCAAATTCTTGGTTTGCAGGATATACAAGTTTTAATTACTTGGTTTGTACGGTGGAATGTATGTGCACTTAATCGCTTCACGCGCGCATTAAAATCAAATATTTTAACACTGTTATTGAAAAATACGCAAGTAATGATGATTTATTGGTGAATTAACACGAAAGACATTTTCGGAGCAAAGCCGAAAACAGCTATCGACGACTCGATAACTTTATTGAGTCAATGACATTTCAAGAAAGGGACATCATTATTCAAGTAAAGTATTTGGACACTAATACAAAATATCTTCTACTTACAGGCTGCAACAAAGTATACACGAAGAGCTCCCATCTGAAGGCTCATCAAAGAACGCACACAGGTAAGAAGATTCTTGCACATTGATACATATTTATGCCTTCAATTAAACCAAACGTCTGTGTTTACGTCTCATCCACAGCTCTGGTAATCTCGATGTGACCAACGTTTTGCCTGAACGACAAGTAGTGACGTACACGCAACGTAATATGCTGAAATTCGACCCCAGTTTAAAAAATAAATGTAAGTATCCATAATCCGACCAAACAAGCTGCTGAATAACGTCAACTTTTACAGCTGGAAGTTGAATGTTTCGTGTAATTAACGAGATGTCGTCACTTATATCAGTGGTTGTCTGGAACATCAGAAAAACGACGATTTTCTTCCCACACTCAAGTTGATTGGATCATCGCACCATTTCAGCATACCTTTGTCATGAAGGAAACAAGGGGTCAATACGAAGAAGGTGGAAACAAGATCTGGGCGGTCAAAGGTCCCTAGCAAAAAGATCTAGGCCAATTTAGCGGTTCTAAGTAAAAGGACTGAAAGGTCTAACGCCAGCCTTAAGGTGCGATCTGCCGTTGATGCAACGACTGGTTTTCGTTGCAAAAACTACACAGAAAAGTCCATTTGCCGAAACATCAGAACGTGAGTACATGATCGCATGCGTTGTTGCTCGCCGCGTGCATTGCTCACTCTTGGTCGCGTGCGTGCACTTCATGGATACACGTGCACATCGACGCCCCAGACGCTGCAATTCTGCAGGAAATGATATCAGAGCCGGAACCAAGAGCAGGCTTGAAGCCCACTCAAAGTTAGTCTCAAAAACTGGGACTGAACGTTGAAACTAGCAATGGCTCGAATACACCCGGTGTTGTCACATAAACGCTGCATTTAGAAACAATCGCTGTCGTTTGTTGATGTAGCAGCTTGGTGTTTCGGCTTTTCCAGCAATCAGCCACACGCAACCGGACCACGCAAATGAAAGTGGCGCGTATTCCCTCATATCGACAATATCGTCATCAAAAGTCACGCTGGATGACACAATGATGCAACTCGAGCCTACGCACGAGTCTAGTGATTCATGATGGAAAAGATTTGGTGGCGGAGTGTGACGATGTCACGCATATGCCGCTGAGGAAAGTATGCCGATGCGTTTCCTCATTCCTCAACGCAGCCAACAGTGGTATTCAAGCAGTGATCAGGGCTTCCTCAACCACTTTCCTCATCTGCCTGGCGTCCAAACGAACCCGGTGCTACAACAACCCGACTCCTTTCCGAAACATGACACACGACACTGCGGGAAAATTACACGCAGGAGAAATCAAGAGGAAGTTTGCCTAATTGTCGATTTCATACTCGAACTCAACCGCAGACCCTCTTGAATTCAGGTGCCTTGATTGCCTGAGAACAGGCTGCCAGGGTAGACTTGATAATGGCGAGTTAATTCAGGAAGTGTTTATTTATAGTATAAATATAGTATATATTTTCGCATAAGAGCGGTACCCGAAAAATGCTACTCACTCGCAATTAACAGGTATGATAAATTTGGATATATTTGCCAGCAGTCGAAATTTGTCACCTCAGCTATAGATATTCGCATTGTCACTGGCCCTAAGGAAAAAATCAGAAAAATTATTTTGCATTGCATGAAATTGTGCATTTGTTAGCTGCAGTGTTTATTGTTTAAGCATGGCGTTGACTCAATGACCTTCAGTCGGCCCACTCGTCGTGAAAATTCAGTCGTGAAAATCGCAGTGTCCTTGTATGTTTGATATCGTTGTATTTGATGTTATTGAAGTCGTAAATTGACGTGAAAACTGCAGACGTTGGTCAAGGATGAAACACCTTAAGTTGAATGCCCCTACTCTGTAAATGTTGTCAAACTGTATCATATATCATATTGACTTCCTTGCTTAACACTCACATTAGATACTGTCCTCCAACCAAACAGCGCAGGAGCATTAAACACTTCGTGACCAAAGAACGTCACGGAGTCCTTTGGGTTTGTTTCCTGCGCTGACAACTGACAGATATCTGTGTGTGTGTGTGGGTGGTTGTGGTGATGTACAGGCGAGAAACCTTACTTATGCACGTGGGAGAGTTGTGACTGGAGCTTCGCACGCTCCGACGAGCTCACTCGCCACCTTCGCAAACACACCGGCGCCAAACCGTTCGTGTGCCGCACTTGTATGCGGGCGTTCGGCAGGTCCGACCATCTGGCTCTGCACAGCAAACGGCACTTGCCCAAGGAGCTGAAAAAATAACCGTCCCCGATGTCTGCTCTACCGATCAAGAACTCTAAAAATCGGGACAATGTTTCGCACCAGTGTCACCTGTTACCTGTCACGTTTACCTCAAACCACCGTCTCTATCGCTATAACAGACGCACGGTGAAGAGCACGTATAAACACACATGCGTGCGAATCTGATGAACATATATGTATGTGCGGTTATTTTTCTTGAATTCACACGAGATGGAATTGCGTACAGGGATTCCTAGTTGGTTTGCGTGCTCCTAGTCACAACTGCAGTCGCTTGAAAAACAGCCTAGAAATTAAGACACTGACTTGAGAACAAGCGGACAAAAGAAAGATGATTGAACAAGAAAAACCCGCTTAAGAAAATATATTTATAATCTCGCAAATAGTACCTGATGATATCAAAATAAGATATACCACAATCAATCAAGTATATTACTTCCTCCACTTTTGAACGGAAAACTTCTTTTTTAACGTTTCCAAGTATAAATACACAAACTCAAGTATAATGTCCTCTCATCTTTTCCTGGTGAATTTTTGGCGAAAATGGAAGCTGATTATACTTTGGGTGATCCCGTGAAGATATAATTAGAATTAATGCGAACACTTCCACAGAGTACAATATCGTCCCTGGAACATTCTCGTCTCCAGGGACGATTCGTATTCGTGTGCGTGTCCATGCGAGTGTATGTCCGTATGGATCGCTTCTCGTTATAGGAAATCGTCGGGCAATACTGCACTTTTCAGGGCGCCTAAGAGTCCCCACGCATATGATCAGACAAATCAGACAGACAGAACAGCGCAGAAAGCTCGAAACACCTAGACGCACACAAGATGCATCCTTCTCGAAAATCATGTCTTCCACTGCTCATTGGCAGCGAACAATGGTGGAATATCTGGAAATGTGACGTCCCGGATGTTTGATTCATGTTTTTGTTATGTGCAGGACGATCAAACAACTGCGGGAAGTCCCAATAATCCGCATTGCTTCCTATATTCTTGAATAGACCGTTGAATGGTATTGTTTGATACATGTTGCGATGAATATTTCAGTATGAAATTGTTAATTTAAGTGACGAATTTCGGACGTTGAGTTCAGTTAGTTCAGATATTCGCTACATAAGCGTCAAGTAAATTTGTGTGTGTGTGTGTGTGCGTGTATGGTTTAGTTTTATGTTTTACCGTTATCGAATGGACAAATATGATATTTTTATAAGCTACCCGTGCTACGATTATTCCGTGATTGACTTTGAGATTTTGTATGAATACAACGAATACACAACACGTTCGCTAACAAAGTGTAAAATCGCTCGTTATATTTTGTTATCACTCGACTGACTGTCCAAATTAAGCACATACGTTAACCAGCACATCCTATTTCATGACCACCTTGAAGAAAAACGAAAAAGAACGCCTGGAAGATCAACTGGAAGAAAAACGACTTTCCGCTAGTCATTACCAAAATCAGTGAGCCCACCAACACACTCTTTCATGGAACATCTTTGATGTAGAGGAAAATGCACATGAAACATACTGAGCTTGCTTAGCTAAGGAGTAGAACTAGAGCTAAGTACAGAGCTAAGGTACTAAAGTAAGGAGCTAAGGTAAGGAGGTAAGGTACTAAGGTAAGGAGGTAAGGTACTAAGGTAAGGTGCTAAGGTAAGTAGGTAAGGTACTAAGGTAAGGAGGTAAGGTACTAAGGTAAGGAGGTAAGGTACTAAGGTAAGGTACTAAGGTAAGTAGGTAAGGTACTAAGCTAAGGAGGTAAGGTACTAAGGTAAGGAGGCAAGATACTAAGGTATGGAGGCAAGGTACTGGGGTAAGGTACTAAGGTAAGGTACTAAAGTAAGGAGGTAAGGTACTAAGGTACTAAGGAGGACTAAGGTATATGACCCATGTCCATTGGCAATTAGATGTCTAGCCATCCTCCTCACTGTAAATTTACAGCGGGGGAGTCGGTTTAGTCGTCAACAACCCGACCATGAGGCTGGTGGTACCAGGTTACACGGTACCAAACAGCAGAACGAAACCCAACCAAAATTTAACCACAAAAATTACCGACACAGACCAACGAATAATTGATAAAAACATAGCATATTGCAAAGAAAACTAAGAATGTAGCTGAGAGTAACGTAAAACCCAAAAACAACGCAAATATGTTTCCTAGAGCCCACAAAATAATGACACGTGCGAGAAAAGCAGCAAAACACAAAACGAGAAAATTATATAGAGTGGAAGAACGCGCAACTTTTAGAAACGATTGAAAGAAAAGCGGAAAAACGAGGAAAAAAAAAGGAGAACAAGATATAATTTTGTGATTCACACAAATACCCAATGTTGCTGTTTTTGTTGAGAATTGCAGTAACATAGCCAGTGGCGGATCCAGAGTGCAATTTTGGGGGGATGAATTATGCATGAGTGACTAGGTAGCGTGTGAACGACATAACTTGGGACATTTTTCAATTATATATACACAATTACACACACACAATAATGTGCGAATATGCTTTGTGATAATGCTTATATCAACAATTTCTACAGAAAGATATTTTTCTTGGACACTCTTAGTGAACCTCTTGGTCATGAGGAGTTGATGGAAGCATTTGGGGGGGGGGGCTTCATCCTTCTGAGCCCCCCTCTAGATACGCCAGTGAACAGAGCGAATTGTAAGCCGAAAAGAGGCGAGCAAAACACCAGACACAAACACATCTTGCCAATACATCTACTCAACTTTTTGATGGCATACACAGATTGTGACAAATACCACAGTCTTGTATCAGTCGAAAAGATGTCCTTTTTGTGGCAAAATGTGGTCATGAGACGGTAACGTATCCCGTTGAAAACGCCTGGACTTCTGGTCGATGCGGTAAGTTTCTCAAAATTTCGACCACTATTATCCGAAAGCAAATGAGCGATTGAGGGAGAATTTCCCTCTCCTTGAAGGTTAAAGGTTAAAACCTGTGTGTTCATAAGCCGAAGCTAATGAACAAACAGGTAAGCTAATAAACACACACACACACACACACACAAACATTTTTAAATCGTTTAAAAATGCCCCAAGGCATGACTTTCACACACTACCTAGTCACTCATACATAATTCAGCCCCCCTCGAAATTGCTCAGTCACTCATTCAGCCCCCCTCGAAATTGAACTCTGAATCCGCCACTGAGAGAAGAGTTGACTTAATCTCCTTACGTCAAGTTAAGTCCGCTTGATCACCAAAAGCCAACAGCTTACACTAACAACGGCAATAATATCAGCTGGAATTTCAGCATCAACAACTCAACAGCATGATCATCATGATACAACGAAAACAAACGCAATCGTATCCAAAGATATCCACACAGCGAACGCATGCCCAAATACGAATAGTTCATAGAATTGCAATGATTGACTGGCCAGAACTAAAAGATTGCCTTGGACGTCATCCACGTTGATAAAACACAAATGAAAACTCACCACTAACTAACCGGGAGATGTCTCGGAACTGAATCATGAGTTTCTGCGAAATTGGTCAACGCCCGACCAGGTACAGCATTCAGTGCGTCGATAAATAATTTGTATACTTATATCGTAGTATAAAACACCAAACACACGTGCTACATTTTGTGCCCGATTGAACTTCCAAAGAACCATGGTTACAACATGCGGTCAAAAGATCAGTGCGTCATTTGGCTGGGGTGTTTTTTAAGAAAGAAGTTCATGGCTCGTGTGTGTGCGTGTGTGTGATGTGGTGATTCACAATAGACATGGAAAAGAGCCGAAATAAATATTGTCCAGGCATCTTGCATACGTATGCGATATGATCCAAATACACAGTCCAAACATCCCTCAAAAAACACCACCGAATGAGCAGCTGAATCAAAACCCATGTGAAAACACATTCGGTAATTTCAAGAGGCCAAAACGAAGCTAGACACGACACCAGCCCAAAAACACACACACACACGAAAATAGTGGCAGCCATGCTGTGAAGACCACGCGAGCAGATCAAGAATAGAAACGATGCATAACTATATCCAGTCAAGCAAACACGAACAGACACGTGGCAAGGGCGAACAAGAGAGAAATAGAAAAAAACTCTACACCTAGCCACATCCGTGTGCAGACGACATGCAATATGCATTTTGACACTGTCCATATGTCGGCGGCTATTCAATGAAAGCCTGATGCAAAATGCAGTCAACATAAACGTGAAATCAAACACACACACATGCAATTGCACCTGATGTGAACGTCGAATACATTGAGTAGAAAATAGAACGGCCCACTTGGAAGAATGATATTGCAAGTAGCAAAGTACATTCCACAAGCACCAAATTAATGATCAAAGTCACTGCCGAAATAGTTCATATATTTTCTCGCTCTCTCTCTCTCTCGCTCTCTCTCTGTCTCTGATATATGCTACTGGTCGAATAATTTGTTATTGACCAATCGTTATAGAACTTTCATCTGCGGCTTGTGACTCAAAGTCAAAAAATTAAAAAATTTCTTTCAAATTTCTACCATTATTCAAACGTTTCTAGACTGATTAATATTCAAATTGAAAATAACACAACTGAATTAATATTTTCCTTCAATTTTATATAATTATCCATATTTTATTCTATTTGCGCATTTCATTTTGTTCATACACATGAAAATCTTATGCGTGTATGTGAATTTTCAATACAATTTTAAATTTAGCTTGCGCAATTCTTGTCATCACCTCTATTTTGATAGTCACTACATTAACTCCAACAAACACCCTAATAATGAGCATTTTTCAATCGCTCAACACACTGATACGACAGACAATATTCCCGATCAGCCCGTCTTCTTCGTTTCAAAGTTCTCGTAGATGCTTATCTTGGACTACCTGATGACTTCTTTCGTTGAGGGTGCATTGAGAGCTCCTGTGTGGCGGATTTACCGCCACTTTTCATTGAGGTAGTGTGTTGTAATTGACTAGGCATAAAATGGTTGAGGGTTCCATGCAATTGACCAACTGAGTCAACTTTGAACACTAATGCATGATGGCTGTCATCCCCCCCCCCGAGCCTCGACACAAACCTACACCCTTGAAACAGTCACTAACACAGATAATGTCAAGATAATTTAGTGATTTTCCACACAGACACTTCTGAAGTCTTTCCAAAATTGCCACCACAAATGTATCACCAGTCAGTATTGGAACACCGCGATGTAAAGCCAAGACAAAGTCTACCAGAAACATACCTGCTTTCGTTATTTGCCAACTTCTTTCAGCTTGTTCCAGAGTGATTTCGCATCTTACACATACTCATGTTTTTGGCTCCAACATTTACAAGACGACATCAATTGTAAAATATAGCATAAGCCGTAGTGGCTTGTTTGCTTGCCATTTGAACAAACAATACATTATGTACATAACAAATAATTCAACACTACAAGTTAAGTATGAAATACCAATTTAAACACAACACTAATAAAGTCAAAGATAAAATGAAAAAGTACGGAACATATGTACACATGATTAAATATCAAGTGAAGTTCACATAGAAACACAGAAAATAGAAGATAAAACAAAAAAACGCTTACGAAATGCGCGTGGAAAAGTTCACCGCGCGCCAAACATTTTGAATTCGACTGTAAATGTGTAGTGTGATTGTATGCAGCGAGAGAGAGTGTGTGAGAGATTGTCTACGTTGACTGAGATTGTGTGTGCGTGAACGTGTTAATGTGTCTATGTGTGATCGTGTACAGTTGAATTGCGTATTGCGTGCGAGAGTGTGTGAGCAAGTGTGTATAGTTGTGTATAGCTGTGTGTGCATGCGTTTGTGAATTGTCCATGCCCCGCGGCGGCGAGCGAGTGACCGGCTCGACGCTGATTGGTTGTTGCGGCGGGTGAGGACTGTGCGTGTGTGTGTGTTCGTGTGTGCTCCCGTGTGTCACGGTGTGAGCTAGGAGTCGTGTTCGTGGTGCGGTTGTGGCGTGACGTCTTGTAGGCGCGCGTGGGGCAGTGATGCCCACGCGCGCCTGTCTGTAATATATTTATTGTTTTGAGTTTTTTTACAAAATACATGTTGAGAACGAACGCAAGACCATGCATAGGCAAATACCAAATATTTTTCCAGTTCGAGCGAATCATTTTCCACAACTAAAACTCACATAGTACACGGTGCGTGAGTAATAAATTATGTGTGCATTGTGTATTGTATATGTATATGTTGAATGTATGTTCTATGTATGCCAGCACAGTAGAATCGTTTTTTTCTCGTAGATTACCTTATACCAAATGTCAAATGTCATAACAAATGTCGGTTCGATTTTGCCATGGTGTCTATATAAATATTAGGCAGTACTAGACGTAGACGGTGTATTTGCCCCTGTTGTGTATTTAGTTTTTTTCTCTCGTGTGTATTAATTGTATTATTGTGTGTGTGTGTGTGTGAGTATTTGTCTCTTGTTTTTTGTTAATACGGCCAAATAAATGTGTGTTCGGTTTTGTTTCCCAAATCTGGTCTGTCGAAATACAACGCATTGCTGATAGGTTCTTGCCGGCTGGCTGCTTACCTATTTATGCTTACCTATGAAAAGATAGTGGGGAAATAAGAAGTGATCTTCTTGTGGTGATCCCCACCTCTAGGACCTGTCAGCCACCTGTGTGAGACCTAAGTGCCTGTCGTAGCGAGCCTTGAATGTGGTTATTGATGGTGCCGTGACTACAGTTTCTGGGAGGGCGTTCTATGGGTCAATGACCCTGAGGGTAAACCAGTTCCCCTTCATGGTGGTCCGCCAGTGGTCCGGTTTGTTGAGCTTGAGAGAGTGGCCACGCAGCTGGTTGGTGTTCAGTTGGAAGAACCTCGAGTAGGGGACGTCCTCGTAGTTAGGTCACCTCATATTGCTTTCTCCTTGTTCTGTCAACTTGCCTCTTTAATCTCATATACGTAATCTGGGTGTTTTTCTCGATCCCTCTCTAACATTCTCTCAGCATCTGTCAAAAATTACCCGCCTCTGTCCTTTCACCTTGCGCCAATTCTACCCGATCCGCTCTCATATTGATATTGCGACTGCTCTCCTCTTAGTGAACTCTTACCTCTTGAACCTCTTAGTCGTTTATTTTTTCCCGTCTGGACTATTGTAATTCCTCATTCTTTCATCTTTCTAAGAAGTCCATTCGCTCCCTTCAATCTATCATCAATCTTTCTTGTCGTTTCGTTCTTCGCCTTCCTCCTAAGACATCCACCTCCGCTCATATCCGATAACTCGGCTGGCTGCCAGCTCTTTCAAGGATGCAACATAAGCTGTGTTGCATTGTATTTAAACTCCTCCACACATCTTGTCCCTCGTACTTGCTCTCACTTCTTACTTTCTCTGATCGTCCTTTCAGCCGCCGTCCTGTACCTCTTGTTTGTCCTCCCGCCGACCACTTATCAAATTGGTCCGCGAAGTCTTTCTATTTTTCTGCCCCCCGATTATACAACTCTCTTCCTCCTCATATCCTTCGTCATAAATCATATTCTTCATTTTCCTCTGCGCTACATAAGTACCTGCTTCCTCTACCGTCGCCGCTTACACCTCCTTATAGATTGCATTGGCACTACCTTTGTATATATCTCCATATTTTCGTATCTCCATATTCTCGCCATGTATATACTCTTACTAATAATACTGAACTTTATGTTTTGTTTTCCTGTTGTGCTTTTGATTCCGCTCACAGTCCCTGATCTTATGTTTGTGCTAATCGTGCTTGTATGTGACGCGCGCCAGTGTTCGTATTTGTCAGTTCATGTCTTTGTGGTTGTTTTTTTCAGCATAAAATAATTCGGTGTTTATCTTCCCTGTTATATTTTTGTCCTTGCTAGCTCTTGTTTCCTTGTTTTAGAGCTCCCGTTTTGGTGTAATTATTATCTTGTATCTCTATATCTCATGTTTATCGCGCCTTTGTTGATTAGTGCGCTATATCAAATACACGGTGGTTGTGGTTGTGGTCCCTTATGCTGGTACGCAGGTGTCGGAATCCTAGTCTTGTGTAAATCACAAGACACACGTGAAAAATTCACAAGAACATACACAATGTGAAACAAAAGGAAAATAGTGTGAAGTGGGTTTGCGTGAAGCAAGTAATGAGTTTCCTTGTACGACTAACAAAAGCACCGACTAGACTATGAATCCGTCACGCTAACAAGATCCAGACAGATGCAAACGGACACAAACACACACACACACACGAACACACATACACACACACACACATACACACACACACATACAAACGAACACATTTGAAAAACTAAAACATATCACACGAAGAGAATGGAGAGCAAAAAATGAGGAAACTTCATTTTGATATTAAAACTCCAAATTGGAAATGAACATGTTGAGCATGGACATGAATTAAAATCAACAAGAAGAAATTGTAATATTACCAACGTACTAAAAAGAGTATACAAACTATAGGAAAATAGATTTATGAATCGAACAAATCCTAGACTTACAACACAAATTAGGCAACTTTTGGAAAAATATAACAAACTGAAGAGGAGGGAAAACAGCTTGTAAGATCAACTTTAAGATCTTTTGACACACACACACACACACACACACACACACACACACACATGAGTGTATATCAAAAATTCCTACCAAAGAAAAACGTAACTGGCAAAACATAGTCGCGAAAAACCACGCATTATCAACTAAATCAGATTGTGATAAACAAAAACTACAGTTAGAATAATTTGGAATCAACGCTTCGATTTGCCTCCGAAACAATAGAAATAGCTTGGCAAAGTGAGATCCTAATCGGAGAGGAGTAACAGATTGGAGAAGTATCAACGCTGTTCTGACGTGAAACGCTTTTCGGAACGATCCAGAAGCACAAAAACGACTGCGTTGCATAGCTGGCTTATTATGGCCAGTGACAGCGAGAGCTGCGAGCACAATGTCACATGGCTTCAAGATAAAATTCATTCTTCAACAAGACGGCGACACGACCGAGGGCGAGCGAGCTGCGCGAGCTTTGACGCCCGCGGCCTCATTGATAGACGAGAACACGACGGGGGGCAGACAAGAGATGCCGTCTCGAGCAGACGACGGACATACAACCGAACCACCTCTCGTAAATCGCAACCAAAACAACGGCCCAATAGAATTCACGCCCCGGGCACAGAAAACGCACTACTCCGCACGCACACACACACACAAACAGGCGTACAAATATTGGTTGTCACAAGTGGCAGTCACATGGACCAGAGGTATGTTTCAGGCTTACATGGTGCCACAGTCAGCACAGAACAGCGCCCACATCGTTCAATAACAAGGGTCAAACAATGAATGAATGAAACGCACGGCATCCTTGACTTGCAATTTGAACTGGTGATAGCTAGCAATAGCCGCCAAAAACGACAAAAATACATGAAAAACAAAAATATTGATAGACTACCAGCTAGTTCATCCTTGCTTGAAACAGGTTTTGTATATATTTCTGTGTATTGTGGCCATTCACCCTGCTCACTGTACAACAGTCAATAAGAGACGGTTTAGTCACCGAAACGCCGAAATGAAAACATCAGAAACAATAGACCAAAAGTGTAATTACCTCATATTAAAAAGATATTTGATCTGCCCAGAGGAATGTCTGCTAACAAACGTGCGTACCATATTTCGCTGCGGTGCGCAAATTGGGAAAAATGCATTGGCGACGCCAAGGGTGAACCCCCCCGCCAAATATGCCAAACCCCCCTAAGCCCCCCAAAAATCATAATCATAGGCAATAAAATTTCTTACCACTGTAAATGAAGTCCTGTAATTTTGGTTCAAGTTCGAGGACTGGATCAGTGTGCGTCAGTCCCTTATTATAATATTATGTAGTCAGCGTTCGAATGTAGTTCTTCATGCTTCGCCAATCCCCAAAACTTTATCCTTAGCCCCCCCTCAGCCGCCCCATCGGAAAAATCCTAGCGCCGCCACTGGTGAAATGGCTTTGTTCGTTGCATATGTATTTGCTATTTTACTGCGTATATTCGTCGCAGCTAAGGAAAAAAAACGACGCGCACCTCAGGACAATATGCATTGCTACCGTGACAATATTGGCTTTCGGGCAGTCACGAAACACCACTCAACGTCAACATGCAAAATCGAGGTGCGCCCAGCGGACAATTTCTGGAAGTTATTACATGGGGTATCAGCGTGAAGCAACGATAAAAAGATATGGATAAAAAACCAGGCGACGATGTTTCACAATAGCACGTTTTTGGCGTCAATGGTGATCCACAAGAGCAGCCTCTAGAATCTCTTCTTCTCTTCCCCTTTCTCAAACAACTCCTATCCAACGATTCCTCTACCAACCAAGAACGAATGAGTTACTTGTCATCCAAAGACCATCTAGAACATAGGTTGTTATCCATACTCCATGTGGGTATGGGAGCTAAAGGTCGGGGGTCTGGGACTGAACTTACTGGCATAATGGCATTATAAATAAATAATTGATAATATAATTTTCAATGGTTGGTTTTTTCGCTAGTAATTCGTATCTAAAGTACAGAAAATTCAAGCGATTGAAATACTCGTGCATCTGGAAGATATACTGGCAAATAAAAGAAGATTGGTGATAATTATTTGAACAGTCAAGTAAGTCAGGGGTATGGAACCATATTAGACACGCAATTTGGGGTATGTAACAACCAAAAGGTTAAGAACCTCTGATCTAGAATAACTCTTTCATCTGAGCAAACTTAAGTCTCGTTGTTTCTTATTCGTTCACGCCTCTTATCCGAGTATCCCATCCTCCTGCGTTGATTATGATGTCATTGATAGTCAAGAAGAGTAGCTTCTACCTATTTCCTCCTTCACTCTCTTCTCTATCAGCTTATATTCTCCTCTTCCCCTCTACCCAAACCGATAGAAAGCTCCGCAGATCTCAGTCATCCTGTAAAGCTCGACTTCCAGGGATATACATGTGGCAGCATCATGTTTCGCTGGTGATCAAAGAACGGTGTATGGAGAGCTTCCATCCTTGATTAAGCTCGTGATTGAGGTGAAATATTTCCAGTGCTGGATTGGCCGCACCTGATTTCTATTCCAGGACACCTTTTTATAATGCTACTGCACTTCCCTCTCTTTGTGTTGATGATCAAATTTCATGGGTATTGTAATCGTGCAATTGATAGCGTGCATGCGTTTCCCATTTCACATCGTTCATTAATAATAACCAAATGGTAATTGTAAGCGCACGGAACAGCTACAACTACCTTCGAGAACAAGACTGGCTATCATCCTTCCGAAAACACTTGAAAACATTTCTCTTTGGAAAATTCTATAGTTGATCGAAATGTGTGTATATTTTATCAGAATGTATTTGTCATTTGTCTTCATGTTGTATATGTATATATGATCAAACACATATGATGCCTTGTGTTTATAACATTTGTCTGTGTTTCTATGATGTCTTATGTTCTTCTTTATTTGTCTTCAATATTGTCTATCTGCAGCGCATCTGAAACTCTGTGTGTGTGTGTGTTTGTGTGTGTGTGTATGTGTGTGTGTGTGTGTGTGTGTGTGTGTGTGTGTGTGTGTGTGTGTGTGAATATTTGCGCTTTATTATTACGCATTACCTTACCTGTAATTTTACCGATTTTTCAGCACATCATATTTCGTGTGCTGAGAGAAAAAATCACGTTCAATTCGATTATGACGCACACGCACACACCGTCATGAATAATTCACAACATCAGGTGAAAAGTTCACGCTACTATTCTGGAGAGGAAAAACACACCGCCAAATTTGGATATAGAATATTAATCGTGCACAATACGCAGGCGGACAAAGGCGATACTTAATATTACACTACACAGGTCAAAACACCGACCTACGCCAGTGGCTTTCAAACTTTTTCACTCAATTCAACTTTGGCGAATTCAAAAAGTTCCTGAGGCTCCATTAATCTCCCCTCCCCCCAAAAAAACACCACAGGTAGAGAGTGTAGGTAGAAATGTGTGTAGTTGCGGGAGTTTTGGTAGTTAGAGTTTGGTTTTGGAGTTTAGAGTTTTGGTAGCGCTCGATTATGAATGAGATGTGGGTTCACTGTTATTCCATGTTCTGTGGTTGTTGATATTTATATGCTTGTGCTCATTCGTATTCTCTCTACGAGTCTATATTGAGCTGAAAATTTACGGCGTAACACAAGACTAAAAAACACACAATTTTAGTCAACAACATTCAAAGAATCCCCTCGTCTACGAGATTCATTCGATGAATTCTCGCTAAATTTAACATATAAACGCAGTATGTTAAATAATATACCGTTATTATTATTGAAAAAATGGGCAAGGCGCAGTGGGATGAGCGTTTAACGCTATATAAATTGCAAGACAGCAATCTCCATGCATCATGATCATGCTAAAATTGACGTCAAGAACAACACACTGAAAATGTGTCTGAAATTTAACACAATCCAAATTGTTCACAAACACCCACGATATATTAATCTAGAATTAATAGAAATTATTCAATAGTTTTACAGATTTATTGAATAATTTATCAATATAAAATAAATAAATTACAAAACAAAAGTACATATCTAAACTATAAACAGTCAAGAACAATTTATTGAACACACACACATATATGCACACAAAAACACAAACACACACACACACACACACACACACACACAGACACACACTGACAAGCACACATATGTATGTGTTTGTGTGTACACGTGCATGAGTTTGTGTGTGTGTGTGTGTGTGTATGAAAAAGACGCCAAACACAGACAGACATACAAACACAAATATATATATAAAAACACATTGTTCGTAGCCATTGTTATAACTCGAGCGACAGATAAAGTATGAGAGGAGGAAGAGTGATAGAGAGAGAGGGAGAGGGGTTGTAAATTTTGCGTAGTTAGTTTGTCGAAGTTAGCGCCAGCACAGAGAAGTTCACTTGTTCCGGATCTCTCTGCATAAAGCGACGAATAACTGCGGCTGAATCCTCCAGCAAGGAATCGACAGAGCTGACTCCATGATTGACCGCACGCGCACGACGTCCATCTTATCATCAACACACACATAGCTTGACTGACCTGCCATCTATATTTATATTCAGATATTTCGATATATTTACGCCAATTTACCGTCACGAATCGATCGATTATCAATAATTCTTGTTCGTAGAATGAGAATTATTTTGCCACTAAAATATATGAGTATTATATGGTTTAGAAATTAAAGTAAATTATAATTTTTGGTGGCAAATGCATATGAAAAGCGTACAATATGTGATTGCAAAAAGATATTCATTAATATAAATTATTATTATACACAAACAAACACACAATACACACACACACAGAAAGAGAGACACACGCACAGACAATAACAGACAGACACACACACACAAACATAGACACGCACACACACATATAAGCACGCGCACACACACATACACAGACATACATACACACACAAACAGATACACACAC
Source organism: Sacculina carcini (assembly GCA_916048095.2). Lineage (NCBI taxonomy): Eukaryota > Metazoa > Arthropoda > Thecostraca > Sacculinidae > Sacculina > Sacculina carcini. Next base: position 2,732,860 of record OU696580.1, on the reverse strand, counting down.
AGATACACACAAACATTCACACGCACACACTAACACATAAACATACACGCACACACAGATACACACACATACTAACACACACACACACACACTAACACAAACACACACACAAATACACACACACATACTAACACACAAACATACACACATACTAGCACACACATACACTAACACACACACACACACACACATACTAACACACACACACACACACACATATACTAACATACAAACACACACACACACTAACACAAACACACACACACACTAACACAAACACACACACACACTAACACAAACACACATACAGACACACACACTAATACAAACACACATACAGACACACACACACACACTAACACATACAGTTTAGCCAGGACTCACCCAGTTCATATAGATGTCCTTGGCGCTGTACAAAAGCAATGAAATGTGTATCAAGCAGGTGTTCCCTGCTGGGTGTGTCAGTTTGACCGTGGTGACAGGCGGTCTCGTGGGCCACCTCCAGAGCGGCGAACTTCTCCAGTGCGGCGGCTCGCTCGTCCGGAGTTAGCGGCAAGAGAGAACGGAAAAATTCCGGCAATAAACTACCGCTAGTCATACGGATTCTAGCATAGATATGTACACACACACACACATATATATATACATACATATACATACATATACATGTATATATTGTTGTAACCAGGCAGTAGATTTTCGCGCTTACAAACGAGATTAAAGTCAATTGCAATTTCGCATTTTACAATCTTCGCATTTTACACCCAGCTGAGGCCATCAATGAACATTCAACAGGAAGAAAATGGTGTACTTCCAACTCAGCGAGCCCCCCCCCCATCTGAGCGAAACTCGACTCGCCCTTGCGACAGTCAGACGCCCGCGCATCCGCCTGATGTTAGCACCTTGGCGTGATCCCTGGTCGCTAGCACCTAGGCGCGACTATAGTCATTGTATTTTAATATTCGCCCACATTTTGAACAATTGTTTATATTCGTTGTGTATTGTATATCATGTGTATTGTGCTTTTATGAATTGTCTGAAGATGGAGTCAGCAAACTCCGAAACGTTACAGAATATAGGAACGATTTTGAAGTGTTTGAGTCAAAGCAACCAGAAACTGGCATGAGATTTAGAATCCACCAGCGAAAAGATTGCAAAATGCGAAATTGCAATTGACATTAATCTCGTTTGTAAGCGCGAAAAAATAAATATATATGTAGTATTTGTAAAATTAATGTTTTATATCTTTTTTTACTGTTATCTGTTTTCTGTTACTCTTATTTGTCTATAGAGCTTACTGTTTGACAGACTATATAGCCTACCGTTTTTGCTACTGTACCGTAGACTTTACGTGCACATAAATATACGTACACATGTAGTATATTGTGAAGCAGAATATACTCTACATTGAGTTGTCAAGAAAGATTGATAATGTTATAAAAAAACAACAAAGAGTGAAACAACGATAAACACACACACACACACACACACCTCGCAGTAAGTGGTACCTGTATCGACACGCGATTACACCCTGGGGACCACTAACACACACCGGTAAACATCACAACACACACACACACAGACAAACATACAGATACACACACGCGTACAGGCTTGAAAGACAAGCAATTCGTTCACAGACGCCGTGAGAAATTCTCGTCTCGACACAACCACAAATACACAAATGTCACACACAAACACACACATACACATAAATACACACACACCCACACACACAGCGCAAAAATACGACATACAGAAACGACAGACAAACTACAATGACAGACAAACTACAATGTTTGTTCACCGCTCGTGAATGTATAGAACGAAAGCAGAAATGGACGAGTCGAAATCAAGAACTTTAAAAAAAATCGCCAATATTGTTAACACTCAAAATCTTCGGTTTCCAAAATTCCGCAAGATTTAGAAATACATTCGTCTTAGATTATCCTTTTTCAATTAAGAGATTACCACATTTTCGCGTGGATAAAAGATCCCCCTTTTTGGTGTAAATTTTCATTTTAGAAACCGTCTCTTGTACATGTACATGTACTCTTGTACATGATAGTAAGATATTTAACACCAATATGTACTTGTTTCCAGAATTTTCGCCTAAATATTGAAGTGGTCACACACACACACACACACACACACACACACACACACACACAAACACACACTAACCATAAAGACAGTCCCAAATTTTGGCTAACGAAAACGCCCACAAAGTTTGAAACACTGAAATCCCACAAGTTGAAAATATATACTATAGGCCAAATTTTGATAGGCATTAAAAATCAAAATAAAATATATCCCGTATTTCAACAGACCACACAACAACAGTGAAAAATACGTGCATAAAAATACGCACTCACCGATTGTTGGTAAAACACATTGTGTATGTGTGCGTGTGTGTTTGTACTCACATAGTTGTTCTACAGGATATGAGCTAAGCTCGTGCTGTCCCGTCTCTTTTCCATAATTTATCTAACATATTTTTGAAGGAACTTAAATTTCTAGCTTCAACTTTTTTGCTGTCTAATTGGTTCCACTGATCTACGCTCCTAAACGGGAAACTATACTTTTTTACATCTTTTCGACAACGTGTTTTCCTCAGTTTTTTTCAATGTCCTCTACGCACATTTCCTTGAAAAACTAATCCGATGTCGTCTGTGTTGACCGTGTCATTTATGCATCTATATATGTTTATTAAATCACCTCTTTCTCTCCTCTCATCAAGCCTGGGTAATTCAATTTTCCTCAATCTGTCCTCGTAAGACATGTTTTTCAAGTTTGGTACCAATTTTGTGGTTAGTCTTTGAATTTTTTCTATTTTCTTTATATGAATATTTTTCCTATTTTTCTTATCTTTATATTCTTTATTATTGTGTGTTTGTGTGTGTGTATGTGTTTGTGTGTGTGTGCGCTTATCTGTTGTACTACAGCTATACGACAAAAGCACACATTCAAACAAAACAATATATGTCTGTCTGTCTGTATGTATATGTGCATGTATGTGTGTGTGTGTGTGTGTGTGTATGTGACACGGTAAACCATTAGCGAAAACGAAGTACACACAAACCCAACGACACTTCACTTCACAAGTCCCACTCTCCGCTTGTAGTCAATTGAAAAACTGGCCAGCCCAAACGACTACCACCAATTACCACCCCGGTTACCACACAATCACCCTCTGGTACCCAACAACGTCACGCATTCAACGCAAAATTGTCGAAAAAACAGAAACACAAAGAAATAACGCATGAGTGTGTTTTTGTATGTGTGTGCGTGTGTGTTTGTATGCATGTCAAAGTTGAAAGAATTCGCCAGAGTCATGCTGTAGTCCGTAAACATTTTTCCTCTGATTCCCCACTAATGAGACAACTCTCCATTTTACACACACACACACACACAGCAGCATTGAGAAATCCAATAAATTCAGTTGTTTCAGCAAAAGTTATTTGTCAAGAACTCACTGGAAACGAAAATCAATTAATTCGGATTGATAAAAACACACACACACACACACACACACACACACATTTGTCCTTCTGTCCGACCTTTATTTCGCCCCAGTGGACAACCGTAACAATTTCTCACCAGTGGGGAATTCCCCACGGATTTCCCAGTGCATGACCACTTCTGCAATGAACGCTGATGTGAAATCAGGCTCAAGTGCTAAACAAACCAAACACACGAGCGATTGCGCGCCATTTGAAAATGTCACCGCTTTGAGAATAGCACTAAAGAGCAAACAAGAGCGGGAAGAAGGGAGAGAAGAAAGAGTGTGTGAGTTTGAATCGAAGTCGGTATCAGTCAGTGGCGGCATCAGGATTTTCCCAGGGGGAGTTAAGGAGAAAGATTTTGCGAAACATGAGGAACTACTCTAGAAATGTTCATAGTAAGGATTTTTTGCTGGGGTTTAGGGGAGGCTTGGCAAATTTTTTGTTGGGGGGTTTCAGCCCCCCTGAGCTCACTCTTGGCATCGCCGCTGGTATCAGTTGTTGATACGTCGTCGAAGAGAGCGCATATATAAACTGACTGCTCCAATCACACTGAAGCGAAAACAATCTATTACGGGCCGTAGTCTCGTAGTTTGTCAGCCAACTTTGTCCAAAGCGAAGCGAAATCATTGCCGGACTTGGGCGAAACGACAAAGCAATTCGCCAAAAAAAGAACGACGCCAGGAATCAGCCCGAACACATTTTCTCAACGGTCAAAGGCAGAGACGAAAATCGAAGACGAAACAGTTTAACACACAAAAACAATCATTTACTGACACACACACACACATACACACTAAAATCGCCCTAGCGAGTTTAGCGTATACAAATTTGATGTTAAAATTGAATCAAAATATGGTTTCTTGATATGCCTCAAAATGCAGCACGCAAAATTTCTATCGAGAAGAAAACGTGACAGCGAAAATTGAAGACGGGAAAAAATCAGAATGAGATCGAAATTGTAGAGGAGATCATTAAAACTTGAAGTAAAAATAAATTAATTAGCCACAACGATACGAACAAAAACGAAAAAATAAATTTACGTAACCGATGTACATGCAATATCTACAGCTGGAAATCGTTGGCTAACTCTTTTGAAATAAACTCTGTTTTTTAGTCCTGCAGGGTGTCTAGCAAGCGTGCAGTGGCAGGAAATGACGGAAATAATCATCAAAGAAAGCAGAAAACGTCATGCAGACAGTGGCTAACTCAATCCATGTCTCGTCTTCATTAGAGCAAGAACTTCAAAAAAATTCAAACACATGAAAGCTAAGATTTGCATATAAGATTGCACACGCTGACGAAAAGTTATTATTATGCAGTAAAAACACGCCTCATTAGACCATAACTCAATCTTGAGCTAACACACACACACACATACACATACACAGATATATTTTTACACACATACATAACATGGGCCTTATTTCAGTGTACAGATATATAAGCGGTGTATTTAACAGATATAAATGCAATGTGTATGTGTCAGTGTGTCAGTGTGTGCCAATATGTGTCATTGTGTCAGTATGTGTCATTGTATCAATATGTGTCATTGTGTCAATATGTGTCAGTGTATGAGTCAATATGTGTCATTGTGTCAATATGTGTCAATACATGTCATTGTGTCAATATGTGTCATTGTGTCAATATGTGTCAGTGTGTCAATATGTCAATATGTATCATTGTGTCAATAAGTGTCAATATGTGTCAGTGTGTCAATGTGTCAGTGTGTCAATATGTGTCAGTGTGTCAATATGTGTCATTGTGTCAATATGTGTCATTGTGTATAATTGTGTCATTATGTGTCATTGTGTCAATATGTGTCATTGTGTCAGTGTGTCAATAAGTGTCAATATGTATCATTGTGTCAGTGTGTGTCATTGTGTCAATATGTATCATTGTATCATTGTGTCAATATGTGTCAATATGTGTCAATATGTATCATTGTGTCAATATGTGTCAATATGTGTCAATGTGTCAAGCTGACCGGTCGGTGTTGTTGGCTAGTGCGTGCACAAGAGCCACTGTACCACAAGCATTGCCGATACTCTGGCGCATAAACACCAAGCTCTCACACTCTGTCTGTCCCTCGCGGGCTATCCTCTCGTCCTCTACCTTGGTGGCGGCCACCGCCTGCGAGATGTCGACACAGAGAGATAATAAACAAAAATAATCGAAATATTAACAGCAATAACATACAATAACGACCCCCTGAGCCCCCATCTGGATCCGCCTGTGACAATGAATGGAAGAATGGAACTTAGACAATCAAAGCGAACAAACAAAGTTAGCAGCAACAAGGAAAGAAAAAGTGAACGGGAACAGTCGAGATCAAGACAGGAAGAAAATGATTTACGAAGTGGATAATAGGATTAAAAATGATAGTTAAAAATATATCTAAACAATATAGAAACAATAGAACGGTAAGTAAGCAAGATGATGTGACACCTGGTGCGTGATATTCAGGCCCTGGAGAGAGTACAGAGGAGGGCCACTAAGCTGGTCCCGGGACTGGCCCAGCTGCCCTATGAGGGGCGATGCCGGCACCTTGGACTACAGACACTGGAGGCAAGGAGAGTGAGAGGCGACATGATAGAAACTTTCAAGCTGTTGCACCACTACGAGGACGTCCCCCACTCGAGGTTCTTCCAACTGAACACCAACCAGCTGCGTTGCCACTCTCTCAAGCTCAACAAACCGGACCACTGGCGGACCACCATGAAGGGGAACTGGTTTGCCCTCAGGGTCATTGACCCATGGAACGCCCTCCCAGAAACTGTAGTCACGGCACCATCAATAGCCACATTCAAGGCTCGCTAAGACAGGCACTTAGGTCTCACATAGGTGGCTGACAGGTCCTAGAGGTGGGGATCACCACAAGAAGATCACTTCTTATTTCCCCACTATCTTTTCATAGGTAAGCATTCATAAGTGAGCACAGATTATAATAAACCCTTAAACAATAGAAAGAAAACCATTGTTGGTGCTTCCGATGAACATGGGGCCATCACAGGGTGTAGGTGGTACACTTGTACTCTTCCCCCATGCTACTGGATTTGAATGTAATTAATAATAATAATAATAATAATAATAGTAAACCTTGTCAGTGAGCGGATAGAGCAGCAGAACGGCCAGTACTGGACGTGGAACCATGGCCAGCAGCTCGGCGTCCAGTCCCAGCACGTCACACACGGAGCAATCCGGAGCAACGCCGAGTCCTTGAAGGTAGGACGTCATCACCTCGGGGTTGGACTCCAGCGGCAGCCAACGCACGCCGCCCACCTCCTCCTTGTCCGATGAAGACACGTTAGTCTCCGCCATTAGCAACAGATAGTTCCGCCTTAGCAGCTTTAGCAGTCACTGGCGCAAAGGAGAGAACGAAATGAGTCTCAAAAGTCAGCGGGCAAGTTTTCAAGCATGCCCGGAGGCAGACTATAAGATTTAGCAATTCAGTCAATTCAGTATGTTTGTTATAGCGGCTGTTCTACACAGGTGCTCAGGAGTTTCACAGTATAAGCAAACAGAGAAAGCTAAAAAGTTATTTACAGAAACATTATACTGAGATATTAACACATTGATGTAACACACAAGATAGAAACTACACAATTTGAGTAACACAACACAAGAGACAAGAACACAACACAATACAAGAAATTAGACGCCAAAAAAGCCACCGCTTTTATCACATACAAGTTACACAGCATTAATTGTTAAACAATAGGGATATGTAATCGACGAATCGCAAGCGTTCAAAATAGATTTGTGTGAAAATTAAACAAATTTTTTCGTAAGATGATACTATGAAGCATAAAATTTGCAAAATACATGCGTGCCGAATAGAAATTGGGCGGGTAAAAAGACACCGGCGATTAGGGAGACCACAATTTTGTTTTGTCACATGCGCGCATATATACCAGTACCCGTGCTTATAAGTACATATATCTGATCTGATTGGCCTATTCAATGATCACAAAATATATGAAATTGTATACAGTTATCATATAATTCACTAAATTTGGCAAAATTGAATCAGTAAATAACTGCTTGATGAATAGCGCGCGGTTTTCAGTACAGCGCTTTTGTTTCGTTTTAAGGCAGTTTATTCATTTGATATTTGGTTTTGTTTTGACAGTTGTGTTCTCCGAGAAGTTCGTCTTGAGGTAAGTTGCGAACTTTTGATCTGCAAAATTGATATTAACGTACAATTGGCTGTTGATACCGTTGGCTTTCCTTGTCTGTGTTTGCTCGCTTTAGTTGCAGCAAATTGAATTTTTTGAATCGTGTTTTATAAGAAATACAATTTCATGCTGAATACAAAGTTTTTTAATATGGCGTGCTGAAAATTTATTCCGTAGTTTTGTATCTACTCAGTTTCAATTCAACTCACTTGTATTGTAAATTCACGTATAAGCATACAGTTTATAGCATACAGTTCAAGTAGTTTAGCATATTTTTAAAGCATATTGTTTTAAATTTGTTGTAGATATGCCCGGTAATTTAAAATGTTCTACCACACATGCCTGTGTGTATCTATAATTGTCATTTCAAACTTGGACCAGTCTCTTGCGACTGTTTGTCTCACCCCGCTGTTCGCCCATTCACAGCGGCAACTCCCTGTGGACTCAAGCGAAGGTGTTGACAAACAAACTCGTTCCAGGATTTGATCTGCGAACCTCGGGCATGCGAAAGTTCAACGCCTAAGCTACACGGGGGCTTGTGATTGTGTGTTTATACTAATGTGTATCATATATGCGTCCCTCGCTACCCGACGGTCATGGTACACATGTATGACGCCTAGCTCTATTGAGCGAAAGCTGAAGATTCAAATGTGTTTCGTAGTATTTTGAAAGTTGGTGCCCATTACGATTTACAGCGTGGAGTATGCGTACATATCGTCTCACACTTCATACATCGTACGTGCTTTTCGTACGTATTCAGCTCCCGATTAGCTCATTGGTTAGGCACTGAACTATCGTGTCAGAGGTTCGCGGTTCGAATCCTGGCCCGGGTTCGTTCATCAACACCTCCGCTTGAGTCTACCGGGAGTCACCACTGTTGATGGGCGCACAGTGGGGAGCGCCATATAGTCTCAACTGGCTGGTGTGCGCTTAAAACTCCAATAACAACACAACAACAACAACACGTTTTTTCCCACTTATAAAACAACACGTTTTTCCGGTATATAATAGCGTTGTTTTGAATTATATCCTTTTGAAATTAGAATATGACGTAGAAATTTTTCCTACCTCAACAGTCTCCGCATTATGTGTCTTTTATGTAATTCACTTTTTAATTCTATCCTTATTGACCTTAGAATATGACGTAGAAATTTTTGTATACAATCTCCGCATTCTGTCTTTTGTGTAATTCACTTCTATATAATACATTACATCAGTGGTTCTCAACTTTTCTCAGTGTTCGCACGCTTTCAAATAAGCAGTCAGTTTTCGCAAGCCATAGATATTCTTCTCATAGTTGTATGAAAATATATAAATACAAACGAAGTAATAACAAAACTTTTATATTTAATATTCATTCACAGAACTCCTTTAGGAGGATTAGGCAGAACTACGTTTTTCAGGAATAATATAATGCCTATGTTAAATATATAATTTCTTTATAGAAAAATTACAATAATTCTCGCACCTCCTAGGATGCAGCACCCCCCGGTTAATAATTGCTGCATTACATTATGCTGCACAAATACATCCTAAAAAGCGACCTAAAAAAGGACAGAAAACTGTTGTTCAAACAAAGCGCGCCTTGAATATCATTGAAAGCCCAGTTATCACCGGGCAAATATTAACAGGAAAAACAAATTACATTTTGTAAACATATATCGGCTGGAGGAATTGTATTAGAATACATACCATACTTATGTGTCGAGTCTCTCCGCATTTCCATATATATATATATATATATATATATATATATATATATATATATATATATGTGTGTGTGAGTGTGTGTCTGTGTGCGCGCATGTTTTATGCAATGTTGATACGCATTCTGTGCAACGACTGACACTTGTGTGTCTGCGTATGTGTGTGTGTATGTCTGTCGCCTTCTGTATGTATGTCTGTGTGTGTGTGTGTTAACTGCTAGTTTTCCTTAATTGCCCGCGGCAAAATCAATGTCAATATTGCTTCCCACAATTCCGTGTGTCTGTCTAACTGTCTGTACGTTCGTCTGTGTGTGTGTAAGTTGAAATAAAGTGAGGCTTTTAATTTGTGAAAGGATTCCTACCGTTTGTTTGCTTATTAATGTGTGTGTGTGTCCGTTTATGTGTCAAGCATTTGTAAACATTTAATTATTTATCGATTTCTGGACACACTGTCTATTTTAGCGTATGTGTATGTGTGTGTGTGTGTGCATGGTGGTTTTATGGTTTTATAATAGTGATTCTCCCATTTGACGATATTATTTAAAAGGCATATCCTGAATCTAACAGCCTCGAAGAGAAGGACAAATGTGTGTGTTTTTATCTATTCGAATTCGTTCACTTTCGTTTCTAGTAATTTCCTGACATTTAATCCGCTAAAACAACTGAATTTATTGGAATTCTTGGTGTTGTTATGAAAAATGAACGGATGGTTCATTCAAAGAAGTCGGGATTCAGAGAAAAAAGGATAATACGGACCACTGGACTAAATAAAAGTACCAGTGTGCGCTTATGTGCGTGCACTTTGATTGCAGATTATTGCAATCATGCATAGATTATGCTTGGCGTTCATTTTGTCAATGCGTCGTTGCAGTGGTATATTGCATGCAATGGAACGGGCAGCACACACACGCACACATACACGTTGGTATCAATGTTGACAGATATGTTGCTATGCCAACCTGATTGTCAATATGTGTGTGTGTGTGTGTGAGTGGGTGTATGTTGTGATCGATTATCTTCTGTTTGCGGATTGGTCATTTCTGTTGCGGCTTTTTCCGTGTGATTCCGTGTGGCATTTGTTTGTTTCTGTCATATGTCGTTTTATTATTATTATTATTGATTACAGGCAAATCCAGTAGCATGGGGGAAGAGTGCAAGTGCACTATTACCACCCTGCGGTGGCCCCCCATGTGTACCGTAAGCGCCCAAAAGATGTGGACAGACATAGAGTTCGAAAACCAAAACGATTTAGTCAGGAAGGTGAAAGTTTCCGGTTGGTATTTGGCATGAGTGACAACAAATCATCTTAGCTCATATTTAGGATCGTCACGGTTCCTGGATAAATGAATAGGTTTCAATGGACAAGGTGAAATGGGACTGCAATCTCCATGCACCTTGATCATCAAGAGACAGACAGAGTGAGAAGGGCAGTTGCATTAGAAAAGCACAGTGTGGAAATCAAATAAGGTGAATCGGAATCAGAACTGTCATTTGAAAATGTTGATGTAGGATTTGTGATTATGTTAGGCAATGGTCTCACTTTCTTTGCATCAGTGGTTCTTTTTGTTATGCAGACCGATTTGATTGTAAATTGAAGACAACTAGGTGTACACATATGTTGGTCGAATTTATACGTGGCATAAATGTGACATTTACCAGAGTAGGACGCGTTGTCATCCAGGGCGGACGGTTCTGTTAGACGACCTGGATTTTCGCTGTGTCGTATGACGGAAACGTCTGTTCCATTATTTACGGGTTCAATTCAGTTCGAACATCGATGGGTTCTACCTCGGCAAAACTGTGGTGTCACTTTTGTTTCGAGTATACTTGGTGTTTGGTTTTTGTGATCGACGCTCTTCCTCGCTTGACGTTTTTCATCTTGTGTTTACAGTTGTTTTGTCTCCGCCGAGAACAGAACACAGACCACACTGCGCTCCACATTGTTTGCTCCTCCTGTTTGTTATCATTTTTTCTGTTCCACCGAGCGCCGTCGCAACAGTCGGCTTCTCGTGTCCTGCGGGTCATGGCCAAGGTGCACATAACCAACGTCAGTGTGTTGGACAACCCGAACCAGTTTAGCGCGCCTTTCAAGTTCGAGGTGACGTTCGAGGCGATCGAAGATCTCAACGAAGATCTCGAGTGGAAGGTGATCTACGTGGGATCGGCCGAGACCGAGGATCACGATCAAGTTCTCGACACGGTGTTTGTCGGTCCGGTGCCCGAGGGTCGGCATATGTTTGTCTTCGACGCGCCTGCGCCCGATACTTCGCGCATTCCGGAACGCGACGCGCTTGGAGTCACCGTGGTACTGGTGACGTGTGCCTATCGCGGCCAGGAATTCGTTCGCGTCGGCTACTACGTCAACAACGACTACAACGATCCAGAGCTGAAAGAGTCGCCGCCGGAAATCACGCGCTGGGATCTGGTGCAGCGCAACATTTTGGCGTCGAGTCCGCGAGTCACCCGCTTCAAGATTGAGTGGAGCGATACGGCTCCGTCCGGCACCAACGGCGACGAAGTGGCTGCGACGACTGACGGAGCAGAAGTGACGGTGACGGCCAAATCTACTGTTCTACCGTCCATTGATCTCTCGGTGCACAATCAACTGCCGTGCGATATTGACGTTGATGAGAATACGATTGAGTTGGCGTCCCGACCTCCTGTAGTGGCTGCCTGCGGCGGTCCCACCGCAGAGTCCAACACCGAGGAGTTTATGGATTTTTCGCTTTGATTTATATTGTGTGTTTTCTTTCGTGCTGTTTTCTAGTGTGTGTATATGTGTATCTAGCATTGTTCAGTATGTCGAATGTGAGTGATCATTACGGTGATGAAGAATTTTCCACGAGTGTCTCGGGTAACGTTTCTCGTGATATTTCTAATGTTGATTCGAGTATCGTGCAAAGAGGTAGTCTTGAACTTTCATCCGAAAAGGATGATGGTTTTCATCGTGTTGACGATGGTATGTCTTCGGTCGTCAATTGTTTACCACTCGCTCCCAATATTTCTGCGGCCCAATGCTCTTCTCCATCGACTGTCATCGTTCCCAGCTCCGGCCGGCATCGAAGTCATGCTCTGGCTGACGTGGCTGCTTCTGATAGTGGTCCTGCTGTTGATGACGAACACACGCAGCAAGAGGACGTGTTGGCTCGAAGGCTAGGTCTTCCCCGACGTCCTGTGGCTCCCGACGAGCAAGACTGTTGTCACTCGGGCTGTGACTCTTGTGTTTTCGACGTCTACCATCGCCGTCTGAGCGCTTGGCGTCAGCGTCTCGCCAGTTCCGTCGCCAACTCCGACCCGATAGGTGATGATGTTGAAGGCGCAAATGATGATGATATCCGCGACAATGGTGGTGATAATGGAGCATGGTGTATCATCGATCAAGTCACACAGCTATCGTCTTTCGGCTTGTTTATCTATCGTTTTGTCGTCGAATCGCAAGTGGAGGAAGGTGAGAGGACTTCCAGACTTCTTCCTCCACCTCTTGCTGGACATTTATTAGCACGAGAACAACGCCGTTTGACGTCGGACCTCAACGAAGACGACGGCGATGACGTCTTTGTGGAGCGAGCGTTCACTCCGATCACACATCCGCACAGCGCACGATTACGTCACTGTTTTGACGTTTGTGTGCGTGTCTACGACGATGGTCGTATGTCGCGTCTGGTAGCGTCTCGCTGGCGACGCGGCCACAGAGTTTGGTGGCGTCCGGCCGGGACCGAATCCTCTGGTAGTCGAGCACGTCTTGCATCGCTTATCACCACTTTGTCGACTCAAACTGCCGAGATTGGCGGCGGTAGATCGAGCTCTCCCGACTGCCATTGTCGGCTGTTGCTTCTGTTAGCCGGGGGTACAGGCGCTGCTCCGCTAGTACAGATAGCTCGTCATTTGACACTCACGTTGACCGAGTGCGAAGTTCATGTACGGCTAGTGGTTTGTGCCCGCCATTTGTGCTGCGTTCTGGCTAGAAACGAACTGCTCACTCAGCTGGCGTGCTATTGGAACTTTGAGTGTCGCTTGTTTATCAGCGGTGGTCGTCCTCTGACCTGCGAAGCTTGCTGCGATCAATGTGTTTTGTCAAAACCTGAACGACACACCGGGACACCTGGTTTCGCTGCTGAACAAAATGCTCCACCAGGCTACGGGGAGCGTATCGAGTGGCGACGCGTTGCATTCAACGATCTAACGTCGTTTCTACTCGTCGGTGGTGAAAATCTAGCAGGAACAGCGCGTGTAATTGTTTGCGGACCTGTGAGCTTCTGCGATGATATGTGGCGACATTTACTGGCGGCTGGTTGTAACAGTGATAATATGATTCGTCTGTAGATGGCGCCGTAGTGACTGTGTGTGTGTGTGAAAATATTGTTGCTGTGAGTTTCTGTGCGTGTTTTTGGTTTTTGATGTTGTTTTTTTGTGTTTGTAATAACGATGCAGATCCCGGTTGCATGGTGTATTGTTAATTTGGAGTTTGTTGCTTGAATATTTTATTATCGATCGAGGTGTTTCCATTGAATTTTCGTTTGACCTTTTCGCCAGTGGTTCTCAAACTAATTGTCATGAAGGGTCGTTGCACTTTATTAGTTTTGGAAATAATGCTAGAAATATGAATATAACGACCATCACTTGTACAATTGCTATAAATCCCACAAAGGGCAAGGGTGGATGGAATTGTAAAATCGACATATTAAAATTATTTTGTTCAGAAAAACAGGGATCTAGTACAATATTGCCCTATGAACATATTGGCCAAAAACGCCCGCATGCTCCCATACTCTGCAATAGGGCAATATGTTCACCTCGGCCAGCGTAGTGTCAAAGGCGTATCAAGACCGGTGAGTGCGACTGCGGCTTGTGGCCAATATGTTCACTTTTCACCATGGCGAAAATTCAGTGGTTTTCAACACAAGACAAGAGTTTATAAACAAGTAGCTAGCACCTCACATACTGTGGGACTATTGGCTAGGCTCAGTAATCTAAATTGACTTAACCTGACCTGACCTCACCTAACCTAGCCGCACAGTATGTTAGGTGCTAGCTACTTGTTGTATAGAAACTCGTGCGTTGTGTTGAAAACCACTGAAATTATGCTTTGGTGAAAAGTGAACATATTGGCCACACGTCACAGTCGCACTTACTGCACTTGGTACGCCTTTGATACTACGCTGGCCGAGGTGAACATATTGCCCTATTGCAGAGTATGGGAGCATGCGGGCGTTTTTGGCCAATATGTTCATAGGGCAATATTGTAGTACTCCCAAAAACAGAACCAAGGAAAATCAGATGAAAAAGAAGATAAGCGACGAGAAACTGAAAACCGAGGAAAGAAGAAGAAATAGATGGAGAAGATATTGGGAAATAATAAAGTTGAACAAGGGGGTGCCGATGCGAAGGCAAAATTCCCCACCTGAAGCTGAACCTGGCTGTTAATTTGCTTTGTTCTCAACTCGCTCGCTATTCGAATGCAATCATCGCAAACAATATTTGATCATGTGCTGCCGCTTGTTCCCATCCATTTCAATGAGCAAACACTGCAATTCATTGTCGCAGTGTTTGATGCACTCAACCTAGGCTCGAATCGTTATTGGCTCTGACGTATTCAGCACACTCACACACACACACGCGCAACTTTTTTGCGCTTTTACGCCTAGTTTTTTCTCAACTGAGTCATTTTCACACGATGTTTGAAATGTCGATCGCCAACTGCTTTCGCTTGTGATTTGCATAAATCACATTCGATTTTCACACAGATCCGTAAATGTGTCTGTGTATGTGTGTGAGTGCGTGTGTGTGTGAGCGTTGTTTGATCACACACACATACATACACATACATACATACACATACGGATTGTTGTTTGTTCCGAAGTGTTTCACATTTTCCCGTCGTGCTATATCTAGTTCGGTAAACAATTTTCCCTTTGATCTTTGTAGACCCAGACCAACTGTCGCTTCAAACGTGCCCACATATTCACACCTCTGAGTGGTCTCAATGTGTGTGTGTGTGTGTGTGTGTGTAGGAAGGTTTTGTGGATGAGTTTGAATGTAGTGACGTCATCAGGGGGAAACTTGGAGGGGCTGAAACGTTCTCAAAAAAAATTCCCATCCCCCTGAGCCCCCCCACCAAAAAATATAGACCAATATATATTTCGAATTTAGTTCCATGAATGCTTGGCCAAACCCCTGCATATTTTTCCTTAGCCCCCCCGGGAAAATCCTAGCGCCGCCACTGGTGAATAGTGGTTAATTAAGCATATTCTCGCCAATGCGTCAGCGCTTTGAACGCCTCTGCTCTCAAAGGCGTCGCATTCACCAAATTATAATTAACACAGCGACCTAATTGAATAATCAATGAGATCTAATCAATTCTCATCAGCCATTCAAAATAATTAATGATTAATTTGCCTTTTCAGTGCTTCTATAGTTAAGCCGAGGGTTCTTATACAGCGAAGCTCGTTCTTAAACACAGCGGTCTATGCATGTTTGAATTTATGTATTAATTACTTTCCAAAGTAAAATTTTCTCTTCAAATTAATACCATCGAATTTGAATTAATAGAGAAAAGTATCTACATTGTGATGTCAATAATAAAACAGTTCGAAATTAACATGGATATTTTGCGATATTTTTTTAAATTCTTGCTTTGGAAACATTTAAAGAAAAGCATGCAGAATACAGCTATAGAAATACCAGCATAAATGATACTAAAAATAGGGGAAAATTAAATGAAATTCCACTAAATATTGTATTACAATAAATTGTATACATTTATATTAATTAATCTTGTAATATTTCACTGTCGTTTTTGGTATTGTGGTTGGCCATTTCTGGTTGTCTGTATTCGCCTACAAGACAATACGTCACACTAACCTCTTAGCTACACACGCGCACACACACTCACATAGCAAGTACAATAACGTCCTCCGTATGTATGTATGTATGTATGTGTGTGTGTGTGTGTGTGTGTGGCACAAAATTGCCTCTCGTACGAACAGAAAAGTAATAACACTCACACACAAACAGACACGCAGACAGGAAGAAGATAGCGTCTATATTGAGATACGTCTCGTTAGCTAGATAGGATTGCCAATGTCGATGGTGTCAATTTGGCCGCGGGCTATTAGTGTGTGTGTGTGTGTGTGTGTGTGTGTGTGTGTGTGTGTGTGTATGTGTGACAATCAACTAGACGCACCTCAGCGAGAAATGGGGCCAATTAGACGAAGACAAGCTGTTACACAGATTGAGTACGACTACACGCCACGTGGTCGTTGTTTGGAAGCCACTGGTGCAAATACACGCATTCATACATACACACACAGACACATACAATCACTTACACACTCACACACATACAATCACTTACACACTCACACACGCACACAATCACACACACGCACACACAATCACACACTAACACACAATCACACACACACACACACAGAATGTGCCAATTTGAGAAGTGTGTGCTCGAAAGACTAGAATGATTTTCTCAAAATGGCTCACTTGAATGTTCCATAGACTTGCAAGCGCATGGTTTTCAACTTTTGCGCAAGCTGCATCCTTGCCAGATGTAGAATATGCGCCGAAAAACAATTACACAATTCAGTAATGGAAGCCACAAATGAACGCCGTAAAGTTTGAGCTGTTTTCCAAGTGTCACTTCCAAGTTGTAGTCGCGCATATTTATTCGCAAACACTGCGTAATACAAGGGGGTTTCCCTCTCGAAAACGAGTCATGAAAAATCACGAAAATAAGTCCCCCATGAAAATAAGTCATGAGGAATCTCAAGACGAAAGCATATAGAGACTCGAAAACAGCGTCTAGAAAAGGAGCCCCTCTCGAAAATAGAAGTCCCTCATGAAAAAAGTCATGAAAAATCTGCAAAAGAGGAGACAATTACAATGTATTTTCCCTCTTCAAAAAAAAACACACACACTGTGTATGTAGTTTGATAGAAGTATGTATTCCTACATACACATGTGTATGGTGTGTGTATGTGTGTTTGTGTGTGTGTGTGTGTGTGTGTTTGTGTGTGTGTGTGTGTGTGTGTGTTTGTGTGCCTGCTTGAAGCTAGCCTAAGGCAAGTTGACATATTGCGTGATTTTCTTACAGCTGGCGCGCTTTTACCCAACCTGCAAGCAATACATGTTCAACAAAAATACTGCTAAAAATATTACAACCTCTGTATGTGTGTGTATGTGTGTGTGTGTGTATGTATGTATGTGTGTACTGCGCAACCTCTGAAGGTCATACTTTTATACCTTTATTATAATCTCGATTGGCTTCGTCGAAAACGACGATGTAGGTCGTCGAAAGCGACGATGCCGCGTCTCGTCGTGTTTTTGATAGTGCAATTCACTTGATTGTTAGCAATATCGTTGTCGTCACACGGATTGCCTCAATAAACCACTCTGTTCATGTTGAAAGTGCAACATACACACACACACACACACACACACAGGCACGCACACACACAGGAACACGTGTACACACACATACACACACATACATACATACATGCAATCAAGCTCTGTGCAATATGAACGCAAAACCGATGTATAACATAATGTATAATGTATAATGTATGGGTGTATGCACCATTTAGATGGATACGCAAATTAATGTACAGCAAAGAAATAATGCATTTTTCACGCAAGATAGGAAGCTAAATAGTGAACGTTTCAGATAAGCGAAATCTGATTATTTCGCTGATTTTAACTGAAGGCACATTTGGAATTTGTGTCATGATATTGCAATAAAGCTAATATTTGTTGTTTTCGCTCTTATCCATACAGGTGTTGAAATCGATTTTTTCATGCAGTTGGACCGAATAAATGTTTATTTGACAATTTTGAGAATGTCGGAAGAAGAAAAACGCTAAAACAATAAGATTGCAAAATCTCGAAGAAGTTGTTAAATTTCAAATACCATTGTGCTCTCAAGTATGTTAAAATTATTTTCCGGGCTTACCATCAAACTTTGAGCGAAAATTATCCGTGTTGGACCCAAAAACATATCCAATATTTAGAGCCACAAAGACTTTGCGTGCGATAAATCATATTTTATTCGAAAAAAAGTAATATTTGCAAATTGATATCTGCTTGTGAAAATTACGTATCGTTTTGAACTCACAGAAAACTTCCCAAACTTTGTCATTCCCAGAGAGCACAGCTTAGAAACAACAGTGAGATTTTCATTAATAAAAGTATCAATAATAAAGCCAATTAGCATACAAATCATATTATTTCACACAATTCAGCTTGGCTAATTCAAATCCAGCTGGAATATGTTCATTTACATGAGAAAAGGTTTACTTATACAATATATTTTATTGAATTCTTGAAAAACTTTGGTTCATATAGTTCCACTTCGCTGTCATAAATTCGAGCAGAAAGCGTA
This sequence comes from Sacculina carcini, assembly GCA_916048095.2. Taxonomy (NCBI): domain Eukaryota; kingdom Metazoa; phylum Arthropoda; class Thecostraca; family Sacculinidae; genus Sacculina; species Sacculina carcini. The sequence continues at coordinate 2,714,082 of OU696580.1, read as the reverse complement.
ATGCACCAGCGATTAATCTCTTTCGTAACTTGATTGCATTCGCCGAGAATTCCGGTTATTCCAGATCTCAAAACGGCCCAATAAACCACATTGCGCCAAAAATATCCTAGCGCGCTTCCATTTGTGCTTGAATCAGTGTCGGCTTGCATAATCGCCCCACATATCGCCAGAGGCGTATCTAGGCCGTTTTCAACAGCCGGGTCCCTCTATAAACCTTTTCAAGGCCAAAATACATGATATATACTATACATATATACATGATACATGATATATACTATACGCACACAGTTATAGCGATTCAAAGAGTGTATACATTAGTTTGGGACACCCTGTATATCATGGGCGTAAATCCTGGGGGGTATGGGGGGTATATATACCCCCCGACAAATTGGCTGGGGGGTATGAATAAGCAATTATACCCCCCGAGAATTCTGCTGAGTTCAGTTGATTGGGTATATTATCATCAAAATCAGCATAGAAGGCAAATGACAATAGGCCAACAATGCAAGAAATTCTAAATATGTGAAAAATTATATCACGCATTATGCTTTTCATTGGGGTGTTGTAATTTAATAGGCTGAAAATAGTTGAGGGTATCACGCAATTGGTCAACTGAGTCAACTTTGAACACTAATGCATGATGACTGTCATCCCACCGAGCCTCGACACAAATCTACGCCCATGCTGTATATATATATATATATATATATATATATATATATATATATATATATATATATATATATATATATATATTATGAGCATGTGCCACTCACATATGAATTAGCTGTTTGAATTGTTTGCATATTCCCTGACTTACACATGTATATGCATGAATGTATGTGTGAGTTTGTGTGTGTGAGTGTGTGAGTGTGTGTGTGAGTGTGAGTGTGGGAAAGCGTCAGCTGTGTGCATATGATTAGGGCTGCCAGGCGGCGTAAAACACAGTGATGCCAAGTAATAACACACACACACAAGCACACAGACATACATACACATACACATTTACTCGCTTTGCAGCTTGCTTTCTATGTAGATTTTCTATGTCATTGCATTTCATTGTGTTATTATACAATGCAAAATTATATCCTCTACTAAACTTATTATAACTAGCATTGTATTGTTGAATTTATAAGCATTATTTTGATGTGCGAATGTGCATGTTCGTGTAGTTTGTGTGTGTGTGTGTGTTTATGTGTGTGTCTGCGTGTTTATGTGTGTGTGATTGTGCTGAAAAGCGACTATTTGCATGGAGCACCATACACACACACACACATACACACACAAACACACACACACATACACACACACACCAGCATACACACAAACAAACACACACACGAACACACACACACACACACACATCATTCGCCCTGTGTAGACGCCTAATTTACGTCTAATTTATACCAATAAATCATAAAGCACGTGCCATATAAACCGACAGGTGTTCCAGTGTGTGTGTGTGTGTGTGTGTGTGTGTGTGTGTGTGTGTGTGTGTGTGTGTGTGTGTGTGTGTGTGTGTTTGTGTGTGTGTGGCAGTGTCTGTGTTTGTGGACGTTAGTGGGAGTAGTTTATCATTTGCGTCACACTTTCACCTCGTTGGCTTGTTGGACAATCACAACACAACACACACGCGCGCACACACACACACACATACATGTATATACACACACCTATTAGCATACATAGGTGATACATATATTTACATACATACTTTTATAGAGTTGAGCAGGTTTTTGACAACAAGATCTACGGTGTTTTATTCCTGGACTTCAGTATGTTGATATTGTTATATCGAGAATATTTAAAAAATTATTAGTTATTCAATAATTTGAATTTGTTGGACTCGGTGGTGTAGTGGTTAGCACACCCGCCTCACAAGCGGGAGGTCCGTGGTTCGAATCCCGGCGGAGGTGGTTCGAAATCCCCCTTGTCCACCCAGCAGTAAATGGTACCAAGATATCAGTCATGTGTTGTGTCATGCATTCTGGGGAGGTGGCCCTCTCTAATACGTCTTACGTCCTTGTGGCGTCATAGCGTGGAGAGGGTCGGTTCTGCGGTGGCAGCGAGCTGCACGGGACACACCTGTGTGTTCATAAGCTTCGACTTCTTCCCGTGTAGCAGCTGTCACTTGAGGCCTTTAACCTTTTCAATGTAATATAATCATTTGATTACTGTAAAACAGTGGTCTGTAAATTTATTTTGTCTACTGCTGAATATGAACCAACTCTTCATTTTCCACACAAAAGCGCTGAAAAATCCAATAAATTCAGTTTTTGCATCAAAAGTAAATGTCAGGAAAACACACATATTTGTCTTTCCGTCCCTACTTTTAATTCCCACTTGGCAAGCATCCACTCAGCATTCCCAACCAGTGGGGAATTATCCAAACAGCTGAGAAAATATTGATATGTTCGCAAATTCCACCACACGCGATTATACAGGCTTATTCGAACGGATGAGGTTTGTGAATTCGCTGCGAACTTCTCTCATAGTCCACGCATCGAAGCGTATATCTCTCTTCGCTGTTAATTACCGGCTTTTCATAGAGTACACGCACGGACGACCATGTCCAGCTATGCTGCTGTGTGTGTGTGTGTGTGTGTGTGTGTGTGCATTGTCTGCAATCGTGCATTATTGCAAGATTCAGCGGGCATTCTCTTAACAAACATGCAACGCATCTTCCGCTCAGTGGGTCGAATACGTCGCTTCTGCTCTACTGCTCTCTCTTTGTGTCTTCCGTTCGTTTTCATCTCATCTCTCTCTCTCTCTCTCTCTCTGTTCCAGAACTTGTCCAGCCGTGAAATGAAGCAGCCAGTAGCGGTATGAATATTCGCGCTGTCGACGAAGTCTGGTGAAATTGGGCCTCCATCTTGCTGAATTCATCCTGAGCGTGCTTCTTGAGCGAGCCGGTAAAAGAAGGTCATCAATTTCCAAGTGAGATTTTAATTAGTATTGGCAAACTCATCTCGGGCCGGGTGCGAATGAAAATAAGGCCGATTTCTTGAATGAACTTTGATGAATTTATCGAAATGTTGACAAAGACATAAAAGGAAATTGTTTTGAACATTTTCTTAGTGTTAAGAGAGAAAAACAAAGAAAATTCATTTAACTAACACAAGACTGATTATATTCGACTTTGCGAAAAGTCCGTTTTCAGAAAATGGCACCATTAATAAACTCCCAGCAACAGTAAGCTAATTGTCTGCAAAAATAAGCCAAATTTGGCCATAAATATACTTATGCTGTATACTGATAACACATTCATGTGTATATACTGTTCTGGTACTGTTCTGTACTGGTAAAATGATAGATGTACAATTTCATTAAGATTCAAAGTTAAATATATTCGTCCCATTTTAATAGTAAAAACTCATTGTTAAATGGAAAAGTTTGGTGAGTTTAGCAAATTTCCCGGATTCAAACTCCTATATGTGTGTGTATGTGTTTTGTATCATATATCCGGCATTATACACCGTTGCTGAAAAGACAAACACACACACGCAAACACACACATTGCACACACATACACACGCACACATGTATACATAAACATAACTCCGCTATAAAGTATTATGAAACCAATTGGCTTAAGTCGACTTAGCTTGCGCAAACACACCAATGTGTGTGTGTGTGTGTGTGTGTGTTTGTGTGTGTTTGTGTGTGTTGGTAAAGGTAGCATTTCGACAAAAAAACGCACACACACATTCACATACACGCACATACACACACACACACACATACATACACACACACACATACACATGCATACACAAGCGCACACAAGCACACAAACACACACACAAATACATACGCACACACACACACTCACATACATACACACATACACAAGCACACTCATACACAAGCACACAGGCATACAGACTCAAAAGCACACAAGCACACCTGTTTGCAGGTATGCAGAGCTTGAGCACAGAAAATGCACTATAATTAAATGTATTTTAGAAAATATTTGATGAGAAGAAATAGAGAAAAATGAATGAAGACGAACATGGAGAGAGTTCACAAGGGAATATAGAGTGAAAAGCGGTTTGTCTGAACACGAACAAACAAACGTCATGAAAGTATTGAAAGTCGGAAACAGGAAATAATGAAACGACACAAAATAATTGTAAATTGTGCGTGTAAATGAATTAATAAATAAATGGTGTGTTTAAGTAACAGAGGACAGAGTAAAGTGAAATTTCAGAGTCAATAATAGAAAGCGAAGTAAAACGTAGTAAAAAGAGGAATATGGGAAAAATAATGTAAAACAATTTTAGCGAAATCCAAGCACATAGCGATGATGTAAAAAATTCAACCAAAAATGCATTTCTGAACAGCCTTTATAAACAGCGTCTGTGTGAAAAGTTATCGCAAACTTTTGACAAACACACACACACACACACACGCACATACATACAAGGGCGTGCAAATGTACGAACTTGCAAGACATTCCTCACACGAAAACTTTGATAATTTTTCGCTTGCTAGCCACACCCTGTCACAAAGTTGGCTACAGTTTTCACAGACACGTCAGGCATGTGTGTGTATGTGTGTGTGTGTGTGTGTGTGTGTGTGTGTGTGTGTGTGTGTGTGTGTGTGTGTATGTTTCAATGATTGTACTGAAAAGCCTCAATGTGAACCTTGACGGATGCACAATATTATGCCGTTCACTTTACTTTACTTTACTTTACTTTACTTTTCTTTACTTTGCTTTACTTTACTTTACTTTACTTTACTTTACTTCACTTTACTTTACTTTACTTTACTTTACTTTACTTTACTTTACTTTATTTTACTTTACTTTACTTTACTTTACTTTGTTTAACTTTACTTTACTTTACTCTACTCTACTTTACGTTACTCTACTTTACGTTACTCTACTTTACTTTACTCTACTTTACTTTACTCTACTTTACTTTACTCTACTTTACTTTACTTCACTTTACTTTACTTTACTTTACTTTACTTTACTTTACTTTACTTTACTTTACTTTACTTTACTTTACTTTACTTTACTTTACTTTACTTTACTTTACTTTACTTTATTTTACTTTACTTTACTTTACTTTACTTTACTTTACTTTACACACGTGTGTGCGCACAACACAACAGCCAACACATTTATCGCTGTCGACGTCATAACGCAAGCCAATCTTACGCACACAAACCAACGCTGTCCACAGCTGGTAGGTTGGCACGTATAAAACGCCGACTTATCTCACTAGCGTTTCGGACACAGGACACAACCTTTGTTGGCCTTTCATGGACACATATATCAATGTGTGTATGTGTGTGTGTTAGTGTGTGTATGTGTGTGTGTGATAGGCAGTATTACATGGTTGACTGTATACCGGCTGTGACACCAAAAATTCCAGTTACACGCCTCGGACATTGTGCATTGACACAGTTTTGACACTATCGACTTTTGACACACACACACACACACTATCGACTTTTGACACACCATTGACACGTTGCATCGTCTGCAACTAGATATTGCAGCCACGAGACGTGAACAGAAAACGTTTCGCGCTACGGCAATTTTCCCAAATCAAACTGAAGTCGTTGTTTGCGAACTAGATATGGATTTCAGCTCTGATTCTCAAATGTGAATAAACTAGGTTTTATGTTTATTGTGTGTGTGTGTGTGTGTGTGTGTGTGTGTGTGTGTGTGTGTGTGTGTGTGTGTGTGTGTGTGTGTGTGTGTGTGTGTGTTGGTGTGTGTAGCTGTATGACAAAAATAAAACACATATTTTCCTGTATTTACTGTTTTTTGTCAACCAATCGTTCGTTTTTTGTCTGATTGGTTTTGTTTTTTGGTATTTTGTGTGCTTTTTCTGACCGAAATTTGGTGTCCCGGAGTGAGTGTTGAGCTAGCTTTCTGCTCTGAGTCGATGTAATTCAGTTTTGTCCAGTGGCGAATCCAGAGTGAAATTTTGGGAGGGTTAAATTTTGGGGGCAATCAGTCATGTACATGTATCATTATGCAACGTCTTTGCGATAATGCTCGTATATCAACAAATTCTACAGAAGTATATTTCTTATTGACCTCTTTTAGTGAACCTCTTGGTTATGAGGAGTTGATGGAAACATTTGGGGGCGGTTCAGCCCCCCTGAGCCCCTCTCTGGATACGCCAGTGGTTTTGACTTTTTTCACTCGATCGTCAACTGAATCAGCTTAATCAAACTAGTCAAAATCAATTGATACAACACTTTGCCGACGAACTCGGCGCTACTCGGCTCCCTCACTGACTTAACTTGGCACAATTTCAATGTCCAGAATTTCCATAGCCACCTAGTTGTCCATGTGTGTGTGTGTATGTGTGAAGGATATGACAATATATATTGGCAAGCAATTCACAATACATCACAATAAACAATACAACTTGAAAATAAATAAAATCTCCATATCAGCTCTGTATTCATCTTCAATTCTGTAATAATTGCACACGTGACAATATCGTTCATGTGTGTGTGTATGTGTGTATGTGTGTATGTGTGTATGTGTATGTGTGTATGTGTGTGTGTATGTGTGTGTTTATCGGTACATATGTTTGGTGCATAAATCACTTCATATTGCTTTTGTCTGTGAAATGTTGAAAAAGTATAAGTATATAATATTATTTGCATTCGTCCATTTTTTATTCTGTCTTTTCTTCCAATTCGTTAATAATAATAATAATAATCATCATCATCATCATGATAATAATAATATTAATAATATATGAAAGTCAAAGTTTCAAATATATTTCCCCGAAGTATCAACACAAGGATGTTGTTGTGTTTGTTTAACTAAAAGCCTCAAGCCATTGTTTCTTGCACAAAAATGATGTGGGCTCTTTTCCACACACCCCTCAGCCTTCGGCGATAATTTAGAGCTAATTAGTTGCCGGCCCAGAATATCACTGCGTTTGAGCAAGGCCGTTACAAATTAGCTCTACCTACGCATTCTGTGTACTAACCACACCATACACACACACACACATCCACACACACGCATACATACATGCACATGAAAAAGTTAGAATTGGACTCCGTGGGCACAGTGGTGTAGTGGTAGCATACCCGCCTCACAAGCGGGAGGTCCGTGGTTCGGAACCCGGCGAAGGAGAATTTCATTGGGCGAATTCTATAATTCAACAGTACCTGTTCACCCAGCAGTAAATGATGGTACCAGATATCAGTCATGTGTTGTGTCATGCATTCTGGGGAGGTGGTCCTCTCTAATACGTCTTCCGTCCTTGTGGCGTCATAGCGTGGAGAGGGTCGGTTCTGCGGTGGCAGCGAGCTGCACGGGACACACCTGTGTGTTCATAAGCTTCGACTTCTTCCCGTGTAGCAGCTGTCACTTGAGTCATTTAACCTTAAACTTTAGGTTTGCCAACACTAGAAGATAGGAAGATTAGAGGAGACCTGATCTTACTGGAAAATAGGTTGTTTGAAAAACTGTTTGAATTTTCCAAATCTAGCAGAAATCACAATTTTGATCTACAAAAACGTAGGATAAAAACGATGTTCATAGTTTCCTAAATAGAGCTGAATAGAAAGGTGGAATAAATTACCAACAAGCGATATTGTTCATCAATCAACAACACAATTGTTCAAGAAGAAATAAGACATGACTGGAAGACGACAGTCACGAGCCTGTCTGACTCATTACTGCCCATACTACTAGTAACAACAATTAGTAAGAACATGCAATATATGGAATATATTAGCTCATACACACACACACACACACAAGCACAGTCAGTGCCCGAAGATCTTGTGCCATTATGACTATCATGCCTGGAACATCTGGGACATAATTAAATTTAACGCAAATATACGGCAAAATATATCGGAGAGAATAATTTTGAGTTAATAAACGAACAACAAAAATTGCTGGAAACACCTTAGACCATTGGTTCTCAAAGTTTCTCAGTATCAGGCACCTTTTCAAATCGGCACTCAGTTTTTTTACAATTTTATTAACAATTTTTTTATTCAATATTCATTCATGTGTCTCTGTGTGTAAGCAAGTGTAATGTGTGTGCGTGTCTGTTTGTGTGTAAGCAGTGTGGTAGAGTTTGTGCGAGTGTGTGTGAAGCTTGAGTGTATGAACGTGTGTATGTTTGTCTGTAGCCTTAAGTGCCAGTGTGATTGTGCGTGTGAAAATTATGGTGTAGCTTTTGTGTGTGTGTGTGTGAGTCGGTGTGTATGTTTGCGTGTGTGTGTGTGTGTGTGCACTGTTTCACGTCACGTGACCAAAAGTAATAACACATCAAGCTTCGCCTGTGGAATTTTACTATTTGGCCTAACCACCACACACACACAACGCCCCTTTCAAGAAGATGAAGCAAAACTACGTTTTTCAGGACAAATATAATGCATAGCTTAAACATATAATTTCTTTATAGAACAAAATTGCAGGAATCCTTGCACCCACGATAGACACGCTTTTTTCTAACAACCCGCTTCTAGTGATAAACACAATATCAATCCCAATGGGTGTGTGTGTGTGTGTGTATGTTGACTTGGCAACATGTTTGGCAACACTGGTGACAGCGGACACGTTGTTTAGTGGTCGTGTCACGTACGCTCGTATATTGAACGAGAGGTGTGTGTGCTAGCCTGATCAGTCAATGACGATACACTCGCTCAGAATTCTAACAGCATGCACAGAATATATATATATATATACTCCTTTCTACATTACACCAATATTTACTGATAAAGTCAGTTGATACTTGTTGCTAGATTGTGGACATAAACAGAATAGTTTCTGGTTTAATTTCGGATGAAATTGCATACATAAATTTATTGTTCCCAAGGGTAAAAAGTGGTTTGTATTTGTGTTTTTGTTGAAGTCAACAGCTACTTCCGGTTTGCTCAGCTTATGCTTGTATAGGAGATATTTTTGCTTATGATATTACATACTTAGTTTTAAGTACGAGTTTATATTTTTATGTTTTTATTTATATATTCTATAATTGTTGAGCTTATAGTTCTATATGAAAAGTTGTCTACTGAACATAAATGTTGTTAGAAAAACAGAAAATCTGAAATATATATATATATATATATATATGTGTGTATATATATAGTTACTAGTTTGATTTGGTCGAATTTCTTATTGGCCAATACCATTGACATCTTGGCTATCGTACGTCATATATCTACTGGGACACACACATACACACACACACACACACACACACACACATCTGTGGCTGCACAAGCAAACCAAATAAAAAACCACCACACACACAAATTTATGCTGGACACAAGTGCTGGTGGTGTGTGCGAAAAATATTTGCGCGTGGTTTTTTGTGTGCTGAATTCGCAAAAAATCCTGTTGGCTGGTCATTCTATAGCTGCAAATCTGTGAGTATCGGCACGAATAGATATATATCTGCCCTGCACTGCTTGGTGAATGTGGATTTTATCAATACCGTACGTAAAACCAGCATTTGAACGATAACTCGAACATAACGCCACCCTTTGCGGAAAAACTGAATAAAAGAACGGCACCCTCTAATTAAAAGTCATTTTGATTAATTCCACTCTATTTCGGCAATAACTATGACTAACTGATTTTTATTAGTGAATTTGTGATTAATCACCAGTAATCACCGCGTATTTGTGTCTTTTGTTAAATAAATATGCATACGTTGCCTGATTTTTTTTCATTCATAAAATTTACCGAATCTTTTCCAAAGCGGCACCCTCTAATTAAGCGGTTATTAATCTTTCTCGGTGTTCAGGTACCACTTTAAAATCAGCAGTCAATTTGATACAATATCTATACAAAAACATAAAACACAAACGACGTAGTGACAAAACTTTTTTTAATTTTATATTCATTCATTCAGCTCCTTTCAGAGGATGCATCAAAAAAGCGATTTCCAGACAAAATACAGGAGCATAGGTAAGTCATGCAGCTTCTTTATACAAAAATACAGGAGTCCTCGCAGCCCCTAGGAATGTGAGCATACCCTGCTCTAAAGGATCAGATTCTATGGGAAAAGCGCCTGGTGTGTCTGTAGTGTGGACCTATGTCATAGACAACCTATGTCATAGACAACCTACAGTCTCATACACTCTATGAGACTCGAGGCTTCAGGTGAGACGAGGCTTCAATGCACGGCTGGAGTGCACTTGAATGTAGGTACTGATTGACTGAGTGGATCTACCTGCGGGATAAGCCGCGCTGAGAGTTGGTCTGTGTTTGTGTCAACTGTGCACAATTGGACACACTTTGCTGACTGACTGGTCTAATTAGCCTGTCCAGCCTGATTATCCGAATAATTACGGCTACAGCGGTCGAATAACAGATATAGGAAGCAGTAAGTGTAATTGCACACATAAACAGAGCAAACAGGTAGATAGATAGATAGATAGATAGATAGATAGACAGACAGACAGACAGACAGACAGACAGACAGACAGATATATAGATAGATAGATAGATAGATAGATAGATAGATAGATAGATAGATAGATAGATAGATAGATAGATAGATAGATAGATAGATAGATAGATAGATAGATAGATAGATAGATAGATAGATAGATAGATAGATAGATAGATAGATAGATAGATAGATAGATAGATAGATAGATAGATAGATAGATAGATAGATAGATAGATAGATAGATAGATAGATAGATAGATAGATAGATAGATAGATAGATAGATAGATAGATAGATAGATAGATAGATAGATAGATAGAAAGATAGATAGATAGATAGATAGATAGATAGATAGATGTGTTTGTCAATATAATATACATACTCATACACACGCACACACATACAAACACACCCACATGCTCACAGACACTGTGCAACACCCTTTTTCAACCGAAACATTTAGTTTCTGCATAGTTGAGACGGCTGCATTTGCATATATAACGAGGAAGTTGCAGTGAAAACTTGGAAGTTTCTCTGACATTCCACTCGCATTGCTGGCTGCAAGGCTGCGGCCAGTCTTGCAACATTGCACATTGCAATTGTCATTTTGGGTGATGTTTTCGACAGTGGCGCCATGGAAAAATGTGTCTTATAACCGCTAGAAAAGCATGCAAAATGTCATTAAGTATATATTGTATACTGTATGCACACTTTATTGTGTAGACTCTGGTGGCTATGTAAAATACCACACACACACACACATACATACACACACACATACACACACAGAAACACACATACACACACAGAAACACACACACACACACATGCAAAACTGAAATCTTACTGAAAATGAAATTGTTTTTGGTATGTGTTTTTTGTTTTCAGCCATACCACTCACTACCAACACCGTTACCACGGTTACCACCGTCGCTACCAACTACTACCATGGTTATAAAACCTCTCGCCTTCTGACAAGGCAGTCAAAAACATAGACATGCACAATAACTGGAAATCCAACAGAGGTACGTGTGCATATTTTATACGGCATGAATTTTCAATATGCACACATTATCCAGTGAATTCTGTCCGACCTTCTAGAATATTCCAATACGTGTATGTGTGTTTACATTCGTGTGTGTGTGTGTGTTTGTGTGTGTGTGTGTGTGTCAGTAAAAGTTTACACACCAAGCTACACAGCGAAAAATGGAAATTTCTCCGACATCTACAAAGCCTTGCAGTTCGTTGTAGTGCGTACTGCGTGTAATAAAATTGGCGCATGTTATTTTTGCTAGGATATGCCAGAAATACTAGTTAAATCTGTTGACCAGAGTGTAAACCTTTTACTATTTTATTTTCATTGTCGCTATTGAAATCAGTAAAATAAGATGAAATGGTAAGAGTGCAACGCTAAAAATTGCATGACTGAAATCTCCATGCATCTTGATCGTCAACACACACACACACACACACACACACACACACACACACACACACAATTCATGTTCTAGGTATTGTTTCATGCTTTTCTGTTTTTTTGCCTAATAATTATATTTTTTCGTTGCAAAATGAACCAATTGAACCGAATGATCACAGTCAGACTAAGCTCTGATGAAGATAAAATGATTTGAAAACAAAATATATTATTTTCAACACAGACACTTCTTTAAGCTGTGATATACGTTAAGTTTAAAATTACGCAAAGTGTGTATAATTTTTTGGGACACATTGTATATTCTAAAACACACAAGCGACCAAAACATAAATTTGGTATGATATATATATACAGTACATCATATGTATATCATCATATGTATCATATGTATATCATCATATGTATATCAACAATTGCAACTGATATCACGCGTTGCCACAATGCATTGTCCGTACTCTGTCAGTCCGTACGATCTCCACAGCTTCGGACAAACAGTCCGGACAGGCCATCTTTGACCTTTGAACTTTGACCTTTGACCTTTGACCTGTGCGTTGCCGCAGCGCAAGGAGGCGGTAAGTCATGGTCATTCTTGACCGGACAAATCTGGACCGCTATCATGAACGCCCCGCGGTGTTGAGCGCACAGACAAGTCCAACATCCAAGGGCGAGCCCAGCGAGTTTGACAACAGGGGGCTAACTGTGCTCGCCTTTGAATTGTATGTGTATGTGTGTGAGACAAAATACACACACACACACACACACACACACACACACACATCAGTAAATAACTGATGCTAGTAATGAATCCAATGTTACTCATCTGTATATATAGCAGCATAGCAATCGCCAGCTATATGCAATGAAATCGCATTGAATCTTGCAATAATCGGATTGTGATTATTGGCCGTTTGCAATAGGAGGGATATCAGCCCTACATTGTAGAGCAGAGGTTCACGACCTCCAGGACAGATCCGGAGGGCTCCAGGACTCGCCAGTAAAAAATAAGAGAAGTTAGAAAAAACCTTTATACTGAATTCTTATCTCATTCAATACTTTAATGCCATCGTTATTGAATGCATTCGATAATACAGGAAGGTTGGGAAGGTCTGTTGTAGAGAATCGTATTATTAATTATCTTGTGGGCAAATGAACCTCATCTTCTCACGATATCTCACCTTTATTTTCTCATTCTATCCATCATCTTGAGGTCCGCCCAAGCGTCGGTTCATAAAGCTATTTTTCTGCCACGTCTTAATACATGCTCCTCTCTATCTGTATGTGTGTATGTGTATGTGTGTGTGCGTGTGTGTGTGTGTGTGCGTGTGTGTGTGTGTTTCTCTGTCGGCGCACTATATAGACGGCATAGACGCCGCAATGATGGCTCCAACGCCACAAAACACCACAAAAAGAGGGGAGGAACCCAACCGAAACGGGATTGGAACTGATTTAATAAATAATTAATTAATTAACTTAATAAATACCCAAATAGTACTTGAAACTGTGTGGGTTTTAATGTTTCTACAAAGAAAATAATATATATAAATAAAATATCCCGTATTTAAAGGAGATATAAAATCAGATCAGAAAAGTTGCGAGGCAAAAATACAGAGGTGAATGCAAGCGGATTATCCACAGAAACTCAGTTCCCTCTTTTTTGCACCGAAATATATTATATCTATATGTAGGACCATTTGAAAATTTCTGAGCGTCCCCGACTATCGGCAATGACCATCGAATTCGTCCTTGGAACACTTGCCTAAGGGAAAGAACCCTGGAGGATGGCATTTGACTGCTTGCAACCCGAGGGTAATGGGTAATTACCACATGATTTGTCTTGTGTCGTGTTCGTAACACGCCCAACTGAAAGCTACACTCATTGACGATGTGTCTTCGGGTTTTTGTGCGTGCGCGGCTTAATTGTAACGTTTGGTCATAGCTGACAATAAAGACAGGTATGGAAGGGCCTTGTAGTACCATAACTGGCGGTACAAATTCGCCTTTCCGGGCTTTTAGACCAACACCAGGTCTCCACATTGTCCAAAGTAACATTCTGTATTCCTGGTAAGGTTACAAGCAAACATGGGTGTAAATCCTGGGGGGTATATATGGCCCCGACAAATTGGCTGAGGGGTATGAATATGTAATTATATCCCCCCAGATAATTCTGCTGAGTTCAGTTCAATAGGTATGCTATCATCAAAATCAGCTCAGCAAAAAAACACAACACACGAAAAATATAAAAACCATAGATAAGTATGTGAAAAATTATACCTTAAGCAATATACTTATCATTAAGGTATGCGTACACACACACAACACACACATACACACACAACACACACACACAACAAACACACACACAAACACACACACACACAACACACAACACAAACACACACATACACACACAACACACACATACACACACAACACACACAAGCACACACAACACACACACACACACACACAACACACAACACACAACACACACACACAAACACACACACACACGCAACACACATACACACACACGACACACACACAACACACAACACACACACACAACACACAACACACAACAAACAACACACAACACACACAACAATGCATAACAATAGCTAATCTGCATCAAGGATTATCAAATAAATAAATAACCATACGTATACAATTTCGCTTTGATGCAAGATTTCATTTCTTCAGTTTATAAATCAATAAATAAATGTATAAATTAGTCAGTAAATAAATGTCAATTTGTACCTGAATTTGTGTGGCATTCAATATTAAATTTGCCGAAAATTTGAACTATTGCATTTTGTCCTCAGGACACACTTATGGCGGTCAAAGTTCTATTTTTCATACATATTCGACGCACAGCAAGCAATCAATGTCACCGCCACCAAAATACAGACAAAGCCAAATGTAAAAAAGACAAACATTTTGTCTTGGCTAAATTTGACAGCTTCAACAATAAACTTCACACACACACACAAACATACACATTGCGCAAAATAGACAAAATGGTTAGCGTTGAACGACAAATAACACGTTTTAGGAGATATAACTGATATCATTTTAATAACAAGACGAGTTTGGTTAATAATAGCACAAAAACCATGTTAGTTCGAATTTCGGTGAACTTTGTTAGAATGAAGTGCAAAAAGTGAGCACCAAATGATATTTCGGAAAATCACGGTAAAGATGGAAATATTCACATGAAAACTATACGTTCAGTTATTGCAAATTAAGATTTGTGCAAAAAAGACTTCCCACACATGCACACACACACACACACACACACACACACACAGACACACACACACATGCATAAGCGCAACAAACTGAAATATTTTGTCCTTATGACTTTTCTATAAGTAAAATATAATAAATGTTGTGGCGTGTGCTAAATGTAATAATAAGCTAGTAGCGTTACAAACTGAGCGCTTTCGGCGCGTGTGCGACAATTGTGTACTGGGAAAAACACGTTGCTTACGTTCCATTATTTGCTTGTTTCATTTGAGGATTTAAATATATTCCGTTGTGTTATGTTGCTGCTTTTGTAAGAAATGCGATACACAACAGAAAATGGCGACGAGGATGGGATAATTCCAATTACTGTATTGTTTTGAACATTGCTACTTTGCTTTCTACGTAGTGTTCATCAAATAATTGGTATTTGGTATGTTTATGTCACTTTGAGTGTATACTGGAATTTTTACGTGCAACGTTTCGGCATATACGTACATTTTCACAATGGCTGAGGTTGGTGAACTCTTGAAGCTCATGCAAAAACAAATGGAGCAACAGCAGGAACAGATGAGACAATACCAGGAACAAATGCATACTGTACTCAGTTCTATCAGTGTTGCTAATTCAAATACCACCACTTCCGTACCAGCTTTTGCGAGTTTTGATTCTACAACTGAGTTGTGGACCGATTACTGGTCTAGATTCTGCACTTTTTGCGGTGCCAATTCCGTGTCTGAGGATAAACAGGCACAAGTGTTTCTCACTAATCAGTCGCAAATGATTTACAAGATGCTGTCTAACCTCGCTGCACAAGAGTCTCCTCCGCGGGAAGTGAATTCTCTCACTATCTCAGATATCTGCAACTACATGAAAACGCAGTTTGACCCAAAAAGGTTTGTCGTGCGCGAGCGGTATAAATTCTGGACGAATACCGAGCGTAAGCCAGGAGAGACGGTCCAGGAGTTAGCGTCGCGTATACGTCAGGATGCCGTGACATGTGACTTTCCTTCCATCCGAGATCCGTTGGATGAAGCCATGCGAACCAGATTTGTGTGTTCAATAAACAACGAAGCTGTACTTAAGTCTATGTTCAAGGTCAAGGACGATGACCTAGATTTTTCAAGAGCAGTTCAATTGGCGGCAGAGGTTGAGGATGCGGCAAAAGTTGCCAAAGAGACTGTATATGGGGGTGCATCACGTGTAGTTCATGCCGTTAACGATAAAGTGAACCGAAGTCGTTCGAAGTCAAGTGACTCGAGAAAGCCACAATGCTTTCGATGTGGCAAACACGGTCACAAGGCAAATGTATGCCGACATGCAGATTCGGTTTGCAATTTCTGCAAAAAGAAAGGACACTTGGAGATTATTTGCAAACAGAAGAAACGAATTACTACTACTTCAGATGTCAAATGTATTACGAAACTCGAGGTTCTGAACAGAGTGAATCAGACCGACGTGAAAATTCCCAAGCTTGAAGTTGAGGTGGAAATTGAAGGCAAAACATGCATTATGGAACTTGACACGGGATCTACAGCCAACTTCATCACGAAGGATAACTGGATGAAGCTCGGCAAACCTGAGCTACCGGAAATCCATACACAATACGAGTCAGCCTCGAAGCACACACTGCCAATACTAGGTGGCTTCACTGGGCAGGTACGAGCTTCCACTGGAGCCAGCTGTCATATTCCGATCGTCGTGACCGATGTTGTCGGACTGAGCTTACTGGGTCGCGACGCCATAGCTGCAATGCATATTTCAGTTGACAAAGCCGTTCAAACGATGAAAAAATCATCGGTCTACTCAGTGAAAGAAGGTGAGTCACTGACTTCACTGAAAACTGCCTGCCGTGAACTTTGCAGCGAATTTCAAGACTTGTTCAAGGATGAGTTAGGCTGCTTGAAAGACTTTGAGCTGGAAATTCAGTTCAAAGAGAGCACCAAACCTATTTTCTGCAAACCTCGACCGGTACCATTCGCTATGCAAGATGACTTGTCACAGGCCTATGAGAGAGGCATAAAGAAAAGAATATGGGAGCGAACGTCATTCAACGACTACGGTACACCGGTGGTCCCGGTGAGAAACAAACAGAACAGTGAAGGGAAGTCTTCCATCCGTGTGTGTGGTGATTATTCAGCTACTGTCAACCCGCAGTTAGAGACACACCGGCAACCACTTCCAACAGCAGAAGAGCTGATGAGCAGATTGCATGGCTGCTATGGATTCTCCAAGGTTGACCTCGCTGATGCGTACAACCAAATTCGCCTCGGACCTGTCAGCCAAAGACGACTTGCTTTGAGCACTCACAAAGGCGTTCTGCTTCAAAAACGGTTACCATTTGGTATCAGCTCCGCCCCCGGCTACTTCCAGAGAATAATGGAGCAACTAACGTCGGATCTACCTGGCGTCGTTGTTTTCCTCGACGACATTCTTGTCAGCGGTGTGGACGAAGCGGATCACCTACAAAATCTCCGTGGTCTGTTACAACGACTGTCTAATAATGGATTGCGATGTCGTATCGACAAGTGCCGCTTTGCGGACACCAGCGTTGAATACCTGGGACATGTGCTATCAATGAATGGTGTGTCTAAAAGTGCAAAGGTAGATGATTTGATTCGTCTCCCTGCTCCTGAGGATGTCTCAACTTTGAAATCGTTTCTCGGTTCAGTAAACTTTTACGGGAAATTCTTGACGAATCTCTCCACTGTGTCCGAACCGTTGTACCAGCTATGCAAGAAAGGAGTCACTTGGACATGGAGTGATAAAGAGCAGGAAGCGTTTGAGAAATTGAAAGAGATGCTCGCTTCTGACGTCCTACTGACACACTTCGATCCGAGTCTTCCGATCGGCATTTCATGCGATGCGTCCGGGGTAGGACTGGGAGCTGTTTTGTTCCATCGGTATCCAGATGGTAGTGAGCGTCCAATTGCAAATGCATCATAGACGTTAACGGATTGTCAGAGGCGATACAGCCAAGTGCAAAGAGAGGCCCTGGCAATTATATTCGCGGTCCGAAAATTCTCTCAATATCTGGTCGGTCGAAAGTTCATACTGGTGACAGACCATAAACCGCTTCTTGCGTTGTTCGGTCCAACAAATTCTACTCCGGTTTTAGCTGCAAACCGTCTTGCTCGATGGGCTCTGGAGCTGAGCCATTATCAATACTGCATTGAGTACCGCAAAACGGCTGAACATGCCAATGCAGACGTTTTGAGCCGACTACCAGTTGGCAATGATGCTGGATTTGACCAAGAAGAGGATGCAAAAGACGTTGATGCAGTTTATGCCATAAACGCTATTAACGATCAAGTGAAAGTAGCGAGTGCATCATCCGTACAAGCACATTCATCGAAAGACAGAGTCATTGCTACGGTTATGCGATATACGCGTGAAGGCTGGCCTGTTCAGAAAACGGACGATGATGACGTTGAAAGTTTCAGGAGTTGTGCAACTGCATTGTCTACGATACATGGATGCTTATTGTACGGCTCCAGGATTGTGATTCCTTCTGTTTTGCGTCCAAATGTTTTGCAGATTCTACATTCTGGACACATGGGTATGGTGCGAATGAAGCAACTAGCTCGGACGTCAGTGTATTGGCCTCGCATCGACAGTGAAGTTGAAACGACTTGCCGTAGCTGTACGTCTTGTGGGGAACAGCAGAACCGTCCACCAAAACTAGCGGTACACCCTTGGATGTTACCAGAAAAGGTTTGGAGCCGAGTGCATGTGGATCATGCTGTGAACTTTCTCGGCAAAAACTGGTTGGTGATGACTGATGCGCTGTCCAAGTACCCGTGCATCCATCCGACTCAAGCCGTAACTACGAAGGCAACGACGGAGCTTCTTGAAGATGATTTTGCCCATTTTGGATATCCGCATACAATTGTTACCGATAATGGACCTGCATTTTCAAGTGAAGAATTCAAGGTGTGGTGTGCTGAAAGAGGAATCGTATATCTCACGGGAGCGCCGTATCATCCAGCTACAAACGGGGCGGCGGAACGTCTCATACAGACATTCAAAATGTCTATGTCGAAAAGCCAGCTCCCTCCGAGAGCAGCACTGAGAGACTTTCTCATGCAATACCGAAGAACGCCTACTTCTGGAGGATTGTCACCGAGTGAAATGCTCAACGGTAGACAGATGCGCACTTTACTTGACACGCTATTACCGTCTCCAACAGACATCATTCAAAGAAAGCAAGACCAAATCGCTTCCAGATCACAGCCGCAGGACAAATCCAAAGAGTCATTGTATCGCCCAGGAGACACAGTTTACGCGCTATACTGCGGACCGCGTCGAGACAGAGATCCACGATGGGTTCCTGCCATAGTCGTCAAACGATGTGGCAGTCGCTGTATGAATGTGAAGGTCGTACCGCGTGGCCCCCTCTGGCGACGTCACGTTGAACAACTACGCAAACGATACGCAACTAACGACGATGCTGATCCAGGAGAAGTACCGGAAGAGTTCCAGAGCGGGAGAGAGCAGCCTCGGGAGAAACCACAGCGTTCATCCCACTCATGTACACGTAGAAGGGTGCACTTCTCGAACGAACCTCCTATGGTGCAAGACAGCCAAGTCGCAGTACCAAGACGATCGAAGAGGACTCCCAAACCACGGCATTGTCCGCATTGCTGATCTATTGCTTCCAATTGGTGGGGAGGTGTTGTGGCGTGTGCTAAATGTAATAATAAGCTAGTAGCGTTACAAACTGAGCGCTTTCGGCGCGTGTGCGACAATTGTGTACTGGGAAAAACACGTTGCTTACGTTCCATTATTTGCTTGTTTCATTTGAGGATTTAAATATATTCCGTTGTGTTATGTTGCTGCTTTTGTAAGAAATGCGATACACAACAATAAATAAATATATTAAATATGAACATAAACAAAATAAATAAGCAACACATATGTTGACCTATAATTATTACTAACACTATTATTATTGGTTGGCTGTGTGTGAATTTATTGATGAATTCAATTCGTTGTTGGTGTATCGCTAGCACAGTCAGTCTGTTTCACAGGCGTAGCTAGATAAATTCCAGTGTAATTGTATTGTTGTTGTTGTTGTTGTTGTTGTTGGCGATGCTGATGCAGTGCACACACGACCTGGGCGATTTAGCAGGACAGATTTGGATCTAGAGAAATTGCTCAAGCGATCTGAGTAGTTTCGTGTTCAGTGGCGGATCTAGAGTGTAATTTAGGGAGGGTTGAATAAATTTGGAGGAAAGGGGCTGAATTTTGGGGCGATCAGTCATGTACATGCATCTTTTATATTAAATATATTTTTCTTGACCTCTTTTATTGAGCCTCTTGGTTATGAGGAGTTGATGGAAACATTTTGGGGGCTTCATACACCTGAGCCCCCCTCTGGATCCGCTAGTGCTCTTGTTATCCAGAGCGGACGAGATTAAACATGTGATTAAACTACCTGACATTTGCGTGTTCTACAGTAGACACACACAACACACACACGACATCTTCCTCAATGATGTACGAATGCGCTTGTATAAAAGCTCAGCTCCAACGGACGCGAAGTCTAATAAGATTGATGTCTATGCAGCTCTCAACGAAATCTGTACCGGTTTTCACTGGCTTCACAATGCAATACTATGCAACATTATGCAACACTATGCAACTACACGAACACGAACGAACAAGGAAAGTCATACACACACACGCATGCACACACACATGCTCGCCCACACATATATGAGGTGCAGTGTTGAAGATCGAATCTGAACTGAATCGATACTCCTATAGTGAAGGTGTTAGGGTGTTTGCAAGTGAGGAAATGTTGTCTCGGAATGAAGCCTTCTCTTCTTCGTAGCTAGGGTTATTGCGTCGCGGATGAGTTTGGTTTAGCCTCAGTCGCGGCTATCTCTTTCTCAACTAACCTAGCCTAACCTAGCCTAACCTAACCCAACAAATAAAGTGAAATAAAGTCGGGACCAAACAAACCCGAGTCGTAATATCCTCGTTCCTCTCTTCTTCGACAAAAACGAAGATGGTTGAAGACGAAATTTGCCTTTGAGCTTTTTCTTAGTTTCTTGGCCATTTGAGGTCTTTGAGAATAGCAAAAAGATCAACAACAACCAGATCAACTAGAACATATACTTGCTACAATGCTCAAAAGATACACAGACGCGAACATAAAAACAGCAGATGGACAAGAAAAGCAATGAAAAATGACAGGTATAAAATAGTGAAAGAGAAATAAACAATGCTTATATTATATTTCTATATGGTTTTTGCCTATAAAATAGCTCATTCGTCCCTGAAACAGGTCTTGTTTTGGTTTTGTGTATTGTATCTAGTCACTCTGTCAGGATATTGGCTGTTTTGGACTTCGGTGGTTTTATGGTTTCAAACTTGGGCTCAAATGTCTGCAACTTGGCAAAAAGGATCGACACACACACACACACACACACACACGCCTCCAGTTGAGTTATGATAGGTGAGTAATATTGTCGGATCATATTCGACATAGTTGGCCCATAGAATGCCACTGTTGATACCATCGAAATAGCTCCGAATGCTGTTTCGGAAAATTCCACGTGCAAACAACACTTGAACGTGTCTACGTCGTTATCACACCCACAATGGTCCAAAGGCTGGATTTTCCAGACACGAACACCAGTGGCGGCGCCAGGATTCCTCCAAGGGGAGGGGGGCTAAGGAAAAAGTTATTGGGGCTTGGCGAAGTAAAAAGAGCTACACTCGAACGCTGACTGCATGATATAATAATAAGGGACTGGGTCACACTGATTCAGTCCTCGAACTTGAAACAAAATTACAGGACTTCATTTACAGTGGTAAGAAATTTTAATGTCCATGATTATTATTTTCGGGGGGCTTAGGGGGGCATATTTTTGGGGGCTGAATTTCATTTTTGTCTTTGTGAGCAGTTATGATTCCGCTTTAAACTTATTTCATGTGTGTGCTTTTATTGTCTGATGTACTTGAGCATTGAAGTCATGCAACTTATAGCTTCTACGCTCTTCCCATTCTACCTTGTTCAATATTATTTTAGATAATATTAGTATAATACTTATTACTAATATTATTTAGTGTTCATATTTCGCTGTAGTTTAGTTTGTTTGTTTGAGAACACTTCACCGCATCAGCCGGAGTCGAATGGAAAGTTTCAGCGTGATGTTTCAGTTCCTGTTATCAGATAAGAATTCACTGCTAGACATTCTGGCGTGTCTCAGCCATCCATCTCGAGCTTAATTAATTTTGACACCGTCAAGATGCATCACGCTAACACCGTTGAGTGTTTGCGTTTGCGCCTCTCTCTGTCTGTCTGTCTTTCTGTCTGTATGTGTATCTGTGCGTGTGTGTGTGTGTGTTCTGTGTGTATGTGTGTGTGTGTGTGTATCTGTGTATGTATCTGTGTGTTCTGTGTGTGTGTGTGTGTGTGTGTGTTCTGTGTGTGTGTGTGTGTATCTGTGTGTGTGTCTGTGTGTGTGTGTGTGTGTGTGTGTGTGTGTGTGTGTGTGTGTGTGTGTGTATGTGTGTTCTGCGCGTTCTGTGTGTATATGTATGTGTGTGTGTGTGTGTGTGTATATGTGTGTGTGTGTGTGTGTGTGTGTATCTGTGTGTGTGTGTGTGTGTGTATCCTGTGTGTGTATCTGTGTGTGTGCCTGTTTGTTCTGTGTGTGTGTGTGTGTGTGTATGTGTGTGTGTGTGTGTGTGTGTGTGTGTGTGTGTGTGTGTGTGTGTGTGTGTGTGTCTTAATGAATTTGTCGCAACGATTTTGCCCGAGTCATTCTTGAACAAAGTCCAGACCTCGGCTTCCAGAACAGACATCACAGGGCCGAAAAACCCAGCTCATCGTGTGGCGTGTGTATAGCCACGCTTTCACCATCTACCATCCCAACACACACACACACACACACACACACACACACACACACACACACAGACAGTGGAAGCACAGCATATGGTGGACGCACCCGCATACCAGATGCCGTCGTTCCACTTCTAATTAAGAGATAAATCAACAAGCACAAACACTGAGAGAGAGAGAGAGAAAGAGACAAGGAAAAACAAAGAAAGAAAGAGGAAGAGAGAGAGATGGTGTTAAATTATTCTCCCCTTGGTTTCCTTACAATATGTCTTTCCCAAAGGAAAAATATTGCCCCTTAAGCAATTATCCCATTGACGCAAAAATGAAAACGTCAGAAATGAAACTGATATCGATATGGACGAGCGACAACACACTGACACACACACATACACACACACACACACACACACACATACACACAGAACAGTGACTGCACATCCAAAAATTTCCCAGAAATAAAATTTGAGAAAAAAAACTAAAACGGTTAAATCATTATTATTATTATTATTATTATTATTATTATTATTATTATTATTATTATTATTATTATTATTATTATTGTTGTTGTTGTTGTTATTATTATTATTATTATTATTATTATTATTATTATTATTATTATTATTATTGTTATTATTATTATTGTTATTATTATTATTATTATTATTATTATTATTAGTATTATTATTATTATTATTATTATTATTATTATTATTATTATTATTATTATTATTATTATTATTATTATTATTGGTTTGACAGCTGGCGCAGATTGACAATGACAGCTGATTATGTGGCGAAATGGGACAACAACGGCAAGATATGGTTGCACAGCTGTCACAGGAAATCCATTGAAACTCAAGTCAATGTGAATGTGATGTCTATACACGCGGACCAATAAGCAAAGGATAAGCGCGCTATCATTAATGTGAAATGTGAATGGAAGTGTATTGAACGCTGCTGTCGAACGCCGGGTGAATGATCGATAAATTCAAGTTGATTCGGATCTAGAAGATTTAGACCAGTGGTTCCCAACGTTTTTTTGCGATCGAGTACCACTTGGAGGTACCGCGTAAAGTCGCCGAGTACCAGCTGGTTCCAGAGAAACTCAGTTCGATCATATATCACTTTATTAACACATAATTGTACAAGTAGAACACACAAATCAACTGTGAAAAAAACAACTCAATGAGAGTAGTGTATCTGATTCTTCTCTACCAGCTGGTCAATGAGGGACATTACTTTTCTCATAACACATCAGAAATCATGATCTGGTGCTAAATTGCTTATGACGTGAAAGTGTTTGCGTACCACCTGGAAGGTCCCCGCGTACACGAGGTATCACAGGTTGGGAACCACTGATTTATATCTTCATTCAATGCATATTAATTGACATGGCATTTCAACCCTGTGCTTCAACCAGCTACAGGAAAGCACTGCATTGAAAAACGTGGCACAATGATTTTGTATGTTTATTTGCCTGTGTGTGCGTGTGTATATGTATGTATGCGTGTGTCTGTCTGTGTGTCGTGCATGATTTCTTGCAAGCATTCATTGCATATGATAATGAAAAATGATGTGAATGATCGTATGTCTAAGAATCGATAAATTCAATTGAAATTCAAATTCAAATTCAATTCAATCCGTTGTATATTGACACGCACAATGATTGCTTAATTTCTGTCTGGAATGGGGAGTTTTTTGTTATTATTTTGTGTTGTAGTTTGTGACCACCCTCCTGCTAGCACAACAAATCAACATTATCCAGACATAATCACTAACAATTACTGGTTGCATCTGTGCAAACTTTTTTCATTGTTTCTTCCTAGTTTGCAATTTGAGGGTTAAAGGTTGAATTCCTCAAGTGACAGCTGCTACATGGGAAGAAGCCGAAGCTCATGAACACACACACAGGTGTGTCCCGTGCAGCTCGCTGTCACCGCAGAACAGACCCTCTCCACGCTATGACGCCACAAGAACGGAAGATGTATTAGAGAGGGCCACCTCCTCAGAATGCATGACACAACACATGACTGATATTTGCTAGCATTTACTGCTGGGTGGACAGGGGCTGTTGGATTATAGAATTCGCCAAGAAATGCTGCTCGGCCGGGTTACGAACCACGGACATCCCGCTTGTGAGGAGGGTGTACTAACCACTACACCACGGAGTCCACCGCGGACTCCGTCTTTCCTGCATATTCTGTCTTTCTCCCTAATGTTGTTTTCTTCAATTTTATACTTGTTGTGTTAACATTTGTGAGCTATAGTAAGTATACATTGTTGTCATGTTCACTGGCCGATCCAGGGGGAGCTCAGGGGGCTGAAGCCCCCCCCGAATCTTTCCATCAACTCCTCATAACCAAGAGGTTCACTAATAGAGGTCAAAAAACAATATTTTCTGTAGAATTTGTTGATATATAAGCAGTATAGCAAAGAGGTTGCATAATGATGCATGTACATGACTGATCGCTCAGATAATTCAGCCCCTCCTAAAATTGCACTCTGGATTCGCCACTGGTCATGTTGTTGTTGTTGTTGTTGTTGTTGTATGCATCCTTGATGACTTCAGAGAGATGAGTATATCCGAGCTGGTGATGGTATTGAGAACCGAAGAACCGAATAACTGTTGAAGAACAAAGAGAAGTTTCCAAGGACCTCTCAGCGATTCCCAATAAATACGCACCCAAAACAAGCTGTATAGAAGTTGTTCAAGTTATTCATGTGCTCACGAAAAGTTTGCCCACTAAAGCGGCTTCATTACGGATATAACAACTCAGCCTATTTGGAATTCATTGGCAGTTGTTGGATCGTATGTGGAATACCTCTCTCTACAGTCGTTCAAATCCAACTAGGCCAAGTTATAACAGTAATATCAACACACACAGACACACACACGCACACACACACACACACACACACACACACACACACACACACACACACACACACACACACACAAATATATATACATACAATACTATTCGCCTTAAAGAACTTGTAGTCGGAAATTGAAAAACTTCTTGCTTTGCCTGTCTGACTGTCTGTATGTGCATGTGTGTGAATGTGTGTGTGTAGGTGTGCGGGTGTGTGCGGATGTGTGTGTGTGTAGGTGTATGTGTGTGTGTGTCTTTTGCCAAGTTCCAGCCAAACTTTCGATAGTGATTCGACTAATGGAATGGCGTTTGAAATCGACTGAATTCGATTTCCAGGTCTACAATTTTCACCTACATCTCTGTCTAAATCAGTGGTTCTTAGCTATTTTTCTCTGACTCCGCACTTCTTAATGGGTCATCTCTTCATTTTCCACACAACAGCACTGATGAATTCAATAAATTCAGTTGTTACATCAAAGTAAATATCAAGAGGTGATTAGAAACAAAAATACACGAATATAAATATATAAAAACACACATAGTTGTCCAGTTCTGTCCGACCTTTAGCTTCCCACTTGGCAACTCTTTCATTGCCCACTAGTGGGGAATTTCCCACACAGGTCAAGAACCACTGGTATACATTCAGCAACATGGGAATCAGGGCTAAACCTGACGATCGTCACACTCAGAAAATAACTCATTTGGCTAAGCGAAAACGGCACTGTCTATGGATACTGACAATGTTGTGTGTTGATGTTTTTAATTAGGTCTGTTCTCTTATCAGTGTTTACCCAGTGAAAGCTCCGCTTGAATAGCGAAGCAGATACAAATGTCAGTTTTCTCATAGAAAAACAACAATGACGCGAGACTTGAAGAAGTTAGCAATCAGAGATTCATTGTCTAAAATTCTTGTTGTTAATCTCTCTCTGTTTTTTTCATGATCAACGTGCATAGTGCAACGTGCAGTAGTGCAATTAATAATAATAATAATAATAATAATGATAATGATAATCTTATAATCCAGATATTTTAATTTTTAGAAATCGCATAACAACATTTTTATTATTTCAAATATTATATTTTTTTATTATTTTTATATTGCACTTGCGGACCAAGTACAATATACTGACTTTACCTACCATGATGTTATGTTCCGTGTCAAGATTGTCGTAGGAAATATGATGTATGCAATGACACCATAAAGTAATAAACCCACACACTTGATCGAACCCTGGACATCCTTGTGAGTCCCTCTTATAAATGTGTGTGTGTGTGTGTGGGTGTGTGTTAAGTAAAGTAAATTGCTTTATTGCACTCCAATAAGTTGGCTTTTCAGTACAATTTCAAACAATATATGTCTATATATACACACTCTCTCCTACTGACAAATATTTGTACACATATATGCATACTTACACGGTATGTATATATATGACATCAAATGACACCTGCACACAAACATACATACACACACTCTCATATACGCACACACGCTCACACACACGTAGGCATAAGCACATACTAGGAAGAAAATACACCATACATGAATCTAGCAGCATCATAATTTAGTCGTACTGTGTGTGTATGTGTGTGTGTGTGTGTGTGTGTGTCATGGTCCCATAATTTTGCAGAATGTCACCTTGAAACGGTGAGCCAATATAGACTGTAGACTAAATGACCAACATAATTCCAAGACCAAATCGCCCACTTTCATACCAAATGCTTCAATTTGAAGAAAAAAATCAATACTCAACATTGCACACATTCTCAGCTGTGATGTGTGTGTGTGTGTCTGTGTGTGTGTGTGTGTGTCGTATTTCAAAAATAAAACCTACTGACGTAATTCATAAAACATTTTTTTAGAACCACTCAAAGTCAATGAGCAAAGCAGAAAGCGAACAACAGCTGGCATATAAATTACTGTGCTTTTACGACTAGTAACATACACACGCAATTACACACACACACATACACACACATTAGGAAGTGATTTTGTCGTATATCGGAGCTGTTGAGGAATCGATGAGGAGCAATGATGGTGTGCACACACATACACATACACACACATACACACACACGTACATACACACACACACATACATACACACAGATACATACATACACACCTGGAAGAATATTATTTACGTGTGTACAGCTTGGGTCATTTATAACAGCAATTCGCACAAAAATACACACAGACAGACACACACATACACACATACACATATACACGCATACAAGCACAAACATACACACGCATACACGCACATAAAAACACACGCATACATATGCACATACACACGCACACATACAAACACAAACATACACACGCACATACAAACACACATACACATGTCCAGTTGATCGTGCTGTGTGAAGGTTGTGTTTGTCTGTGTTGGCTAAAGTTCGAGTGGTATAAGTGAAGGTCGTGTCATAATGGATATCGAAACTGTTAAGCTTATGATGGATTCGCAGGAGAGAGCGTTCAGGTCGGCTATGGACTTGGTGGTGAGGGAACAGAACAGCAGAATCTCTGTCGCGGAGGAGACCATCAGGGAGATGGAGAAGAGCTTGGAGTTTGCTCACGCAGAGATAAGAGACTTGAAGAAGGAGGTGAGTTTGCTGAAAAAGAGCGAAGATGGGAATTTCAAGAAAATTGCGGAATGTGAAGAAAGACTGAGAACTACAGAAGACTATAACAGAAGGAAGAACATCAGGATTGCAGGACTGGCAGAGTGTTCCTCCCAAGAAACATGCGAGGAAACCGCAGTGGTGGCCAACAAATTGTTAAAGGACAAACTTGGAATCGACAATGCAACTATTGAGGAGGCACACCGTGTCGGTCGCACAAACGATAACAGAAAACCGCGAACTATTTTAGTACGGTTCCAAAAGGTGCATGATAAGCACAATGTCACGCGCAATGCGAAAAAGCTCAAGGGCAGCGGGATCTTCGTGAATGAAGACCTGTCACCGGCCTCCCTAGCGGAGAAGATGCGACAAATGCCGGAGATGAAAACTGCGAGAGAAGCTGGCAAGATCGCCTACTTTCGGCAGGCCCGCCTCATCATCAGGGAAAGACATGATGGGGCAATGCGGGAGACCAATGTCAATGGCGCTAATGGAGCTGTGCGAGCTGGATCTGGCACTACTACCGGTGCTGAGTCGCGGGTGGTCGATGCAACTCAGACCACCAATGAGAGAATGGCGGGTGCGGTCGGTGGCGCAGAGCGGATATTTACACCGGGAGCAGCGGTTGGCGGGAGAACTACGACGCGCACACAGTCGCAGAGGGTCAACAAAAAGCGCTAAAAACTGTGAGTGTGTTTCGGTTTTGTTACTGATTAATTTACTTCAAATCTGAATCATGTCTGACTCGTCTATAAGCAAGGAACATAATTCATATTTTCGATATGTGTTTGAAAAAATCAGTAATGGTGCTCCATGTGAATTGGATAATCAAAATTTCGATCCGCTAGAATTTCATTATGACAAATATGATACAAATGGAGTGAATCACTTCTTGGCACAGCATAATGGTTATGAAGCTGCAACTTCTAAATATGTGAGCATGGAAAGTGGGCTTGAGATTAGAGACAATGATGGGTTTTCCATTCTCGCGCTGAATATTGCTAGTGTACCCGCAAATTTGCAAAGTTTTGTTGATCAGGTACTGAGTCTAAGCAACAAAGAGTTTGATGTGATAGGTTTCTCCGAAACCAGATTAAATGATGATATTGCCTCACTCTATAGAATTCCTAACTATTCCATGCATGCAATCCACCGTAATAGACAAGGCGGGGGAGTGTGTATGTATGTGAGAGATGTATTTCCCTCTACTGTGCTATATGAATTATGTAGATGTGATCCTGCACTGGAGTGTGTATGTGTAGAGATTATGAACAACAACAAGAAAAGTATTTTAATCTCTGTATATCGACCGCCAAATGGGAATCACACAGAATTTATCAAAATTATGAGTGATATTTTGCTTTTTATAGGCCGCAGATCATATCAACATGTTTATTTTTTTGGAGATTGGAACATCAATTTGTTGTCTAACAGCAGTCTCGTGGAAGAGTTTAAAAATAGTATGTACAACTATTCGTTACTTCCTTCAACCACAAAACCAACCAGAATAACAAACAACTCTGTATCACTTATAGACCACATTTGGCATAACAGGGTATCTGCAAACACAAGCAATTTCATACTTTTCACCGACATTTCTGATCACTGTCCGATTATCTCTTGCTTTCGAGAGAGTGGTGCTCCCTCAAAACCACACCGTCAGATATTGAGGCACGATTTCAGCCAGATAAATATGACATCATTTTCCAACGAGGTGGCAGAAATGAACTGGAATAATGTCAATTCAGCAATATGCCCAAACGACGCATATAATAAATTCACAAATATGATCTGCAGTGCCTTTTCAAGAAACTTTCCGTTGAAGATTGCTAGATCAGGAAGATTCGAAAATACATCTCCTTACCTGACCGCAGGTTTAATCCAAAGTATTAGAGAAAAGCACAGATTAGCAAGACTCGCTCACAAGTGGCCGCTCACATACAAGGATAGGTATAAGCAGTATAGAAATAAGTTGACTTCTATTCTAAAAGCCGCTAAGAACGAGTACTACAAGAGCCAGTTAAAAGATTGTGAAGGCAATCCTAAGAAAACATGGAAGGTGATTAACCAGGTCTTGGGACGTAAAAATGAAAGTAATATACCCATTAATTTAGATGGTATTTCGGACAATCAAGTTGCTGATGCTTTCAATAGACATTTTGTTAATCTGGTGGATAAAGGTCCCACCGCTAACATCACCTTAAAAAAATCCAATTTCAGTCAGTATTTAGATCCATCTCCTTTATTTTCCATGTATTTAGTCCCATGCACTGTGAGTGAAATAAAAGGCTACATATTGTCCCTAAAATCTAATTCGGCGGGGTTTGATAAATTAAACGCAAATATCTTAAAATCGGTGGTAAGCTATATAGTACCTCCTTTGGTTCATATAATTAATCTCTCCTTCAGTTGTGGAATATTCCCAGACTCTCTGAAAGTTGCTAAATCTCTACCACTGCACAAATCGGGGTCAAAAACGTGTATCAATAATTATAGACTAATATCAATTCTCCCAGTGGTAAGCAAAATATTTGAAAAGGCCATTGCTTACAGATTGATTCATTTCCTTGAAAAAAACAACTTACTCGCGAACTGTCAATTCGGATTTAGAAAAAACAGGTCCACGCAGTCGGCTCTGCTGCACTTTGCGTCAAAAATTTATTCTGAATTAGACAAAAAATCCCACGTGGCATCAGTTTTTATAGATATCTCTAAAGCCTTCGACTCGCTAGATCACGATATATTACTGTTTAAATTGCAAAAGTATGGATTGAGGGGCCCCCCTCTAGATTTAATGAAAAGTTATTTGGCCGATCGTAAACAAATGGTATTCTGTAATGATTAGGGCTGTCAAAAAAGTAACCTAAAAATCAGAAAAAAGTAACTTTATTTTCGAGAAAAAGTAACCTAAAAAAGTAACCTAAAAATAACCTATGAGTTTTAATGTTATTATCACTTTTGTATCGTTTTATCACATGTTTATCACGCATTTGCTGATTAGTGCGCTATATGAAGTACACGGTTTGTTTGTTGTTTGTTTGTGAACATATAAAGTAACATAATAACCTGTAAAAAGTAACATAAAAATAACCTAACCTTCGTAAAAATAACCTTCAAAAAAGGTGAATTTCTGCTTGCAGTTCTGAAGGAAGAAAATACACCAGTCTTTCTTTTTTATCATCTTTCAGAGTTGGTACTACTTTTCCACCCTCTCCAATCTGGTACCATTTTTACAACAAACAACCAAAAGTGACTTAACATCATTTAGCTAACATCGAAAAAGGAGCATAACCATCAAAATATAATTTTAAGTGGAAAGCACATACAAATGCGAAATACACTAATTGCAAATGTAAATATTTTTAGTAATGGTCGCAATAATTTTCTTTATATTTTTTCAATGGAACTTTTTATCAAATAGCACGTACTGCAGTTTGTATATTATTGTGAGCGTAAATGCATGTGTGAATGCTCCCCGTCCTCCCATATGTCAAACATGGGATAATGGCGCTATCTCACGCCCTGAAAATCCCGTGCAAATTCCTGTTCAAGTGAATACGTACTGTCAAGTGCTACAGTGCAGTATCTGGTATAGAGAGCTCACACATCGTACTATACCACGCTCCGAACATCTCACGAAACCCTCCGGTTCGTGGCCATTTCCTAAAATGGAATTACACTATCCTGCGTACCCAAAAACGTTCAAGTAAATACGTACTGTCAATTGCTACAGTGCAGTATCTGGTATAGAGAGCTCACACATCGTACTATACCACGCTCCAAACATCTCACGAAACCCTCCGGTTCGTGGACATTTCCTAAAATGGAATTACACTATCCTGCGTACCCAGAAACATATAAATATCAAGTAGCACGGATATTAGGATGAATATCAATTGCTAAATCCTAAGAGCAGAAATGTTGACATTTCTGGATCTTCAGACCTAATATTCCATCTCTTCTCCTATTTTATCCTCATATATACCATTTTTGTGCCTCTTATCTGCAAAAAGTCACCAAACTTCGTGGTAAACTTACCTAATAACAAGAAAAATAACAAAAGGTAACCTGACGATAAAAAGTAACCTTAAAAGCAAAAAAGTAACCTAACGATGAAAAAGTAACTTTTGGTAACCTAATAACTTTTTTAATAATTATGGTACACAACTTTTTCATGCAGTTTTAGGTAGCTTATGAAAAAGTGACCTTTAGGTGAAAAAGTAACTTTATTAACTTTTGACAGCCCTAGTAATGATGTATGCTCTCAGTACAGTGTGATCAAGAGCGGAGTGCCACAGGGGTCCATTTTGGGCCCAATTTTGTTCCTAGTGTATATAAATGATATAATAAATTCTAGCAATGCCTATTTCACCATGTATGCAGACGATACCAGTTTCATTGTTTCCGATCACGACCTACAAAATCTTCACTTGAAATTGTCCCAAACGTTAGATGATATAAATCTTTGGACAGAACATAATAAGCTGAAACTTAATGTTAAAAAAACACATGTCATGTTATTTCAAAACAGGTCTCTGACACATACTCTGCACACATTAAAACTTGGAAATAATGTTGTTCAGCGGGTTAAGAGCACACACTTTTTAGGTGTCATAATAGATGAATATTTCAATTGGAACGAACACATTGCAAGTGTATGTAGGGCATTATCTAGGACAGCAGGTGTCATATACCGTACCAGACGAACTCTGACTACGGAAGCAATGAAAACCTTGTATTATGCCCTTTGCTATTCCAAATTGATTTACTGCATATCAGTCTGGGGCTGCACATGGCCATCATTTTTAAAATGTCTCTTCACTGTTCAGAAACGCATCCTGAAACTAATTTTCTTCAAGAAAAGCAGGTATTCAGCTGACGAGATATTCGCCAACCAGAAAATGTTAAAACTTGAGAACGTGCACAAGTATTTCTTGTATCTTACTATATACAGATCAATGAAAAATAATGATGCCATATTTCAAATTCAAGGACACTCATTAACAACACGTAGAAATAATGTGAATTTGGTATGTCCATCCTTCCGAACCAGCCTCTTCAAAAATTCAATATTATACCTTGGGCCTAAACTTTGGAACTGTCTACCGGTTTGTATTAAATCAGCATATACCATTATGTCTATAGATACGTTTAAAGCGAAAATTAAACACCACTTGTATAACCTCCAGGCAAACACATAATTTGTACGTTCACAGTATGACTGTATTGTTTGTTTTGTATATATTCTGTTTTTGCATTGTTCTGTTGCATGTTTTGTTTTAGCATATGTTTTGTAGTAATTTGTTGCACTGCACAAATCTAGATTAAAAATATTTATTGTCTGTCTAACAAGCCATGGCTTGACAGACTATATTGCCTCTGATGTTTTCGTTATTTTGTGTTACCTGTGTGATGTTGTTTTTTTGGCAATAAATGATACAATACAATACAATACAAATACCTGTCCTAGCCGTTTCCACTGATACACTGAGGATTAAACATAGTTTTTCGTCCAGGAATATATAAATGTAAAGACATAA
Source organism: Sacculina carcini (assembly GCA_916048095.2). Taxonomy (NCBI): domain Eukaryota; kingdom Metazoa; phylum Arthropoda; class Thecostraca; family Sacculinidae; genus Sacculina; species Sacculina carcini. The sequence goes on along the minus strand of OU696580.1, from coordinate 2,680,100 downwards.
CTATTTTATAAATTTACAGGAATCCTTGCGCCCCTTAGGAATGCCAACATCCCCAGTTAAAAAAAAAACGCTGAATCTTCGAACTCTAGATTTTTTTACTTGTTTGAATTATCTTTCTCACTACAACTTTTGGTTAGCTTCCGGTACACATGGGGCCACCGCAGGGTGGTAATAGTGCACTTGCACTCTTCCCCCATGCTACTGGATTTGCCTGTAATTAATAATAATAAAAATTATAATTATAATTCAAGACAAGTGAATTCTTCTTTCAACTCGGTTAAAAACAAACTACTGCATCCGCCATTGCACAAGCGTATTTGTAGTCAAGATCGTTTGAATTTCGAAATGTTCCCGTGTCGATTATGCCGCTGGAAATCCGCTGACGAATGTATACCGATGCGTACAATCAATGAGATGTATACATCTCAAGCATAGGCAGCATCTCAAGCAGAGTGTTATCCGGTTGATAAGCATTTGTTTATGGCGTTGAGAAGACAAAATGAAATCACATTCTTAACAGACTTGCATGGTTCTTAACCCCTGGGGTATTCATACCCCCAAGGGATATGCGAACAAAAGTCCGGGGGTATGGGACTCGATTTCTTGGGGACTGGTATAAATTATCAATGGTTTATGAATAATAAAATTATCAATGGTTATGTTTTTCTTAGTAATTCCTATCTAAAGTACAGCAAATTCAAGTGATTGAAATACTCGTGGATCTGGAAGACATACTGGCAAATTATAGGATTGGTGATAATTATTTGAACAGCCAAATAAATGGGGTATGTGGGGTAATGGGATAAGGACTCAACCAGTGTCCCTTATCATTATATCATGTAGTCAGCGTTCGAGTGTAGTTCTTCATGATTCACCAAGCCCCCTCAACTTTTTCCTTAGCCCCTACAACTATTTCCTTAACTCCCCTTAGCCCCCCCCCCATCGCAAAAATCCTGACGCCGCTTCTGTCTGCAGGCCATATTGCATAATAATATCCTGTCAGTTTCTAGCTAGCGACCGTGTGAGGTTGTCGTCGCTGCTCAAATACAAGTATATTGTTTGATATGGAGAGAGCGAGTGAGAGCGAGCACAACGAGAGTCGTGCAGAGCCGTGAGAACGTGCGCGATCACACGCTACAACTGTGTATGTGTGTATGTGTGTGTGTGTGTGTATGTGTGTGTGTGTGTGTGTGTGTGTGTGTGTGTGTATGTTTGTCTGTCAAAACGGAAAGTCACTCAGTCAAAACGTCATATTTCTCGTCATGAAGCTCTCGAACGCACTTACTTTACTGTTTGCACAATAAAATTGTACGTCTGTGCTCAGTATTGTGCAATATATTGTACAACCTTCAATATTGCCTCTACACGGTACAATATTTTGCACACACAAAAAAAACAGAATATTGTACGTATTGTAGTATTGAACGTCTAGAGTACACCGTCCAAATATTGTGCAATCCACATGGAACATAATTCTTGAACGTCTATATTTCCCAAGCTGTGGATCTTCGAGGATCTTCCAGGTGGTAATTGAATACTTTCACGTCATAAGCAATGACACCAGGGCATGATTCACGATGTGTTGTCAGCAAAGTAATGTCCCTCATTGACTAGCTGGTGGAGAAGAAGCAGATACACTACTCTCATTGAGTTGGTTTTTTCACAGTTGATTTGTGTGTTCTACTTGTACAATTATGTGTAAATAAAGTGATATCTGATCTAACTGAGTTTCTCTGGAACCAGGTGGTACTCGGCGACTGTACTCGGAACCTCCTAGTGGTACTGTAGCATAACTCATATAGCACTTCATTACTCACAACTATATCCAAAAATACACGCACACCACACACGTACATACCGTTTCATTCAGCTGCAAATTTAGCACACCGTGTGATTCACGCATACACACAGACACACAAACACATACGTGTATGCAAGATAATGTCACACATTGGAGCCTAGAAATAAAGCTATTTACGTACACGGATTATTCACCGCTGATTTTACTCTGCATATATAAGCCGCTGTTTCGAATGAATAAATGACTTGAATTGTTTGACTTGACTTGACCGATCGTGTTTATTGTCATAAGAGTCAACAGTACTCGATCACGTAAAAAGGTTGGCAACCACTGCAATAGATGAATTTTCAAAAAGAAACAAGTCTCGAGAGCCTTATACTCATACATACACAGTCTTATAGTCATACATACATAATTACAGAGCCGTAGCAGCCGCCCCCCGTACCCCCGGCCGGGGGGGGCCCCGAATGTTGAGGGGCCCCGTTGCTTCACGTATTATGTGATTATGTCTAACAAATACATTCATTATTTGGTGATTTATTTATAATGGGGGCCCCAAGTGTTGCCTTCGGGGGGAGGGCATAATTCCTCGCAACGGCTCTGCATAATTATATCGATATTTTATGAACACAATTAATTGCGGATCAAAAAATAGATATCCCAGATTCGTCCCTGTGAAAAAACCAAAAATATTGTCGCCAGAATGTGAGCCAAACAAATCAAATCCAAGCAGACACAAACTCGAACTAACATGCTAGAAATACCCCACAGTTTGAAGTCAATATGTGACCAATTTGAAATCACTGTCACAATGCTTTCTATCAAAATGAATTCTTACTAAGCTTGAATATCGCCCAGATGAGCTTTAATGATTCAATCGAGAGATTAGTAGACTTGATTAATTTGATTGTGAAAAAACAAGAACGCAGGGTGTATGACTAATGATTGACGAATGTGGTTGCATTACCAGATTGACTCAGTTGGTCAAAAATAAATTACACCATTTGAATCTGCTGCAAAGCTGCTTTCTATCCAAATAGATTCTGACGTAACGCAAAAGGGTGTACGTATGTGTGCATGCGTGTACGCGTATGTGTGTGTATGTGAGTGTGAGTGTGTGTGTGGGAATGTTTGAATGTGTGCATGTAAGAATGTTGTTTGTCGGTGAAAAGCGACATTTGTGAGGAGACATTACACACACACACACACACACACACACAAACACACACAGAAACTCTCAGATCTACGCTGAAATCGCAGCAATAACAAGTCGTCAAAAAACTACGAACAATGCGAGAAAAACACACACAAACACACACACAAACGTACAACACAACACAGTTGCACTTTAATGACGCCACCACACACGTATATATGTGTATGTGTGTGTGTATGTGTGTGTGTGTGTGTATGTGTGTGTGTGCTTACACCACAACACTTGACCTTATCTGTAGCGAGTTACGGCACATGACACAGCGTGTTGTTGTGTATGTTTGGAAGCCTCTGGGCGCACAAGACTTTTTGTGTTTATATGTGTGTGTATGTATGTGTGTGTGTGTGTCAGTGTGAGGCCCATACGGTCACTGACCCGTGTCTCTTGTGTGTGTGTGTGTGTGTGTGTGTGTGTGCGACACCGGAATTGAGGTTAGCGGGTCACACGATGGACACACACACAAGCGCAAACACACCTCACACACACACACACACTCACACGCACGCACATACATGCATCCATGCACACACATATACATACACACATATACACACGCACATCTGAAGGTACGCTTAGAACAGTGGTTCTTAACCTTTTTTCTCTGATTCGCCACTTCTTAATGAGCCATCTCTTCATTTTCCACAACAGCGCTGATAAATTCAATATATTCAGTTGTTACATCAAAGTAAATATCAAGAGGTCATTAGAAACAAAAATAAACGAATTTAAATTGATAAAAACACACATTTATCTTTCTGTACGACCTTTAGGTTTTCACTTGCCGTCGATGTTTATACAGCCAAGCTTAAATAACGCCTAGATGAGCCTTAATGATTCAATCAAGATATTAGTGGACTTAATTAGTTTGATAGTGAAAAAGCGAGTACGCAGGGTGTATGATTAATGATTGACGAATGTGGTTGCATTATCAGATTGGCTCGGTGTTGGTGATGAATCACCCTTAGTGGTTCCTAACCTGTGCTACGCGTATCCAATAGCGAAGGGTTTCTTAACCGATAATGTTCACACCCCTAGTGAATTAAGTTGCTAAGGGCTGCGAGAATTCCTGTAATAAATGAAAGAAAATATATGTTTTACCTATGTTTAATATTATTCTTAGAAAAATACTTTTTTGCTTCATCTACTTTAAGAGAAGGAACTTAAAGATGTATGAACGCATATTGAATAAAAGGTTTTGTATTCTTTTATATAGATATCAAGAATTTCGACCGCAAAGTTTCTTATATATATAGATATCAATTAAGACCGCAAAGTTTGTAATAATTAAATGTTAGTCTCTTCATCAAAACCTTTTTGCACTGTTCTCGACAGAGCGGAATTTCGGCGAGAGTTCAAAAGACTTAATCACAAAGAATTCAGTGAGTAATCGAGTGAAGAAAGTAAAAAATACTTCACGTCTGCCCGAAAAAAAACAACACAAAATACTTGACATATCAGTATAATTTCATTCTTTAATGCTGAAACGACTTTGGCGATATAAAAATACTTTGCAACCAATACGTCAACCAATCCTTACTTAAAAACAACAACCGCGCATGCACTTCGTATGAACACAGACACACATACACACATAAAGCGCACTTGCACACACACACACACCAATTTAAGCAAAAGCACCAATTTAAGTAGTCGTCTGATTCTGAGCTGGAGGCTGAAACTTGCCGTGGTCACAGACACACACACACACACACACACACACACACACAGATTGACACGCTAGAAAGAGCCCAATAAAGCAGACTTCAAAGTGGCGATTGACAGAGGTAGCAACGACAACAAACGACCGGAACGAAGCTGTCTGGATTTGCACGCTGATCCTTCGAAGCGCAATAACGAGCCCGACGGCAATAATAAAGCTTTGCGCACAATTGCAGACGCCAACAAGAAAGGAGACGCGGCGGACGCCACCGCACCATCTGTTTCCACCGAATGACACACGATAAAGCGAGCCGCAAAGAGAATAACACAAATGGCACACGATTTCGGTGATTCATGCTCGATCGCCGAAATCATTTCTGCCTTGGATGAGACACGGTATGTAGAAGACAAGTGCGCACTGTCAACTGAAAACAAAACGGTTATGACTAGTGTTGAACGACAAGAACCAACGTTCAATATTAACAACACACAACAACACAGACAACGGAAGACACACACACACACACACACATAGTCTAGACATCTGTTCCTCCAACTACAGCGTCTGCGTCTGATGTGACTGGTGTTTGCGCCAGTTGAGGCAGCACAGGCACTCCTAAGTGTCGAGCTCGCGCACTACTGTCCGTCGTCGTTAGCTGCGGTCGCTCCATTCTGGAAGGTTCAACCGATGGAGAGCGCGGATGACGATCGTCAACAGCATAGGAGGAAGACAAAGGCGATGATGACGGTTGATGCAATTGAAGTTTGTGCGGAGCATGCACACCGCTATCGCCAGCAAAGATGCTGGGATGATGCGCGTTAGTTCGGTACCCGGGAGAAGACGAAGGTGCCGGCTCAGGCGGAGACTGCGACGAAACTAGACGAGGCGCCGGCTGCGGCGGAAGAGGCCTGCGATCCGGAAGTGTTCCATATTGTGACTGGGCCTCGGGCATGGGCAGACCATAGTCGGCGGGGTAGCCGTAGATGGACGGATCGAGACGCTCCAGATCCGAGTAACCTCCATCGGTGGCCAAATGACGCAGTTCATAGCTGTCGTCAACGAGCGGGTTGAAAAATCCGCCGCCACTGCCACCAACAGACGGCGCATAGCTGACGGTGGTCGGAACGGATGCACCGTGAATCGAAGGCTGTGGATACAGAGCGGTGGTTCCATAGAGAGAGCCGCCGGTCGGAACCACGGCAGCAACTCCAGCGGTCTCACCTCCCCTGGCCGACTCCACTTCTTTGATCAGATCCGGTCCGCGAGCGTACAGCGATTGCTCATAATCGCCGGGACAACCGAACGGCGCTCCCAAGTACGTCGCATTTGTAGGCGCAGCGGCGTAATGCCCGCCGCCGTTGGCAGTATGGCCATAAGCAACTGGAGAGGCGGCCATCATGCTGGGCGCTGTCATCAGGCCCGCGACGGATGGATGAGTGTGATGCGACGGCACACCACCCAGCTCCGACAGACGAGGAGGTTTTTGCACAGGATTGACGGGGTCCACGTAGCCCGCCATCGCCGTATCGTTCAGGAAACCGCTGTCTCCGTTGATGCCGCCGTCTAGAAGGACCACCATGTTGCGATGTCCGTTGAGCGTCGACTTGCCGTCCGTTCCAGCAGCTTTGACGGACGCCAGGGCAGCGGCCGACTGATGACTGCGTCGACGGAAGCGTGCCACGGCGATCAACGCGCCGGCTACGATTACCACCAGTAGAACGAGCAGACCTACGACAATCCCGGCCACGTGGCTCGAGTCGAGCGGTGCCAGGACCGTGGCGAGACGTCGACCTACAGTCAGCGTGAAATTGGCGTCGACATCGCCGGCTCGGTTAGCCGCGACGCACACAAACCTCTGCCGGCTGTGACTGACGCGTACGTCGGATATCACCAGACGACTGACGTACTCAAAGTTGCCGTTGTCGGCGAGTGCCAGCGGATGCGCCCGACCACCGGCGTCGCTACCGCCGCTTCCGTCAGAGTCCAACAAAAACGACGACGACGATGAAGAAGGCGACGACGAAGCGTTGTGTAGCGGCCGTCCGTTGCGGTACCACACCACATTCGGAGCAGGCACGGCTGTCACACGACACTCGAGCGTGGCGTTATCGCCGGCGGCGGCCAGAACACGACGCGAGGTCGGTAGCAGTCGCGGCCGACACGCAAACTCGACGTCCTGCAGTGTGTTGAACGGCTGTCCGGCAAGACGCGGCGGCGTGTGACAGTGAGGAGCCACCGACGACGGCCGGTTATCGCTGACCAGCCAGGCGTGAAGCGGCAGAAGTCGGCAGTCACAGTGCCACGGATTGCCCTGCAGCGCCACGCTGCTCAGCCTTCGCAGTCCGACCACAGTACGTTCCGGCAGACGCTGCAGCTGGTTACCGTTGAGCGTCAACGTCTCGAGTAGACGTGGCCGGTCGAAGGCGGCCGCATCCACTTTGTGTAGTCGACAGCCAGACAGATAGAGATGCTTTAGGTTGACGAGGCGCGACAAATCGTGAGCTCCCAGCTCTCGGATGGTGTTGCCCGAGAGTTCGAGAACGAGAAGAGAAGTGGCGTGCTGTAGAGCCGCAGCGGGCACGTGTGTCAAGAGATTGTGCGATAAATCCAAGTGAACCAGGTTGGTGAGACCGACGAACGCGCTGGACGAGATCTCGCGCAGCCGACAATTACTCAGATAGATCTTCTGCAGATTCAAGAGTCGCGCTCGTTGGAACGTCTCGGGCGGCAGAGAGACCAGTTGTTGGTTGTGTGAGAGATCCAGCACTTGGGTGTCCAAGTCCAACGAGCCGGGCACGCCGGACAGATTGCCGTAGGTGCACTCGACAGCTCTCTTGCCCTGCTTCCAACGACACAGACACTCGGGAGCGCAATCGGCCCGTGACAAGGGCATCAGCCACACGAGACAAACCACCGCCGTCACCACCAACGCGGTCCCGACACACGCACAATTCCTATGCCGCATGTTGATTACACTCCACACTGTTCACCTCTCATAACACCAGCTATGCAAACATGGGAGAACGCCTTCGTACACACACACGCGTGCGTATCTGAGAAATAGATTGTGAGAGAAAGAAAGAGCAAGAGAGGTGGGGAAGAGACAGAAACGAAGATGCGCGAAAAATGCGGTTGGCACAACGCAGAGCACAACGCACTCACACACACAAAATACGTCAGTCTGTCTTCATCGAAGGATAAGCTAGATATGCATTGTCCGCGACGAAACTGAAAGAATTCTAGCACGCACAGCTAGGAAAATGTTCACTTCACAAACACACCAGGAATCGCAGCCTGCATATAACGACCACACGCACGCACCAACCCCACGACAGCACTCCCACTACAGTACTGACGAGCCGAACTACAGCACCAACCAACCAGACCACGTATGCTGTGCAGTCACACGCACACACACAGACATACACACACGCACGCATATACACACACTCACTCCTCTCCCTCACGCGCAGTCACACACTCTCTCACACACACACACGCGCACGCATACACATGCAAAAGCGCTGAAGGATTCAAGCAGCGAAGCACAAGGTACACAAGGTATACCCGTATGGTGGACCGCAACACGTATCGTTGAACCATTCGTGACAGAGACGGTACACCAGGAAAAGTGCACCAGAGACGGTACACATTCACAATAGCGCTCTCACCAAGCTGGTATGCGGTGAGTGTGTGTTTGTGTGTGTCTGTGCGTGTGTGTCAGTGTGTGTGTGTGTATATGAGAGCATGTGTATATGTATGAGACGGTGTGTGTGTATGTTGTCTCTGTGTGTGTGTGTGTGTGAGAGAGAGTTTGTGTGCGTGCATGTGTGTGTGTGTGTGTGCGAACATTAGCGTCTTTTTTCAATTTTCTCTAAAATTCTGTGCGAAAGCCGATAAGTAGACTGCAAATTGCAATACTGTCATTGCTGGCTAGAGCATACATCTATTTGCTACAGCGCTCAAATCATTCAGATCATACGAAAACAACAGACAGACAAGAAATACAATGAACCATGACACATATAGAGTGCTAGATAGTTCTCGTCTATAAAGTATTGCTTATCCTTGCTTGAAACAGGTTTTGTTTTTATTTCTGTAGGTTGTCTAGTCATCAGTGGCGACGCCAGGACTTTCGCGGTGGGTGGGTTGAGAAGAGGAGGGGGCTAGGGAAAATGATGCATGGGCTTGGCGAAACTCGAAATGTAGATTGTCAGAATTTGAAGGGGAATCGGGGGGCTTGGCTTATTTTTGGGGATGTTTCAACCACTGCAAGCCCCATCCTCCTAGCACCGCCACTGTCAGTCACCAGTGATTCGATATTGTATTGATAATAACAAATATTAAGAAAGCCAAACCTTACTAGAAGAACGCCAATGACATTGCTGCTATAGAACATTTTGCCTCTTCAAGCAATCACCATGGGCGTTACAAGGAAGTTTCATTTAGTAGACAATATTGGTATCAAAACGAAACTTAAGATTACGGGCGTCTTGGGGGTATGGGGGTACATATACCCCCAACAAATTCGCTGGGGTTAAATGAATATGCAATTCTACCACCCTAAAATTCTGCCCAGTTCAGTTCATAGGGTATATTGTCAAAATCAAAATCAGCATAGCAAAAAGTAGCAATACACGACAAATGTGTGTGAATGCAATTATATGCAATATACTTTCATTGAGATATATGTGTTGTAATTGACTAGGCATAAAATGATTGATGGTCTCATGCAATTGACCAACTGAGTCAACTTTGAACACTAATGCATGATGGCTGTCATCCCTGTATGGATAGATTATGACACAGTCTCTGTAGTGCCTAAAAATGGCTGCCAAATGAGAAATGCATATATACATTTTTGTCATTCGTCAATGTATTGAATGTATTCAGCGTATCCATCGTTATTCATTGAGCACAAAGGCAAAACGAGACCGGTCTAGGGGAGAAATGATTAATTCTTTTGAGTCGCATATACCGACGGACAGAGAAAGAGTGTGTGTGAGAGAGAGAGAGAGAGAGAGAGATGAAAACACGGGTGAGATGAATAAAAGAACCGAAATAAAACCAGCGTTTTTCAATGCTGTTGACGAATGCAAAGATCACATCGCAAGTTGTCGTCTGAAAAGCTCAAGCTATTCAAGTATTATAGGCCGTCATTTGAGACCAATTCTCCGGGGGATTCGTGCGAAAGTTGCTGAGCGAACAGACACAAAAGACAAGGAAATGTATTCACTGGAGTGAATAGATCGGAAGCAATTCAACAGCCCAGCTAGAGTACAACTTTTGTGCTTCTCATTAGCTATTTCGTCGGCTTGTTTAGTCATGCACAGTAATCGAACGAAATCAAACATCGAGCTAGAACCAAACATCGTACCTCGCAAAGAACAACAAGTAAGTTTTCGCTCACGTTTAAGAAAACATATAAACTCCTCAATGATAGAAATATTATCGCTGATATATATTTGAGGTTCATTAATTACAGTCACTTTCATTTGAATACACTTTTAACTTAAGTAGTTGGTTAAAATCGTACATACACACACACACACGTATATACATATGTACATCAGGAATACACGTACATTTGAAAATTACCAAAAAAAATCCTTCTGCTACAAACCAAACACTCCCGGAAAATCAAACGCCAAACCTAATGATGCTATTCAGCAAATACAATGGTGGCTCTATTTGTGGGATATATGAGTGCGCCGCTATAATTCGACAACTCAGAAACGCACACACACAGAGAGAAAGAGAAAAAAATGAGAGCAGTGGCGGATCCAGAATGCAATTTTGGGGGGCTGAATTTTTTTTCTCAATGATATATACACACATTTGCAAACGAATTATTCTCGTTTGACTTATTTTAGTGAACCTCTTAGTTATGAGGAGTTGATGCAAACATTCTGTGGGGGCTTCAGCCCCCCGAGCCCCCCTCTGGATCCGCCAATGAGACAGAGAGAGAGAATGGGAGCAAAACCAATTCGCCCGATAACCGGATGACAACGAAACAAGCAAAACAACAGCGAATTTCCTCCGAGCCAAGCGGTATTCGATGAAGCAACCACAATTCTATCACGGCATCCAATTCGCTCTTCTCACTCAGATCTCGCATCTTTCTTGCGGACGCAAAATGGATTTTTTATGAGCGTTATGAACGCCGCCGTCCCTGCCGTCGGCATAAGAGGACGCAGCCGTAATTGTGCCAACGCGAAATTTATCAGAGCGAAGTCCAAATCAAAAGCCAATTGAAACCACTGCGCTCTCTGTGTGTATGTGTGTGTGTGTGTGTATGTTTGTGTGTGTGTGTGTGTGCGGCAAATTGGAATTCGATACATAGCGAACGTCATGACAAATGTGACACAAAAGCCAAAATTGACTCCCAATACACACATACACACACACACACACACACACACACACACACAAAGATACACACACATACACGCATACACATACATACACATACACACATACACAGATAGACAATATGGATTCAATGCGCTTGCGCATATATATTGCTATATTCGTATGAGTATCTGTGTGTATGCGTGTGTGTGTGTGCGTGTGTGTGTGTATGTGTGTGTGTGTGTGTGTGTGTGTGTATGTGTGTGTGTGTGTGTCGGTAAGTCTTAATAATGCGATGCAATTTATCATGTAAATGTGCGCATAACGGTGCACATATGACTATCGGACACACATATGGAGCTCATACTAACATACATACACACACACACACACACACACACACACACACACACACATGTATGAGGATAAGTTAACCGTCATAAGCTTAATGCATTTCATTCAGCTCTTATGTGGGAGTAAGAGCATGTACGCATATGTGTCTATTGTAATGAATACATAAACAACAATATATATTTTGACAGTTGCAAAAATTCCTGAATGATAAAGCCTTTAAGAGTAGATGCAATGGTCTATCAAAGATTTTTCAATTTGTTACCAAATTCAGCATGTCACACATCACGGAAATAATTTCTTATATTTTTTTATATGCTGTGTTTATTTTTGGAGTTTTTTACATTTTTTCTGTCACGCCTCCATTTACCCCCGAAAATTACTGAATTTCCCCAAGGTAATGTGGGAATATATGCTCTAAGGCAGTGGTTCTTAACCTGTGTGTGGAAATTCCCCACTGGTGGGGAATGGAAGAGTTGCCAAGTGGGAAGCTAAAGGTCGGACAGAACAGGACAACTATGTGTGCCTTTATCAATTCAAATTTGTATATTTTTGTTTCTAATGATCTCTTGACATTTACTTTGATATAACAACTGAATTTATTGAATTTATCAGCGCTGTTGTGTGGAAAACGAAGAGATGACACACTGACACACACACACACATACATACAAACACACTTACATTGACAAATATTTGATCAAATTGTATCAGACGCCTTGTCATCAATATATTATTCAAAATGTCTTAATAATTCCACAACGACAACATTAGCTTACACACACTGACTCATACAAAACCGTTTGGGACAATGGTGTGCGTATGTCAGTATGTCTGTATCAGTGTGTGTGTGTGTGTGTGTGTGTGTGTGTGTGTGTGTGTGTGTGTGTGTGTGTGTGTGTGTGTGTGTGTGTGTGTTCGTGAGAGCGTTGGCAGGATATGTGTGGCTTCAGTGGTTCAACGCTTCATTGTGTATGTATGTTTGTGTGTGTGTGTGTGTGTGTGTGTGTTTGTTTGTGCGTGTGTTTGTGACGCTCAACTTCCGTTGTGTGGTTGAGTTGCGTACACAACCTACACACTCACACACACAAACACACGCACACACACACATACATTGGTATGCAGTAGTCCTGTGTGAAAGTTATTCAGCATGGCATATAACACGTGACCTAATCCAGTGGTTCTCAAACCTTAATCACGTTGGAGTGTTATCGGATGAATTGTTAATTATTTATTTACTATATTATTTTCGAACTCTCTTTTTTCTAGAAATATTTAGTTGTTTAATTATCTTTCTCCCTACATCTTTTGGGCGCTTCCAGTACACATGGGGGTTACCGCAGGGTGGTAATAGTGCACTTTCACTCTTCCCTCATGCTACTGGACTTGCCTGTAATCAATAATAATAATAATAATAATAATAAGAATGTTCCTTGTGTTATGATCGCAATTGTTTGCGTTATTATTCAACAGACACATAATTAGGCTTATAAAAAAATAACCTGCAAATTAGAAAGAGTAATTTTATTTTGTGAGAAAAAGAAACCCAAAAAAATAACCTAAAATTTACCTATAATCGCATGCTGTTTCAGAAGAGCCAATTTGTTTTTTGGCAGTTTTGCAGGAAGGAATAATTACCCAGTCCTTACTAGCCTGTTTTCCATATTTTCTCCGCAGTGGTGTAATTTCTATAGCAAACCACCAAAAAATGACCTCCAAACATCCAAAAAAGTAGCATAACCATCGAAAACTAACAAGTTAATACAAAGGTGAAAACCATTCGTGGATAATGTAATTATTTCTTGTAGTAATAATCGCTAAGCTGCTATTTATATTGTTTCAATTAGGCTTTTGTATGTTTATGTATGTTTGTGTATTTGTGTATGTATGTATGTGTGTTTATGTATTTTATGTATGTTTGTGTGAGCGTAGAAACTGCATGTGTGAATGCCTCATGTAACATGACATGAGACACTGGGACACTGTTGCCTGAGCTGAACCGTGGGAAAGTGGCACTATCTCACGCTCTGAAAATCACGCAGTATCAATTGACTGAATATTGACAAGTGTTATTGTGCAATATCAGGTGTAGAGAGCTTGAAAGTCGTACTATCCCACGCTCCAAACATCTCCTGGTAATCTCCGGTTTGTGCGCGTTTCCAAAAATAGAAGCACAATACCATGCGTACCCTGAAACGTACAAAAATCATCAATAGCCCTAATAGTAAATTGAGGAAAATGAGCTAAATTTTAACTGCCAAAATTGTGAGATTTCTTGGTCTTCAGACCTGTTTTTGCGCTTGTACTTCCAATTGGATCCTTATTAATCTGCAAAAAAGTTACCAAGCTCTGTGATCAAGCGGCCTAATAACTTGGAAAATATAAAGTAACATAATGACGAAAAAGTAACCCAAAAGCATAAAAAGTAACTTTTGGTAACCTTAAGTTTAAGTTTTCATAAAAACTAGCATACACATCTTTGATGTGTTGTTTTGGGTATATTATGAAAAAGTGACATTTAGAGGAAAATTTAACTTTATTAGCTTTTTAAAGCCACACATAATGAATCAATCTTGTTGTATGTGTGTATGTGTGTATGTATGTGTGTGCAATTTCTGATCTGAAAACGGTAGCATTGCCTCAGGGCTAATAGACAATGCTCAATAGACAAACACCTACGCACACACATACACACACTTATGCACGTACACACACACACACACACAGACAGACAAACACTCATAGCTATACATCATTCTGCACTTCTCAAATACAGTTGCGTGAGTACACTCTCACGATTACACTCACGCATGCACTTTCTCCACTCACACACTCACACTCACAGACACTCACACACACGCACACACACACACACATACACATACACACACAAACACAGACGTATACACACAGACACAAGCATACGCCCATTCACAGAAATCCACACACGACTAGCACACATTCAAACACACACACACACACACACACACACGGCCAACGTGTATGTGTGTGTGTGTGTGTGTGTGTGTATGTTTTGCTTCATATAGACTTTGTTGTGCGCTCGCTTCCATTCCATTCATCACTCTCACTGTTCACAAACTTCTTTGCAATGTTTGGTATTGTGTGCGTGTGTGTGTGTGTGTGTGTGTTCGGTTTACAATCTTCATCTACGCCACTGGCGGACCCAGAGTCGGGTCTCAGGGAGCTTAAGACCCCCCCCCCCCCACCCAAATGTGCTCATCAACTCCCCATGACTAAGAGGTAAGTAGCGCCAAAGAAATGCTAAAAAAGCGAGATGTTGCCCTTTCTCTTCACAACGACAAGGCTCCACAATCGCCGAGGGCCATACTCAAACGCCGCAGCCAGGTGTCGCGAAGGACAACAAGAGCCACACACGCTGCTGACTGCTGGAGGTGCCCTCTACCAGACTTGGCTGCGTGAAAAGACAATTTCCAGCTCGGGCGGTCGTTGCATACAACGAACTTTTAGCAGCGAAGTATCATCAGCTCACACGTATTTATTTTATACATGCATGAATGTTATCTTATACAACAGGCATTTATACATCGGCATGACCAATATAAATTATGTTTATATGTGTGTATAATGATGTGTATGTACATGCATGTGTATATGTGTATATATTTGGATTTATGGTACTAATTATGTCTCATAATGTAAGGTATACTCATAATAACCACCTAGTGGACGAGTGCTCAATACAATTTGAATTTGAGTTTGAAAGGTTCACCAAAAGAGGTCAAGACAACCATTTTTCTGTAGAATTTGTTGGTATAAGTATTATCGCAAAAATATATTCACACATTATTGTGTGTGTGTGTGTGTGTAAATGTGTGTAAATATCATTGAAAAATGCCCAAAGTCATCACCTTCACACGTTACCTAGTCACTCATACATAATTCAGCCCCCCAAAAAATTGCACTCTGGATCCGCCAATGATCTCCGCCGGAAATTCTCTACCTATTCTGCTGCATTCGATCTTGGTAAATTCCCAACATTCTTGTAGTTCATTCACTCACTTTTCTCCGAAATCCCACCAAGTTTCAATACGAAAAAATTGGAAAAAACATGTTGATGAAACAAAAACACCAACGATAGAAACAGAGGCGGTGCTAGGGCGGGCTTGGAGAGGCTGAAACCCCTCCGAAAACGTGCCAAGCCCCTCCGAATCCCCAATAATCCTGACCACGAACATTTCGAGTGTTTCGCCAAGCCTCGCATATTCTTCCTCAGCTCCCCAATCGGAAATATCCTATCTGCATATCTTGTGTATGACTGAGACCCGGGTTGAGAACCACTGGTGTGACCCGGTTGATATGTGGCGTTGATACAGTGTCAGCAACGGTGTCGAATTTATCGCTCCCGAGCGATTTTCCTGCTCTCACCACAACCAACTACCGTCGCAACGCTGGCTTGGCAATCATCCGATAGGAGGCTGACCCAATAAATCACGCGCATTGAATGAGAGATGACTTCTTCTGGTAGAACCGGATTACAAACGCCGGGACCGAGAGAGAGAGAGAGGCAACATTGCAACAACTTGCAGCCAGAAATGAACCAGATATGCAAACTAACCAGACCGCACATCAGTATGAGCGATGCGACTCAATCAGAGCGTACTTTTTACTTGCTCGGCCATTAGCCAACGGAGCTGATTACATCCTACCAGCCATCAATCTTACACTAGCTATCCAGCGGGTACTGGCGTCGTCATGGCAACGCAAACGATCGTTGTCATGGCGACGATCGTTTGCGTTGTCATGACAACCATCGTTTGCGTTGTCATGACAACGACGACGGCATTGGTTTGCGTTGTCATAGCGACGTTCGTTGTTGATTTAATGGCTGCGGGGCATGTCGGCGGTTTTCGGTGCTGGCGACAGTTATTCATCGCTAAAAGCTTGGCTCGACGAATTCTTGAGTCAAAGCATGCGTCGCATTAGACGCGACAACGCACACATTGTCAACCCTAGATTCAGTGAAGAATGATGAATTGACAGCAGAAAGCACATTGATTGCTGCCAGGAGAGCTTGAGAGATGGCTTTGAGAAATGGTTGAGGTTCTCTGCAAATGCATCTGCCCCATAGAAGGGGCAAACACAGGGCCGGAATTAGGGAGGAGGGCACTGCCCAGGGGCCTCCACACTTTAGGGGGCCTCCACATTTTAGGGGGTCTCAAAAAAGGACCCAGGCTTGAATAATTTCAGTAAATATATAAGGAATATAATTTTTCTGAGTCAGGAATAAAACAAAAGTTTGCCCATAGGCCTCCACATGCCTAAATCCCGCACTGGGCAAGCAAGAATAACATCTGAATATTTGAAAGACAAGAAAGTAGAAAATCCAGAGCCGACAATAAAATATCCTTCGGTCATCCATGTAGATCAGGAACTGCCGATTCCACGCAGAATAAAGGTTATGCACAGAAAATTCAAGGATATATAACCAGTAGCGGCTCCAGGATTTTACCGATGGGGGGGCTGAGGGGGTTGACTAAGAAAAAAGATGCGAGGGTTTGGCGAAAAACAAGGAACTACACTCAAAATATTCATGGGCAACATTGGGGGGGGGGGGGGGTTCGTCTGAAAGGGGGCTTGGCATATTTCTTGGGGAGCTTCAGAACCTCTGAGCTGGTCTAAGCTAAATGTGTAAGGATTCAAGAACATTTAAAACGCTAATTTATAAAAAAAACGCTTAAAGACACACAACAACTTTTCTATATTTTTCATAGAATTTAGGTTAGGTTAGGTTTAGCGTTCTGATGTGTGCTTTTGCAGGTGGCGAGGGACTGGAAGAAATTCGTGAAATCAAAATTTCTCAATCTAATGTTCTTGAATCCTTACACATTTAGCGTCAACCCTCTAAGCTCCCCTCATTAGCGGCGCCACTGTTTAAGTGTGAATTTCAAGGGTCATGATGGACTGTCGTAAATTATGCATTTCTTAACGCTGTTAGAAGTATTAATCAAACATTTAATCACTCGCCCAAATCACTATAAACTCGGTAATGAAGCCAGTGGGTGTTGATTTACCAGCATTTTTTCCTGCTATTGTTTTCTCTGACAGGGTCGGATTTAGGAGATAATTTAAGAGAAGGCACAGGAATATTGACAATTTATGAAGGCGGAAACTGCAATCTCGATTGCGTATTGCAGTCATGCAATTTATAAAATCGACGTTCTTCCAATTTCAAATTGTTAATTAATTTAAATAATAATAATGATAATATTAATAATATCAAAGTATTTACAACAATTGTGTAGATATATAGGCCCACTTTCAGCTAACTTTGTTCTCGAGCAAAGCTACACATGTATGTGTGTGCGTGTGTGTATGTATGTGTGTGTGTGTGTATGTTCATATGTGTGAATGTCCGATATGACAACTGAAAATGGCTCCGCTGGGAAATTAATGCAAAAAGCGTCAGCATTTGGCCAGCCGACGCCAAACGCCAAATATGGCGAGCGGAAGTAAGGCCACATCGTGTTATCAACGTGCGTGCGTGTGTGTGCAATTGCACAGCAACACAGAAGCCCCCTTCATCCCCTCCCCCATACACACACATAAATAGAGGGGGTAATAATATCACATATTTAGGCTTGTATTAATGGTTATACATAAAATCCCTGCTAAAAACCTTATTTATTTAAGAACCCTGCTTTTCAAGAACTCCTACTTTGAGGTCCACACAAATATACGACACTCAAACTATGCAACCTAATCTAACTTAACTTTACCTAACCTGGCATGCATAAGAACCCACATGCCCTAAGAACATCACTTATGACGTCATAAAGTAAGAAGAGCATGGGAAAACATTTGGTGAATTTATCCGCTCCCCTCTGCTATATTAGACAAATAATAGATTCCTCTTGTGACAAAAGCAGGTATGACGTAATACCAGAATGGCGGCCGAGCGCATATGACGTCACACACACACAGATATGACGTCACACACACACAGATAGCAGCTGGCGCCAATTTGAGCGGAGATCGTCCATGAAGACAATGCTAATTGTTTCCGCTGCGTAATCGTGATTGTCGCAAGCAGAAACGCACCTCGGGGTCATTGAACCCATGCTTATGACCGGTACATGCGTGCAAATGTAAACAGTAATACAGAGTAATATAATAGAGTAATTTGTAAGTTAATTGCGTAAAGTGTGAGATTTAAATTTGCACTTATAAGTTTTTGGATGGCTGTTAGAAGTAAAACACAGATTAACTAATTCCTTGTTGAGTGGACATTTAATAATTAAATGTGGATTTCAAGAAGTTAACAAGTTCCATTTTTGTTTTTAATACCAAATTTAACAAAAATAATAGAGTACAATATCAAATAGTGGACAATATTTATGATAATTAACCAGGAGATATTTATTAATAACAAAAACTGATTTTATCAAGAAATAAATCAAAATAAGAAGGTCTGGAATGAGCGCAGAAAACGTGTGAATTATGCAGCCAAATCACCTCACTCACTGAGGAAAAAGAAAAATATAAAAAAGTATTTAGAATTTTAAGAGTAGAATTTGAATTGTAGCAGTATTTATGGTGAAATTACCAATTTTCCCAAGTGTAAAATTATATAATTACAAAACAAAATATAATACCTAAAATGCAGTTACTGGACCAACAAAAAAAGAATTTTTTTCGCCAAAATAAAACGCCGCCAAAAACAACCATCCAAGCAGATCTTCATGAATATTTGACGGACACAATATTTGGCGCCTAGTGCGAAACACATTGGAACACGAGGCATTCACACAGTTTCTACACAAATTGTGGCCCAAATTATGACAAGACCTAATTGGTTGATGAGCCACTGATTCAATCAACACGCTGTAGTCACTACAGACCAAATCGGCGCTGCGAATTAGCATAATTCACATGAATGCGATTGTCAGAAGCGAACTAGCTAGGAGATTCGCCACACACACACAAAGAGACACACACACACACACACACACAGACGCACACAGAAATGTTCCTACGCTTCAATTATACCACTGCATGACAATGAAGGCTTCAAAACACACACACACACACACACACACACACATACAAACACACACAAGACATAATTGCGCCTACTTGAGATGGTCTTGTAAGATGTCAAATCTGTTGGTGGTTGCATATTTCTGCTCCCAGATGACATCATCAAAACAGACAGACACCGAAACATACATACACACACACACACACACAGAGAATGGGAAGAGAATGGTAAATGATATGAAAACTAAAAAATGCAAATATATAATTAGTGACAAAGTAATAAAAAATATGTATATATTACAAAAATACAGCCAGTTAAACTGATAAACTCAACTGTACGATGAGTGAGCAACCATTGGAATGAGAAAGCGGACAATCACTGGAATAAGAAAAACCATTTTCCTCTACCGGTTAATTACACCACTGAAGCACGCACACCTGACATTAACACACAAACACACACACACACATAAGCGCAGAGAAAGATTCGTTCATAAAAAGCCACATATACACACGCAAGTAGACACGAACCCAATGAAGTGTGTTCCCACAGTACACAAACACACACACACACACACACACACACACACACACACACACACACACACACATACACGTAAGTGCTTAAATAAATACATATCCATATATAGATATAGCGATGATGACAGCATACTCACAAGCGTAAAAAGACACGCAAACATACACACACACACACACACACACACACAAACATACACAGTCAGTGGGTGGACAAGAACATAAGATATCGTGGAAATGACGAGCCGTCAATGTTGGATCTGGTTTTCACCAGGCAGGTGGATCTTGTCAATGATTTAGTCTATAAGAGCCCAATTGGCAAAAGTGACCATGTTGTTATCGAAACAAGTTTAAACTACAAGGACCAAAACTTTGCTGAATTTGACTACAGAGGTGTCAAGTGGGATTATGAAAAGGCAAATATGAATCAATTGAAAAAATACTTTCAGAATGTTGATTGGGCCCCTCTTCTAAATGATTCGTGTGTACAAAAAAATATGATTTTTTATAGAAATGTATAACGGTGCCATTATGAAACATGTTCCAACACTAAAAGTTCGTACGGGGAAGAAAAATGCGTGGTATAATAGAAGGTGTGAAGAAGCACGAAATAGAAAAGAAAAGGCGTGGAACAGGTTACGAAAGCGTAACACCGCTTGTCATTGGGAGCAATTTAAACAAGCGAGAAAAGAATACTTGAACATACGAAAAGAGGAGATAAAAAATATGAAAAGAACATCGTTGACAGGTGTAAGGACGATCCAAAAATGTTCTACGGCTATGTCAACCGTAAGATGAAAAATTATGCTGGTATAGAGGAGATTCATTTTGATGGTGAGATATACACTGAACCCGAGCAGATGTGTGAAGTGCTAAATAAGAGCTTTCAGACGGTCTTCACAGATGAGAAAATGTTTCATGGCATTGCGAGCGCAGAACCATGCAAGCCAATGGATCAAATCTCTGTCAACCGAAAAGAAATATTGAATAGACTTTCGTTATTAAAGACAAGAAAATCAGTTGGCTCGGATAATGTGTCGGGATTTATCCTTAAAGAATGTAGAACTGAACTGATTGAGCCACTGTTTGATATTATACGGACTAGCTAACAGGTGAGCTGCCACTGCAATGGAAACAGTCAAAAATTGTGCCGATTTACAAGAAAGGAGCAAAGAATGATCCGTCCAATTACAGACCAGTTTCTATGACAAGCATTTTGTGCAAATTATGTGAGGGCATTATAAAGGACCGATGGGTGCGCCACCTGGAAGATGAGGAACTATTGTCAGATTCTCAACACGGATTCAGAGCTAGCAGATCATGTGTTTCGAGTTTGTTGTGCTTTTACAGCAGGATTGTTGATGCAATTCAAGAGCGAGACCAGTGGGCAGATTGTGTTTATCTCGATATGCGTAAAGCGTTCGATAAGGTACCACATATGAGACTCTTATGGAAACTTGAAAATTATGGTGGAATAGAAGGAAAATTATTGGACTGGATGACACATTTTCTCGTAGGAAGAAAGATGAGCACCACAGTGAGAGGAGCGACGTCATCATGGAGAGATGTGAGTAGCGGCGTGCCTCAGGGATCGGTTTTGGGACCCATAATGTTTCTGGTGTATATAAATGACATGGTGACAGACATTGAAAGCAACATACCTCTCTTTGCTGACGACGCCAAAATAATGAGAACCATATCAAGTGCTACAGATTGTGAAATACTACAAGCCGATCTGAAGAAGTTGCATCGATGGAGTTGCGAATGGCTGATGAGTTTCAATGACTCAAAATGTCATGTAATGAAATTTGGAACTAGTCAAAAAAGGCCATTGTTTGAGTATAAGCTGGGAGACTTGGAACTGAAGGAAACTGATCAAGAGAAAGATTTGGGAGTTATAATACAAAATGATTTGTCTCCAGATGCTCATGTGAATGATATATACCGGAAAACATATGCAGCTATAACACGCATGAGATACGTCTTCAGTCACATGGACCAAGATATGATGAGAAATATATAAGTGACAATAATCAGACCAAGAATTGAGTATGCTGCTGTTGTATGGCGCCCTCACGAAGTGCGACATATAAGAAAAATTGAAAAATTACAAAGATTGGCGACCAAACTCGTACCGGAGATTCGTGAGCTACCCTATGAGGAAAGGTTGGATGAGATGAATCTACCAACGTTGGAGAGAAGGAGAGAGAGAGGAGACTTAATAAACATCTACAGATTCATGACAGGAATACTGGATTCGAAAGAAACTGGACTAGTGCAGCAAAACCAACGAGGACGAGGCCATAACAAAAAATTTAGAAAAACGAGATGTAGAAAAGACGTAAAGAAATATAGCTTTCCGTTCCGCTGTGTGAATGAATGGAACAGTTTACACAAGACGATTGTAGAAGTCAATAGTTTATCGCTGTTTAAAGAAAAACTAGACAAATATTGGAAGAAAGACAGGACAGTCCGAGCATAGCTCATATCCTGTAACCCAACTAGGTGAGTACACACATGCAAACGATCAGGCTGTGGTAGAAAAACAAAAACATTATTGGAATAGAAAAATAGATTATTTCAGAATGATGTTTTCATATTATATAGCTGGGAACAATGAGGCATTCATTAGTTGCAGTATCAAATGCGCTGATTGAAGCGTCCATGTTGTGTCAGTGATGTCGTGTCAGTGATGTCTCATCAGTGATGTAGTGTCAGTGGTGTCGTGTCAGTGATGTCGTGTCAGTGATGTCGTGTCAGTGATGTCGTGTCAGTGATGTCGTGTCAGTGGTGTCGTGTCAGTGATGTCGTGTCAGTGATGTCGTGTCAGTGATGTCGTGTCAGTGATGTCGTGTCAGTGATGTCGTGTCAGTGGTGTCGTGTCAGTGATGTCGTGTCAGTGATGTCGTGTCAGTGATGTCGTGTCAGTGATGTTGTGTCAGTGATGTCATGTCAGTGGTGTCGTGTCAGTGATGTTGTGTCAGTGATGTCGTGTCAGTGATGTCGTGTCAGTGGTGTCGTGTCAGTGATGTCGTGTCAGTGATGTCGTGTCAGTGATGTCGTGTCAGTGGTGTCGTGTCAGTGATGTCATGTCAGTGATGTCGTGTCAGTGGTGGTGTGTCAGTGGTGTAGTGTCAGTGATGTAGTGTCAGTGATGTAGTGTCAGTGATGTAGTGTCAGTGATGTAGTGTCAGTGATGTCATGTCAGTGATGTCATGTCAGTGATGTCGTGTCAGTGGTGGTGTGTCAGTGGTGTAGTGTCAGTGATGTAGTGTCAGTGATGTAGTGTCAGTGATGTAGTGTCAGTGATGTAGTGTCAGTGATGTAGTGTCAGTGATGTAGTGTCAGTGATGTAGTGTCAGTGATGTAGTGTCAGTGATGTAGTGTCAGTGATGTCGTGTCAGTGATGTCATGTCAGTGATGTCGTGTCAGTGATGTCGTGTCAGTGGTGTCGTGTCAGTGATGTCGTGTCAGTGATGTCGTGTCAGTGATGTCGTGTCAGTGATGTCGTGTCAGTGATGTAGTGTCAGTGATGTAGTGTCAGTGATGTAGTGTCAGTGATGTAGTGTCAGTGATGTAGTGTCAGTGATGTAGTGTCAGTGATGTAGTGTCAGTGATGTCGTGTCAGTGATGTCGTGTCAGTGATGTCATGTCAGTGATGTCGTGTCAGTGGTGTCGTGTCAGTGGTGTCGTGTCAGTGATGTCGTGTCAGTGATGTTGTGTCAGTGATGTCATGTCAGTGGTGTCGTGTCAGTGATGTTGTGTCAGTGATGTCGTGTCAGTGATGTCGTGTCAGTGGTGTCGTGTCAGTGATGTCGTGTCAGTGATGCCGTGTCAGTGATGTCGTGTCAGTGGTGTCGTGTCAGTGATGTCATGTCAGTGATGTCGTGTCAGTGGTGGTGTGTCAGTGGTGTAGTGTCAGTGATGTAGTGTCAGTGATGTAGTGTCAGTGATGTAGTGTCAGTGATGTAGTGTCAGTGATGTAGTGTCAGTGATGTAGTGTCAGTGATGTAGTGTCAGTGATGTAGTGTCAGTGATGTAGTGTCAGTGATGTAGTGTCAGTGATGTAGTGTCAGTGATGTAGTGTCAGTGATGTAGTGTCAGTGATGTAGTGTCAGTGATGTAGTGTCAGTGATGTCGTGTCAGTGATGTCGTGTCAGTGATGTCATGTCAGTGATGTCATGTCAGTGATGTCGTGTCAGTGATGTCGTGTCAGTGATGTCGTGTCAGTGATGTCGTGTCAGTGATGTCGTGTCAGTGATGTCGTGTCAGTGATGTAGTGTCAGTGATGTAGTGTCAGTGATGTAGTGTCAGTGATGTAGTGTCAGTGATGTAGTGTCAGTGATGTAGTGTCAGTGATGTAGTGTCAGTGATGTAGTGTCAGTGATGTCGTGTCAGTGATGTAGTGTCAGTGATGTAGTGTCAGTGATGTAGTGTCAGTGATGTAGTGTCAGTGATGTAGTGTCAGTGATGTAGTGTCAGTGATGTAGTGTCAGTGATGTAGTGTCAGTGATGTAGTGTCAGTGATGTAGTGTCAGTGATGTCGTGTCAGTGATGTAGTGTCAGTGATGTAGTGTCAGTGATGTAGTGTCAGTGATGTAGTGTCAGTGATGTAGTGTCAGTGATGTAGTGTCAGTGATGTAGTGTCAGTGATGTAGTGTCAGTGATGTAGTGTCAGTGATGTAGTGTCAGTGATGTCGTGTCAGTGATGTCGTGTCAGTAGTGTTGTGTAAGTGATGTAGTGCCAGTGGTGTCGTGTCAGTGATGTCGTGTCAGTGATGTCATGTCAGTGGTGTCGTGTCAGTGATGTTGTGTCAGTGATGTCGTGTCAGTGGTGTCGTGTCAGTGATGTCATGTCAGTGGTGTCGTGTCAGTGATGTTGTGTCAGTGATGTCGTGTCAGTGATGTCGTGTCAGTGGTGTCGTGTCAGTGATGTCGTGTCAGTGATGTCGTGTCAGTGATGTCGTGTCAGTGGTGTCGTGTCAGTGATGTCATGTCAGTGATGTCGTGTCAGTGGTGGTGTGTCAGTGGTGTAGTGTCAGTGATGTAGTGTCAGTGATGTAGTGTCAGTGATGTAGTGTCAGTGATGTAGTGTCAGTGATGTAGTGTCAGTGATGTAGTGTCAGTGATGTAGTGATAGTGATGTAGTGTCAATGATGTAGTGTCAGTGATGTAGTGTCAGTGATGTAGTGTCAGTGATGTAGTGTCAGTGATGTAGTGTCAGTGATGTAGTGTCAGTGATGTAGTGTCAGTGATGTCGTGTCAGTGATGTCGTGTCAGTGATGTCATGTCAGTGATGTCGTGTCAGTGATGTCGTGTCAGTGGTGTCGTGTCAGTGATGTCGTGTCAGTGATGTCGTGTCAGTGATGTCGTGTCAGTGATGTCGTGTCAGTGATGTAGTGTCAGTGATGTAGTGTCAGTGATGTAGTGTCAGTGATGTAGTGTCAGTGATGTAGTGTCAGTGATGTAGTGTCAGTGATGTAGTGTCAGTGATGTAGTGTCAGTGATGTAGTGTCAGTGATGTAGTGTCAGTGATGTAGTGTCAGTGATGTAGTGTCAGTGATGTAGTGTCAGTGATGTAGTGTCAGTGATGTAGTGTCAGTGATGTAGTGTCAGTGATGTAGTGTCAGTGATGTCGTGTCAGTGATGTCGTGTCAGTAGTGTTGTGTAAGTGATGTAGTGCCAGTGGTGTCGTGTCAGTGGTGTCGTGTCAGTGGTGTCGTGTCAGTGGTGTCGTGTCAGTGGTGTCGTGTCAGTGGTGTCGTGTCAGTGGTGTTGTGTAAGTGATGTCGTGTCAGTGGTGTCGTGTCAGTGGTGTCGTGTCAGTGGTGTCTTGTCAGTGTTGTCGTGTCAGTGGTGTCGTGTCAGTGATGTCGTGTCAGTGATGTAATATCGGTGGTGTCGTGTCAGTGTTGTCGTGTCAGTGTTGTCGTGTCAGTGGTGTCGTCTCAGTGATGTCGTGTCAGTGGTGTCATGTCAGTGATGTCGTGTCAGTGATGTCGTGTCAGGGTTGTTGTGTCAGTGATGTTGTGTCAGTGATGTCATGTCAGTGGTGTCGTATCAGTGATGTCGTGTCAGTGGTGTCGTGTCAGTGATGTCGTGTCAGTGGTGTGGTGCCAGTGATGTCGTGTCAGTGGTGTCGTGTCAATGGTGGTGTGTCAGTGGTGTGGTGCCAGTGATGTCGTATCAGTGATGTCGTGTCAGTGATGTCGTGTCAGTGGTGTCATGTCAGTGATGTCGTGTCAGTGGTGTCGTGTCAGTGGTGTCGTGTCAGTGGTGTCATGTCAGTGATGTCGTGTCAGTGGTGTCATGTCAGTGATGTCGTGTCAGTGTTGTTGTGTCAGTGATGTTGTGTCAGTGGTGTCGTATCAGTGATGTCGTGTCAGTGATGTCGTGTCAGTGATGACATGTCAGTGGTGTCGTGTCAGTGATGTCGTGTCAGTGATGTCGTGTCAGTGGTGTCATGTCAGTGGTGTCATGTCAGTGGTGTCGTGTCAGTGGTGTCGTGTCAGTGGTGTCGTGTCAGTGGTGTCGTGTCAGTGGTGTCCTGCCAGTGGTGATGTGTCAGTGGTGGTGTGTCAGTGATGTCGTGTCAGTGGTGGTGTGTCAGTGATGTCGTGTCAGTGATGTCGTGTCAGTGATGTCATGTCAGTGATGTCGTGTCAGTGATGTCGTGTCAGTGTTGTTGTGTCAGTGATGTTGTGTCAGTGATGTCATGTCAGTGGTGTCGTATCAGTGATGTCGTGTCAGTGGTGTCGTGTCAGTGATGTCGTGTCAGTGGTGTCGTGTCAGTGATGTCGTGTCAGTGGTGTCGTGTCAATGGTGGTGTGTCAGTGATGTCGTGTCAGTGGTGTCGTGTCAGTGATGTCGTGTCAGTGATGTCGTGTCAGTGGTGTCGTGTCAGTGATGTCGTGTCAGTGGTGTCGTGTCAATGGTGGTGTGTCAGTGGTGTCGTGTCAGTAGTGTCGTGTCAGTGGTGTCGTGTCAGTGGTGTCGTGTCAGTGGTGTCGTGTCAGTGATGTCGTGTCAGTGATGTCGTGTCAGTGATGTCGTGTCAGTGGTGTCATGTCAGTGATGTAGTGTCAGTGATGTCGTGTCAATGGTGGTGTGTCAGTGGTGTCCTGCCAGTGGTGATGTGTCAGTGGTGTCATGTCAGTGGTGTCGTGCCAGTGGTGTCGCGCCAGTGATGCCGTGTCAGTGGTGTCGTGTCAGTGGTGTCGTATCAGTGATGTCGTGTCAGTGGTGTCGTGTCAGTGGTGTCGTGTCAGTGGTGTCGTGTCAGTGGTGTCCTGCCAGTGGTGATGTGTCAGTGGTGGTGTGTCAGTGATGTCGTGTCAGTGGTGGTGTGTCAGTGATGTCGTGTCAGTGATGTCGTGTCAGTGATGTCATGTCAGTGATGTCGTGTCAGTGATGTCGTGTCAGTGTTGTTGTGTCAGTGATGTTGTGTCAGTGATGTCATGTCAGTGGTGTCGTATCAGTGGTGTCGTGTCAGTGATGTCGTGTCAGTGGTGTCGTGTCAGTGATGTCGTGTCAGTGGTGTCGTGTCAATGGTGGTGTGTCAGTGATGTCGTGTCAGTGGTGTCGTGTCAGTGATGTCGTGTCAGTGGTGTCGTGTCAATGGTGGTGTGTCAGTGGTGTCGTGTCAGTAGTGTCGTGTCAGTGGTGTCGTGTCAGTGGTGTCGTGTCAGTGGTGTCGTGTCAGTGATGTCGTGTCAGTGATGTCGTGTCAGTGATGTCGTGTCAGTGGTGTCATGTCAGTGATGTAGTGTCAGTGATGTCGTGTCAATGGTGGTGTGTCAGTGGTGTCCTGCCAGTGGTGATGTGTCAGTGGTGTCATGTCAGTGGTGTCGTGCCAGTGGTGTCGCGCCAGTGATGCCGTGTCAGTGGTGTCGTGTCAGTGGTGTCGTACCAGTGGTGTCGTGTCAGTGATGGTGTGACACTGACACGACACCACTGATACGACACCACTGACACGACACCACTGACACGGCATCACTGGCGCGACACCACTGGCACGACACCAATGGTGGTGTGTCAGTGGTGTCGTGTCAGTGATGTCGTGTCAGTGGTGTCGTGTCAATGGTGGTGTGTCAGTGATGTCGTGTCAGTGGTGTCGTGTCAGTGATGTCGTGTCAGTGGTGTCGTGTCAATGGTGGTGTGTCAGTGGTGTCGTGTCAGTGGTGTCGTGTCAGTGATGTCGTGTCAGTGTTGTTGTGTCAGTGATGTTGTGTCAGTGATGTCATGTCAGTGGTGTCGTATCAGTGGTGTCGTGTCAGTGATGGTGTGACACTGACACGACACCACTGATACGACACCATTCACGCCAGCAAATCGTAGGCAATCGGCATTTAGTGCGAAAATATGGTCGCTTAAATCAAGTGGAAAAGGCGCTGTGATTGGTCGAGCTG
The DNA here is from genome assembly GCA_916048095.2 of Sacculina carcini. Taxonomy (NCBI): domain Eukaryota; kingdom Metazoa; phylum Arthropoda; class Thecostraca; family Sacculinidae; genus Sacculina; species Sacculina carcini. The sequence goes on along the minus strand of OU696580.1, from coordinate 2,651,760 downwards.
AGTGACGTCATCGGCAGGGTCCAATGACGTGATTGGTCGAGGCAAGAGCGGCAATTACTTGGCGCAGCGCATGAATCAGGCCAAATGGTGATTCAACGTCCGACTGCAAGTGCGGCCGTGAATAACGCACGTGGTAAAATCAGGCGCGGAGCCAGCTATTCAATAAACGGAGGAGTTCAATCACTTTAATCATCCACCTCCTAAATTGAGAATTCTTCCGCTAAGGGGAATGTCGTCGGGTCTAAGAACACTACATTTGTGCCTTCTCAGCTCCCCCGGGAAATACGACTGGAATCGCCACTGACACTGGCGCTATAAATACAGTCGTGTGTCGAGAAAAAACGTACATTTTGTAGAAGCTGCGAGCGAGGGTGCAATGTCATTTGCCATGTGTTTTGGAAACAAGTTGCACGGTTATGTGTGTGTTGTATATGTATATGTTTGACCACGTACACACACGCACACGTGCTCAGCAAATCTCAGGCGAAATTGATGCCTGAAATGCGAAATTGAATTGGCTAAAGCCCGCAAAAATGTCTCAAGTCCCCCTTGAGTCCCTAAAAATACCGACCATGGACATTTTTTCCCCACACAGACATGTTTATTGCCCAAAATCAGACACATAAAGCATAAAACACAAGCACATGACACAATTTTAACAAAATAGAGACTTAAATAATTAAATAAATGACACTGAATGAGTATGCAGTGACGGTCATTATATCAATCATATATAAATACAAAACTATAGCCAAACATCACCACATAACGGTTTCATACAACAAAATAACACTGCTAGGTCGAACTTGTGACATCTGTGCACCCGTGTTTGGGTGCTATATTTATTTTATATTTAAGCAGCATTTAATGTATATTTAAATAAAAACATGGATAAATTACTATACATTGAACATGAATATGAATGAACATGAATATAAATTGAAACAAAAAGACATCGAATTTTGAATGTAGTTGCTCGTGAAAACTGAAAATTGTTGAATAAAATTTGTTACTAAGCAGAGCGCATGTCATAATAAGATCGGGGATTTTGCTCGGACAAAGCTGGGTTTATGTTGAGTTTATATTCATTTTCAGACTGCAAAGACGGATTTTATTTTCGCGCATGAATAAATTTCCATGCCGAATCGCCAGCAGCCATTGTTGTCATTTTTTAAATCGGAATAACAAAGTTGTTTTTGTTTGTTTTATAAACAAGAGAATATGCACTTAGTGTAGAACGAAAGAACAATAAACACTCAAAAGTCAACTGTATTGAAAACCCATTTTAAAAACAAAACATTCTTGAAGTATGTATAAAGGCAAAAAAATATCACTTAAACACACTTGAATATGATAGCTTTTTAATCTTTATTTATATATATTTTTTCGAAGTTCACTCGGAAATTTAAAACTTACACAATTACGCATTTTATAACTAACGTAAAATAATCTCAGTTTCTTGATAGAAGATGACAAAAACACACACAAAACTGCCGAGAAAAATACCCAAAATCTGGATATTGGACAAAAGAGAACCAAACAAAACTCCGATCTGTGAATATAAATTGCAACCACACTGCGATCATGAGATCCTAAACCTGAAGAAAAAAACAAGACAAAAACAGACCACCAAAACATAAAAATATAAAACATACAAAAAGCAAACAAAAGAACCAATATATATATATGATGTTGGTGTAGCCAGGCAGCAAATTTTCGCGCTTGCAAACGATATTAAACTGGATTGCTATTTCACATTTAGCAATTTTCTTTTTGGAGAAATTTATATTTGGATAATATCGTTGCTTTGTAGCCTGCTGAAAAATAAAATTCCAGGGAAATTGAATGAAATTCAACTCAATGAAATTTGGTCAATAATAAGCTACACACACACACTGACACACACACACACACACTGACACACACACACACACACACACACACACACACACACACACTGACACACACACACACACACACACACACACAGGCTTCCAAAGAAACGTCCAATCATTGATACGCCGTCATTCATCGCCAGGATTCAAGCCTCTCTCTCTTTTTTCCTCTTGCAACAGCTCCCACCCTCTATATATCTGTATTTTCTTGCATATACGTGTTTATCTAACCAATACCCATGTGTGTATGTACGCATGTGTGAGTCAGTGTGTGTATGTGTGAGTCAGTGTGTGTTTGTGTGTATGCAGAGCCGTTGCGAGGACTTATGAGGCCCCCCCCCCGAAGGCAACATTTGGGGCCCCTCCCGAAGGCAACACGGGGCCCCCCGAAGGCAACACGAGGCCCCCCCGAAGGCAACACTTGGGGCCCCCGAAGGCAGCACCTGGGGCCCCCATTATAAATAAACCATCAAATAATGAATTTATTTATTATATATAATCACATAATACAAGCTAAGGTGAAAACATCTGAGCAAAAAAGTAAAGGCTATACATAATATGATAAATTTTAATGTCATACGTGAAGCAACGGGGCCCCTCAACACTCGGCCCCCCCCGGCCGGGGGGTACGGGGGGCGGTTGCTACGGCTCTGTGTGTATGTGTGTATATATGTGTATGTGTATGTGTGTATGTGTGTGTCAGTGTGTGTGTGTCAGTGGCAGTGTGTGTCAGTGTGTGTGTTTGTGTGTACGTGTGTGCGCCAGTGTGTATGTGTGTATGTTTGTGTGTCAGTGTGTGTGTGTAGGGAATTTGATGGAATTCGCAAGCCGTCGTATTACTCAGTGATGAGATGAGCTAATCTGTGAACCTGTGATTGTATGTATATGATCTGTGGTCTGTATATGATCTGTGCGGTAATCTCTCTCTCTCTCTCTCTGTGTGTATGTGTGCAGTGGCGGATCCAGAGTGCAATTTTGGGAGGGAGCTGAATTTTGGGGGCGATCAGTCATGTACATGCATCATTATGCAATCACTTTACTATACTGCTTATATATACAAATTCAACAGAACAAAATATGTTTCTTGACCTCTTTTAGTAAACCTCTTGGTTATGAGGAGTTGATGGAATGCTTGTATGTATCTATATTGTGTCTATAGTATACATTGAAACATACATATATTTCCCTACCCCAATTTTCTCCATTTTCAAACATTTTTGAGAGACACAAAAATAACATGATTTAAATTAGAAGCAATCGAATCAGATTTCAAAGGCCATTTTTGTTGACCTTTTGCCCGGCGGCCAACTAGGTCAGTTGATGCTTGGCTGACACCTGCGCTCGTCAGTCGTGTACGCTTGACGAATTCGTCAAGACACGGTCACGTGATATGACCATTGTCCAAAAGCTAGCACGTGTTATTTGCACGCACCAGCGTAATTCCGACGAGGCAACCGTTGAGGCTAATTGGACCACTGCTGTCACACGCGCGCCGCAGGGCACGAAATCACATCGACAATGGCGGCGCCAAGGGGGGGCTTCGGAAAGCTGAAATTCCTCCACAAATATATCAACCCCCTCTGAGCTCTGATCCTGAATATTCCTCATGTTTCGGCAAGCACCGCATCTTTTCTTAGTCCATCATCAAACCCACCGTTGGAAAAATCCTGGCGACGCCATTGAATTGGCCGTTTGCCAAGCTAGTTGTAAGTGGGCAAGTGTTGAAAAATGTTGTCGCAAATTATTTGTGGCACGATTTGGGCGCTTCTCTCACTCCCTTCCGAAAGCAAAAAGTGAATTTCAGATTACGAACAGAGTATTAGATTAATTAGTGAGCAAAAATTGAAGTGTTTGGCAAGCTTTTGCAAGAAAAACCGGATAAATAATCTGATATCTGTTAAAACTAACAAGATAATATGACAAATCGTAAAAATAGGTTGTGTACATTGTGTGTGTGTGTGTGTGTGAGTGTGTGTATGAGTACTTGTCATATACTGATGGAGAGGTTTAAAATCTCGTTCTAGGAATTGTATTACTCCGATAATTTAAGTAATTAAGTCGATTGGTGGAAATGAGTGTTTAATTATGTTCCCCGTAGGAAAATAATTGCCCAGTTAATTTCAGCCAACACATAAAATTCCACAAATAATTTTTCAAAGCAAAATAATTTCTCTTTATGATTTTCACAGGGATAAAATTTGGTAAATAAATTCATTAATCAAACATCGTCCGTCAAATTCAGAGTTTTTTCATCAGGAATTTTTCCCAATTGAAGTTCCATATCTTAATTAACTTCTTATTGTGCAGTTGTTAGCACACCCGCCTCACAAGCGGGAGGTCCATGGTTCGCAACCCGGCGGAGCAGAATTTCATTGGGCGAATTCTACAATCCCACAGCCCCTGTCCATCCAGCAGTAAATGATGGTACCAGATATCAGTCATGAGTTGTGCCATGCATTCTGGGGAGGTGGCCCTCTCTAATACGTCTTACGTCCTTGTGGCGCCATAGCGTGGAGAGGGTCGGTTCTGCGGTGGCAGCGAGCTGCACGGGGCACGCCTGTGTGTTCATAAGCTTCGGCTTCTTCTCGTGTAGCAGCTGCCACTTAGGCATTTAACCTTTTAACCTTATATTTCCTAGCTTTGGATATTCCCCCTATAGGAAAAAAACGCCTTTGGATATATTTTCCAGCAATTTTCAAGTTTGAATCTCACCCAAAAAAACAAACAAACCGTGGCCATTTTTAGTCCCACATGTTCAATTTCTCATCTACATATTTCACTGTGCAAATCTGAATACGTAAACAATGACGCTCTAATTAAGAGGGATTTGGAGCCAGGCCATCATCTTGCATCTTGGCAGCCAAACAACAAAATCCCCAACTGATTCAGAAATCTAATCTGCATGAATATTTGAAAAGTTGGCGGCCGAGATTAAGCCCAACTTACCCGGCAGAGAATTTCAATTAAAACGGGCAACTGTATTCAGCAACAAACACAAATAACAGAGTTGTTTTTGAATGAAAACAGCCCTGACCAGATGCGTAATCGAATGGAGCAGCTTACAAGATATTACTAACTTTTTCCTCATTACAAAAACACACACACACACACACAAGTATAAGTGAATAATTTCAGATGTCCAAAAACTAACGAATTATCTGATATACTCTTCAATAAATTTCTTTTATTATAATCATATTAGGAATTTAGGGAATATATAAGAAAATATAAACCAAATATATATCATTGTCATTGAAAAACTGAATTTCCACCACTGACACGACACCACTGACACGACACCACTGACACGACATCACTGACACGACACCACTGACACGACACCACTGAGACGACACCACTGACACGACATCATTGACACTACACCACTGCCACGACACCACTGACACGACATCACTGACACGACATCACTGACACGACATCACTGACACGACACCACTGACACGACACCACTGACACGACACCACTGACACGACACCACTGACACGACACCACTGACACGATACCACTGACACGACACTAGTGATGCAAAAAAAACCGTTTTTTTGGTTGCGGTTTTTTTTGCAAAAAAAACATGTTTTTTTTAGGTTTTTTTTGTTTTTTTTTGTTTTTTTAGAATTAGCCCCAATTGTCATCGGATGTTAGATTTTAGTACATAGAAATGAGTTCAATTGATGTTTTGTACATCTTTACGTGTCTTATTTCAAAGATAATTTGATAATAGTATAAAAAACAAGAATATTTATCAATAAATACCTCAGGAGACTGTTTGAAAGTGCATCCGGGTCCGGTGGTTTAGGTTTTTTTCATTGATAAAACCCATGTTTTTAAAGATGGTTTTAATTATGTGGATATTTGAAATAATTTGTCAGCATAACAAAACAAATTCATTGAATAATCCTGTTTTTTTTAAAAGAAACCATGTTTTTTATGAAAAAATGCAATGATGTTTTTCAAACTGGTTTTAAATTCGTTTTATTAATGTACAGGTCCAGAAAATGTTGGCAGCAGAACAAGACAAGCTAATTGGTTGGTCAAGTGTTTTTTTGACAAACGTTCATTTAAACTAACGCTTTTTAATGAAACAATGTTTTCTAAAACAGTATCTATGTAAGATAGATTTGATTGATGTACGTTCAAATAACTTTTGTATAGCAAGTAGCCTGCTGGTACGTATAAGCGGCTGGTTAAACCACTTATTTTAAACTGTTCTTTTGAACCATGTTTTTTTCAAAATATATTTTTTGGAAAAACTGTTTTCGTAGATGTAGAGATTGGGAAAAAAATTGGCGACAGATCAAGGAAAGTTTAACCAAATTAACTGTTTTTTTATTAGTAACCTGTTTTTAAAACTGGTTTTATGGATGATGGTTTCTTTAATGTAGTTATTTGTGTTCAAATACTTTTTTGTACATCAAATATATTTCCTCAGTTGTTTTTTTTTCCTACACGAAATTTTTTTCCGTTTTTCTGGTCCGTTGCCACTGCGACCCGCTTTTATTCGTAGTCTCATTAGGGACACTAAGTTTATGTGCATATTTGTAGTAATTGTGTAAATATTTGCAGTGTTTGTACTTTTATATTTGCAAATAATTGATCTGTTGAATGAAATGATGAAACTTATTATAATCAACGTAGTTCATTTCTGGTAGGAAAAAGGTAATATGTAAGAAACAATAAAAAATTATGCCACCTGTTGATTTTTAAAACAGTTTCACATTTTAGCATAAGACAAAGCATAAGATTTTACTGTACATAGAAGTGCCGCACAGTACCGTGCAAACAATGATATTAGGCCTTTCAGACACATTATAACAATTATATTGTGCATATTAAATGATAATTCAATTTGATAGGGACACTAATAGCATGAATAACCCATGTGTTGATGAAAATAATTCATTTAACATCCCAAATATATCATTTCCATAATTTGAATTATTTGCATGACTCTTCAAAAAAAACCAAAAAGAACGTGTTTTTTTTGTCGCGTTTTTTTTTGGCAAAAAAAACGTTTTTTTTTAAAAAAAAACCGTCGGTTTTTTTTGAGGTCGCATCTCTACACGACACCACTGACACGACACCACTGACACGACACCACTGACACGACACCACTGACACGACACCACTGACACGACATCACTGACACACGACACCACTGACACGACACCACTGACACGACACCACTGACACGACACCACTGACACGACACCACTGACACGACACCACTGACACACCACCATTGACACGACATCACTGACACGACACCACTGACTCGACACCACTGACACGACACCACTGACGCGACACCACTGACGCGACACCACTGACACGACACCACTGACACGACACCACTGACACGACACCACTGACACGACACCACTGACACGACACCACTGACACACGACACCACTGACACGACACCACTGACACGACACCACTGACACGACACCACTGACACGACACAACTGACACGACACCACTGACACGACACCACTGACACGACACCACTGACACGACACCACTGACACGACACCACTGACACGACACCACTGACACGACACCACTGACACGACACCACTGACACGACACCACTGACACGACACCACTGACACGACACCACTGACACGACACCACTGACATGACACCACTGACACGACATCACTGACACGACATCACTGACACGACACCACTGACACGACACCACTGACACGACACCACTGACACGACACCACTGACACGACACCACTGACACGACACAACTGACACGACACCACTGACACGACACCAATGACACGACACCACTGACACGACACCACTGACACGACACCACTGACACGACACCACTGACACGACATCACTGACACACGACACCACTGACACGACACCACTGACACGACACCACTGACACGACACCACTGACACGACACCACTGACACGACACCACTGACACGACACCACTGACACGACACCACTGACACGACACCACTGACACGACACCACTGACACGACACCACTGACACGACACCACTGACACGACACCACTGACACGACATCACTGACACACGACACCACTGACACGACACCACTGACACGACACCACTGACACGACACCACTGACACGACACCACTGACACACCACCATTGACACGACATCACTGACACGACACCACTGACTCGACACCACTGACTCGACACCACTGACACGACACCACTGACACGACACCACTGACACGACACCACTCACACGACATCACTGACACGACACCACTGACACGACACCACTGACGCGACACCACTGACGCGACACCACTGACACGACACCACTGACACGACACCACTGACACGACACCACTGACACGACACCACTGACACGACACCACTGACACACGACACCACTGACACGACACCACTGACACGACACCACTGACACGACACCACTGACACGACACAACTGACACGACACCACTGACACGACACCACTGACACGACACCACTGACACGACACCACTGACACGACACCACTGACACGACACCACTGACATGACACCACTGACACGACATCACTGACACGACATCACTGACACGACACCACTGACACGACACCACTGACACGACACCACTGACACGACACCACTGACACGACACCACTGACACGACACAACTGACACGACACCACTGACACGACACCAATGACACGACACCACTGACACGACACCACTGACACGACACCACTGACACGACACCACTGACACGACACCACTGACACGACACCACTGACACGACACCACTGACACGACACCAATGACACGACACCACTGACACGACACCACTGACACGACACCACTGACACGACACCACTGACACGACACCACTGACACGACACCACTGACACGACACCAAAGCCTGTATCGACAATACAGTAGGCTCTGATAAGGAACTTGCTAGCAATGCCAGACGTTTCTGATGATTGCTGAATAGGCACAATTCTACACCACCAGGGCTGTCTGACTATTCCTACCCAGTGCTGACCAGACACCGCACACACACACACACACACATAGGGAGAGAGAGAGTGTGTGTGAGTGAGTGAGAGTGAGAGTGGGAGAGAAAAAGGGCAAACTCAGCAATATATCAGTACTAGCCGAAGATTGATCCGATAGGCAAGGATAGATAGGGAAGCGGATATCGAAGCAATTAACTTCATTTGTGTCGCAGCTTGTGTGCGATATCAGTAGCGACCCAACAGATAAGATGAATAAAATAAAATAATACAATGATGAATTTCCGGGAAAGAAAAAAATATCAATTTAGACAATTTTTCCAAAAAATCAAACAAGTGAAAACATTGGCGACGCAAAGGGCTTTTGTCATGTCAGGAAATATCCCCTCAAAACGCTCATGGTCAGAATTTTTGGAAACGCCCACACCCGCGGGGGGAGGGTGTTGACACATTTTTTGGGGGGATTTCAGACCCCCTTTGTCGTCGCCACCACGCTGTGGAGACAAATTGCCATCTAACTTCCGTTGACAGTTTGCGTACAGTGAGAACAACACCTGAGCAACCTATTGACAAGACAAACTGGGGACGATCCAATCACCTCATCTGTTCCGCTGAGGCCGACCACGCGGCATGTTCAGTGAAAACTTACTGCAATCGTTTCACATTTTAATAATTGAAACCAACGAAAAAGGAAGTAACGATAAAGGAAGTCAAAGGCTAAACCGTGATAAATGCATGACTGCAATAATTGCATGCCATGCAATAAACGCATGACTGCAATGATTGCATGACTGCAATGATTGCATGACTGCAATAAATGCATGACTGCAATAAATGCATGACTGCAATAAATGCATGACTGCAATAAATGCATGACTGCAACAAATACATGACTTCAATAAATGCATGACTGCATTAAATGCATGACTGCAATAAATGCATGGCGGCAATCAGAGCTAAACCGCGATAAATGCATGATTGCAATCTCCATGTACCTTGATCATCGAAAGACAGAAAGCGAGAAGTGTAATAACATTAAAAATGTAAGCACAATGTAGAAATGAAATAATATGAAGTCGAATCACAACTGCGCCATATATATTTCACAAGCATTCGTCCGTGTGTTTGTATGTGTGTGTGTCGGTGTGTAAGTGAGCGTATGTGTGTGTGTGTGTGTGTATTCTATCGCAATCACATACGTACGCCACACACACACACACACACATACACCCACAAGCACATACATACCACAAAAACGCGCACACACACATACACACATGTACTCATACACACACACACACACACATATATTTACACACACACACAAACACACACAGCATTTTGACCCAATACAAAGCGACATTTTCAATTTTTCCAGTGTGTGTGTGTGTGTGTGTGTGTCTGTGTGTATGGCAATCACAGCTGCAGATTGGCCGAACACGAAAAAACGTCCGCCAATACATTACACTGACTGTGTGTGTGTGTATGTGTATGTATTTATATGTGTGTGTGTGTGTATTTGTTTGTATGTGAGTGTGTATTTGTGTCTGTGTGTGTGTGTGAGCGTGTGTGTATTTGTGCGTATGTGAGTGTGTATTTGTGTCTGTGTGTGTGTATGTGTGTATGTCAGTGTATATTTGTGT
>OU696580.1:2601201-2636201 GCA_916048095.2 Sacculina carcini | reverse complement strand
GGGAAATGAACACATTGAAGATGAACCCAGAAGTGGAGCACCAAAAATTGCACGCAAGGAGGAAAACATTGAGGAAGTGCAAAGGTTAGTGATGCAAGACCGTCGAATATCTGTGAGGATGATATCTGAAGCTGTTGGCATTAGTACTGGCACAGTAGAGACAGTTCTGACCGAAGATCTGAAGCTTCACAAAGTCTGTGCCAAGTTTGTGCCAAAGATTCTGTCCGACGATCAGAAGCAGTTTCGTGTGGAATGTTGCACTGACATTCTCGAGATGATAAAGGCCGATCCAGCTTTCCTGAATAAGGTAGTGACTTGTGATGAGAGTTGGGTGTTCACCTATGACCCTGAGAGCAAACGACAGAGTGCTCAGTGGAAGCACGCAAACTCTCCCAGGCCCAAAAAGGCAAAGATGAGCAAGTCACAAGAGAAGGTCATGGTCATTCCTTTCTTTGACTTCCAGGGGCTCATTCACATTGAATGGTTCCTCATGGTCAGTCTGTCAATAAGGAATATTATATTACTGTTCTGAGAAGGTTCAGAGAGAAGATGAGGAAGAAGAGGCCTCAGCAGTGGAGGAGTGGTCAGTGCTGGTTCCACCAGGACAATGCCCCATGCCACAAGTCAACCCTGGTGACCACTTGGATGGCCGACAGGGGAATGAAAGTGATACAACACCCACCCTACAGCCCTGACCTAGCTCCTTGCGACTTTTTCATGTTCCCACGTATGAAAGACAGCCTCAGGGGAACAAGATTTCAGTCAACAGAGGAGCTGAAAGAGGCATCGGAAAGTTGCCTGAAGGGAGTACAGAAGAAGGACTTTGAGGGGGTCTTCAAGGAATGGCAGAGACGCATGAAAAAGTGTGTAGATGTGGGAGGCAATTATTTTGAAGGAGACAAAGTTTTGTAAGCTTGTGAAAATAAATAGTATTTCTGTTGACATTTTCTCATTACTTATTGAACGTACCTCGTACATAAATACACTTATAAACACATAGGACCACATACAAAAATACACAGAAACACAACTAAAACACACAGACACACACACTCACATATACACACACACATACAAACATATATATAAACATACAAACACACGGACATACATACAGGCCGACACATAAGCATAGACACGAACACCCATATATATATACACACATATACATACACAGAGACACACACACACACACACACACACACACACACACACACACACAGACATACACACACACACACACATAGACAGTTACATATACGCGTGAATGCAAAGACAGACACACATACATAAATACACATAAAAACACATAGGACCACATAGAAAAATACACAGAAACACAACTAAAACACACACACACACACTCACTCACATATAAACAAATAAACACACACACACACACAGAGAGAGAGAGAGAGAGAGAGAGACACACACACACACACACACACAGTTATAGAGAGAGAAACACACACACGCACACAAATTTACAAAAAAAACACACACACACACAATTATAGAGAGAGAAACACACACAAACACACACATATACAAAAAACACACACACAAAGATATAGAGAGAGAAACACACACACAAATATAGAGAGAAACACACACACACACACACACAGATATAGAGAGAGAAACACAAACAAAACACACACACACACAGAGAGAGAAGCACAAAAAACACTCACACACACAGAGAGAGAGAGAGAAACACAAACAAAACACACACACACACACACACATAGAGAAACACAAACAAAACACACACACACACACACACAGAGAGAGAGAGAGAGAAACACAAACACACACACACATAGAGAGAAACACAAACAAAACACACACACACACACACACACACACACACACACACAGACAGCACCTGCAGTTCCCGCGGTAGCATGGTTAGGTGATAGAGACGAGCTGGGGCCGAGACATCCTGTCTGGCTGACCCGTCCAGATCTATCTCCATGTAGTCGGCCATGGCGGCGATCAGAGGCGAGTACAGCTGGCGAAACTGAGGCAGCTGGCCAGCGACTATGTTGGCTATCTTATGCCTATCCTCGCCCAGCCACATGCGAAAATCTCCTACACAAAAATGGTGATGATAATTGGGGTTTAACCCTCCAGAAGCCAAGGTGATATTCTGTGTACATCAGCTGTTTCCCTGCATCCCTCAGCAAGCTGTAGTGGAGTATTTGCTCAATAGATGTGATTTTTATGTTGCACAGGTGTTTGCAATTTTGTTTAGTGTAAATATTCTTTAGTATGTGTTATACTCTTGTGAAACAGCTTATGGAACAAATGTTACATATGTTTAACCTGGCTTCTAGAGGGATAAGGACCTGTCATGAAAGTGTTATGATTAAAAAAAACACCGATAAATACAAAATATTATGTGATATGCAATCGTGAGGCAATGTAATCGTGGAGTGTTTGGATAAGCATGTATACAGTAAGTCCCCAACTGGCGAACATAATGGGGGACCGAGGGACCGTTCGTAAGTCCCTTTGTTCGTATGTCCAAAGTTGGGACTTCATGACCTTTTTCCCATTGTTCTCAAGTTTTGTTTACATCAAGAATATTTGTACATAAAACCCACTAAGTACAACAAACCCAATACAGTACGTATCTGTAATATGTGGCTTTTCATATTAGCTTTTAATAGAACTCTAATGCAGAAACGTTGTTTATTTATAAAGAAAATATGTAAAATATGCAAAAAAATGTGTTCGTATGCACGGAACGTTCTTAGCTAGGGGACTTTACACACATACACACACACACACACACACGTAGGGTCGGGTGTTGAAATCTGCCCAAAAGTGAAGTTGAATAAAAATAAAAATAAAAACTGGAGGAGGAATGGAAGAGAAAATAGAATGGAGAGAAAGACAGGAGATGAGAGACGGAAAAAACAGAGACAGAAAGAAAACAGAGATAGAAAGAAAACAGAGATAGAAAGAAAACAGAGATAGAAAGAAAACAGAGATAGAAAGAAAACAGAGATAAAAAGAAAACAGAGATAAAAAGAAAACAGAGATAGAAAGAAAACAGAGATAGAAAGAAAACAGAGACAGAAAGAAAACAGAGACAGAAAGAAAACAGAGATAGAAAGAAAACAGAGATAGAAAGAAAACAGAGATAGAAAGAAAACAGAGATAGAAAGAAAACAGAGATTGGAAGAAAACAGAGATAGAAAGAAAACAGAGATAGAAAGAAAACAGAGATAGAAAGAAAACAGAGATAGAAAGAAAACAGAGATAGAAAGAAAACAGAGATATAAATATTAGTAAGAAAGAGAAGGAGAGAGATTGAAAAAAGAAAAAAATAGACGAGAGATAAAAGTAGAGAAGATACATAGAAAAAATACAGAAAGTGATTGTCCAAAAATGTTAAAAAATATAAACAAATGAAACGTATTTTAAAAGGGCGAATGATTGGCAAAAAATGAAGGAATACACAAAAGGACAAATCCACTTGTTTTCTCAATTGAAAATAAAATTGAGAATACAATTAAAAGCATTTACCGACCGACATACGAGAGGCTGGTGATTTTACGATACAACTCGGCTTCGCTGAAATGATTGGGCAACAAAAGCAGCGCTGTGTGCAAGGCAGATTGCATGTTGAGTCTCAATGCAACACGCAACTTCTCATCTACCAACACACACACACACACGGACATACAAACATACACCGACATACAGACACACATACAGACACACATACAGACCAAATTCACATATATACAGGTATGACAAGACACATACAATTCTATTTTCGACAATGGCATGACATCGTTGACATATATGTCTTAATGTGTGAATGTTGTGAATGTGAAAGGGCACTGTCGGATACAGAGAGGGGTTTGAGGGGGATGAAGCCCCCCCCCCCAAGAAAATGTTTCCATCAACTCCTCATAACCAAGAAATCCACCAAAAGAGGTCAATAAAAATATTTTCATATAAAATTTGTTGATATATAAGCATTATTGTAAAGAAGTTGCATAATGATGCATGTACATGACTGATCGCTCACATAATTCAGCCCTCCCAAAATTGCACTCTGGATCCGCCTATGATTATGAGCTATGCATTCATATTCAAAGCTGTCTTAAAAGACAACTCCCATTATAACAATGCATGCCTCCAGTCAGCTAATCAGAGAAGCTCATTATTTTCAACCAGCCTTGCCTTCATTCAGTTATTTGTAATTAAAACAGCAAATATGAAACAGTGTATTCAGAAATTACTCTCAGATATAACTATAATTCAACGTGTTCAGCAGCTCTTGTGCCACTCGGGACAAACCCGCCGCGTATGTACGTGTGTGTGTGTGTCTGGAATTCTTATTGTGTTGCACGGCGTCACCATCATCTCTTGTGTGAGAACGCCAAAAAATCCTATCATAATTTTAAGATTTCCTCCTGTCTTGATAGTAAATCTCTTTGGAATATTTTCAATAGACTCCTAGGCAATTCCAATACCCTTGTGTTTCCTGATAGTGATTCCTCTCGCTTACCTTCCCTATTTTCTAATTTCTTTGAGACAAAAATATCTAATATCTGCTGTCGTTTCCCTCCTGCTATATTGTCTTATTCTCCCGCTACCTCCTCCATTTTTCACTCGTTCCACCCAATTTCCATTTCTGACTGCAGATTACTATTGAGACGTGTTCACACTCGTTCTTCCTCCCTGGATCCTATTGACCTTGCTCGAATTCCCCACTGTACTGAGTTACTTCTTCCCTTCATCACTTATTTTATCAATACGGCTTTCTCTCTTGGCGAATTTCTTGCGTCAAAGAGTGCCAGTATTCTCCCTATTCTGAAAAAACCTAACCTTGATCCCAATTGTTTGTCTAACTACCGTCCCATCTCTAGAATTCCTTGGCTATCCAAATCTCTTGAAATGGCTGCTTATGTCCAGATTTCGGACTACCTTGAGCGCCATGATCTATTTCTCCCTGAACAATCTGGCTTCCGTAGCTTTCACTCAACAGAAACCTCGCTTCTCTTCCTCTATGACTCTATTCTTAAGTCTACTCTTGCTTGTAAGGATGTTATTCTCATTCAACTGGACTTCTCTGCAGCTTTTGACACTGTTGATCATCTAATTCTACTCAATACTCTGTCTAACCTAGGTATTAGTGGTACTGCACTATCATTCTTCCGCTCTTATCTCTCTACTCGGTCTCAGTTTGTTTGTACTAGTGATTCTCGTAGTGAGTCTTTTCCACTCTCATACGGTGTCCCACAGGGGTCCGTCCTAGGTCCTCTCCTCTTCAATATTTACTTAACTTCCATAGGTGAAATCCTTCATCGCCATGATGTCACTTTCCAAATCTTTGCGGACGATATCCAAATTCTTTTCTCGTCTAATACTATTTCCCAATCTTCTGTTTCTTCTCTCTTGGATGATATTGAAACTTGGTCTTTTTCCCACCATCTTAAGCACAATCCCGATAAAACTAAATATATCATTTTTCAATCCTCTAGAAGTTTAACTTCTCTGTCTGTTCCTCTCTCTAACTCTGTTCGTAGCTTAGGTGTTTTACTTGATGATTCTCTTTCTTTTGATCTATACATCTCTGATATCATTAGGGTATGTAACTTTCACATTAGGCGAATCTATTCTATCCGTAGATATTTAACTGTCTCTGCTACTTTCAAACTAGCTAATTCTTTCATTCTCAGTAGGGTACAATACTGTTGTTCGCTCTTTCTTTCTCTGAACCACCGCCAGCTTCGCAAACTTCAATCTGTTATTAGTAAAGCTTGTCGTCTAATCTACAATCTCCCTGCTGGCTCTCATGTATCTCTCTTTCTACAAAAATTGGGACTTCTCCCTATTAAGGCACTTATTGACTATCGCGTCTGCTTAATTATTCATTCTACCCTTATTCTTCGTAAGCCCTCGTATTTATTCGATCTTCTGTCTTTTAAAAAATCTACTCGTACACTTAGGTCATCTGATGATTCTCGTCTCTTACTGGAACCTGCTTTTCCCTCTAGACATACTCACTATAATCGTTGTCTCTCTATCTTAGGACCCCGTCTTTACAATAAGCTCTCCCCAACACTGCGTTCTATCCCTTCTATTCCTCTTTTCAAAAAACACTCTAAGAAATTTTTTCTGTTGAAGTCCTATTATATCTTAGATAACATTGTGTACACTAGCGATGAATATAAGGTGTGATTTTCTCTCTGTTCTCTCCCTCTCCATCTTTTACCTTGTGAATGCATGCATTTGTGTTAGTGTTAGTGTGTGTGTTTGTGTGTGTGTGTATGTGTGTGTGTGTGTGTGTGTGTGTGTGTGTGTGGGTGTGTGCAGCGCCTAAGAGACCCTCTAGGTGTAGGGCGCTATATAAATTTTTCCATAATGTAATGTAATGTAATGTTAGTGTGTGTGTGTATGTGTTTGTGTGTTAGTGTATCTCTGTGTGTGTGTGTGTGTATGTGTATATATGTGTGTGTGTGTGTGTTAGTGTGTATGTGTGTGCTAGTGTATGTGTGTATGTGTGTGTGTGTGTGCATGTCTTAGTGTATGTGTATCTCTGTGTGTGTGTGTGTGTGTTCGTTGGTGTGTATGTGTGTACTAGTGTATATGTGTGTTTGTGTGTGTGTGTGTGTTTGTTTGTGTGTTTGTGTGTGTTAGTGTGCGTATGTGTGTATTAGTGTGTGTGTGTCAGAGTGCGTTAGTGTGTATGTATGTGTGTATGTATGTGTGTATGCGTGTGTGTCAGTATGTGTGTTAGTCACCAATGAACAGCATACGGCAGGGTTTGTGCAGTCTTCCAGCCACATATAACAGCTCCCAGTCATATAGGTCGGCAAGCAATGCCGATGTCGATACCACACCATACTTGATCGTCTAACACACACACACACACACACACAAGCACTAAGACATACATACACACCAGCACACAAAGACATACATACCTATAAACACGCAGCGTATCACCAATAACGTAAATATCGCCAAAAACGGAAATATCTGCCGTCAATAACGGAAATATACGTCAATAACGAAAATCTATGTCGTCAATAAGGTAACACATCGTCAACAAGGTAACGAATCGTCAATAAGGTAACGAATCGTCAATAAGGTAACAAATCGTCAATAAGGTAACAAATCATTAATAAGGTAACAAATCGTCAATAAGGTAACAAATCGTCAATAAGGCAACAAATCGTCAATAAGGTAACAAATCGTCAATAAGGTAACAAATCGTCAATAAGGTAACAAATCATTAATAAGGTAACAAATCGTCAATAAGGTAATGAATCTCCAATAAGGTAACAAATCGTCAATAAGGTAACAAATCGTCAATAAGGTAACAAATCGTCAATAAGGTAACAAATCGTCAATAAGGTAACAAATCGTCAATAAGGTAACAAATCGTCAATAAGGTTACGAATCGTCAATAAGGCAACAAATCGTCAATAAGGTAACAAATCGTCAATAAGGTAACAAATCGTCAATAAGGTTACGAATCGTCAATAAGGCAACAAATCGTCAATAAGGTAACAAATTGTCAATAAGGTAACAAATCGTCAATAAGGTAACAAATCGTCAATAAGGTAACAAATCGCCAATAAGGTAACGAATCGTCAATAAGGTAACAAATCGTCAATAAGGTAACAAATCGTCAATAAGGTAACGAATCGTCAATAAGGTAACGAATCGTCAATAAGGTAACGAATCTTCACCGACCGCGTCCTCGAAGGGCACCAGAGTGTTGAAATAGACTTTGGCGCCGTAGTCTTTCTGTAGTGAGGCTACCGAGCCGCTGCCTAGATAGCGCGCCAGTGAATAGTGGCCGGGATTGGAGGCAATGTTGGCAGCGTGCCAGCGCTGTGGGTCATCTACCGCCAGTATCAGGTCAACCATACGGTCCCTCTGACATTCACACCGACACAAACACACACGAACACACACACATGGACAAACACGTTGATATAGACAATTATAGACACACATACACATATGGACTTACATACAGATAGTGAGGAAAAGACACCCAGACATATACACACATATACAGACATATAGACAGATATATACATACATATAGACAGATATATACATACATATAGACAGATATAGGCATCACTATAGATAGATAAACACAGACACACAATCCGATATGGACACACATAGTGAGGTAAAGAAACACACACACACACACACACAATCACACAGACACGTACACAGACAGACATACATGCATACACACAAGATTAATGTCTTATATAACTGATATAAATGCGATTTAAGCATGAGCTTATATTGTTGTGTACGAAAATCCACCAGAAAGTTTAGATACGGTAGATATAGCACGTTTTTCATTATGTGTTATTGTGGTAAATTTCAGGATATTAAATTATTTAAAAGCATCAAATTCACATCCGGCGGAAATAATAACAAATTTCAGAAAATTCTCATATATATTCTGATCCAACTCAACTGTAGGACTAACACAAATATAAACGTGTGACCATTTCAATAACACAAAA
Source organism: Sacculina carcini (assembly GCA_916048095.2). NCBI lineage: Eukaryota > Metazoa > Arthropoda > Thecostraca > Sacculinidae > Sacculina > Sacculina carcini. The sequence continues at coordinate 2,627,670 of OU696580.1, read as the reverse complement.
TTCTAAACCGAGTCAAGTGACCATTTTAAGAAATAATTAAACATTTGCATATTCACGAACAAACTGCACTTTTAAACGTATAAATACACTCAAGACAACACAATATACCTCATAAGAACAACCACAAACATATGGTAATACACGAAAGCGAACCAACACGAAGCCATTACGATTCAGGCTTATATTTTTTAAATCCATATTTCGCTACTGAACGACTTTGACGACGTAGCAAACTCGTTTAGCCGATCATTTTGCTCAATATCGCTCGCTGCTTTCGCTCCAGTCCACTAGATGGAGCCACAATGGCACAAGCAGAGCACTAGAGCTCGTCGGGCGGCAGAAAGTCGAAGCGTTCGTGCACACAGCGCACGGTCACCCCATCCAGCTCGGCCAAACGGCCCATGACAATTTGGGCGGCATCCTTGATGTCGTTGTAGCGATGCAGCGCGTCGACAAAGGCAGGCAGCTGCTCCTCGGAGCATCCGCACTCGGTGAGACGGAGAATCTGGGCGTCGAGCTCGGCCAGCTCGGAATCGTAGTGTTCGCCAGCAGCTGCAGAAGAAGTGGAATTCGGAGTGGCAGTCGTATTTTCATGGCCGGCGTCTCTACGGCTTGATGCGGTGCCGACAAGTGTCGGGGTTTGCGGCGAGGAGTGGCGCTCGGTCCGGCCACAATCGCCAGAACCAGTGGAGCCGACAAGTGGAGAGAGAATCGGTGAGGCGGATTTTCCGTATCCGCCGTCCGAATTTCCGGACCTGTTGGCCAGCAACGGAGACCGGAACGGACGGTGCACGCGCTCACTTTGCGGCAGTGACCTCCGGCGAGGCCGGATAGAGCCTCCGGCCACCGGAGTTACGTTCAGGTTCATGTTCGACCAAGTGTTCACCGAATTTTCGACTTGTGACTAAGATTTGGCGATGAATCACATTAAAACTGTCATTCGGGTGAAACACAAACTACAGCATTGCATAATTGAATCAACCATATCTTCAACAGTCGCTCATTAATACGGTATAATTAAAGTGAGCGCATACTGAAATAGATCCATTCTAGCCAGTAATACAAGAAAATAACTAGATATGTGGAAACGTTATTTGTATCGGAAATATGCAGTTACCTTGGTATTTCCCTTCTGCTCAAACACACCGGACCCGTAGGCAAAAACCAATGACATTTGTTTCGGGAACGAGGCCAAACATCGTTGAAGAAACTCAACTGAAGCATGCTTAGCAAGAGCCATTGATAACAGTGGTTGTTTTAGTTGATCAGTAAATATTTTTAACAACGCCTTAGGAATTCACAGTAAAAATTGTTGATGCCGTACAATATTTCGGCATATGACAGAAAAAAGTATAAGATAGCAACCGAAACGGAGAACACACAACACAACACATTAAAAAAACACACTTTCGAAAATTCATGTGGTGCGCCAAGGATTGTCCTTTTCACGCATTTGATGTATCTATTGAGCAGAATAAATGATATTAAATAAAAATATATACATGATAATTTTCCGAGAGTATAAATCAGACATGAAAAAAATTGTCAGTAGATTTAAATTATCAAGATGAGGCTGTTAATTGCCCCTTAATTACGCTGTTTTCTCACATTTTTAATACGAATAATATATTTACGCACTTTGAGCACAGCAGTAGTGAAGTCTATGTTCGCGTGAATTTTGCGGAGGCCCCACGGCCCCGGCTGGCACACCGCTGGCACACCGGCGACTAAACCGGCTCCCCCACTGGTTCCCACCAGTGAGGAGGGTGGCTAGACACCCAGCAGGACTAAAGATAAAACATGTCCAAGGGCGGAAGAGCTACTCGCTAGCCAACGGCCATCTAGCATTTATTTTTATTATTTTATATCCTATGCTTTTCTATTCTATATTCCCATTATACATTTTCTCTCTTTCCATTATATGCTCTATTACATTACATTATTCATATATGTATATGTGTATGCATGTGTATGTGTATATATGTGCGTGTGTATGTTTCGTGTGCATGTGTTTGTGTGTATGTGTTTGTGTGTATGTATGTGTTCAATTTTGCAAGCACCCATGTACTTTCTGTCGATTTGTGCTCCATATTTTTGTCCCCATACCGCTCTGTGTCTACACTTTATTACCCTGCTCCTACTCGCGCCTTTGTCCTCGAAAGTGCGCTATATTAAATACATGTTGTTGTTGATACGGCCACCAAACGGGGTTTTCGCAGTCACGGCCAGCACAGAAAACTGCATGACTGCAAGCGCACATAAGAATCCCGCCCTGCGGCAATTGTGCTATCACTTTAAGAAACGAACCCAACCGTTCCACCTCGCCAGGGAATTGAACCCTGGACCTCTCGTGTACAAAGCGTACATTTTAGTCACTTGGGCTACGAGGACAATACGAATATTTTTTCAAGAAAACTTTGGCAAGACTACACTCATTTTGTACCGTATTTCGTCTTGAATATTTCAATTAGAGCGCAATAATGACAACAAGTTTTCTATTAGAACCTGAGCAAAATCCCTGAATCCATCAGGTACAATTCAAAAATCAAATCATTTATTAAACGTACACTTCATTTTCAATCAAAATACAATCAGTCCGGAATACAGCCGATCACACAACAGATATAAATGAAACCCACACAGCGGGCGGGTCACAGACGAATGGTCTCAACACTGTATCCTGAACTGGGAGTGATGGGCGGAAGATCGTGTTGCATCTTCAAATGATCAATAGCTGTGATCAAATCCGATGCCTGCAGGCTCAGTTGATCCATATCGCTACGCCAAGCGTTCATATCGCACAACACGCCAGAAACATCGTCCCCGCTCGACATAACCATCGCCCAACAGTGCGCGTCAAACACTGCCATCAACCACGCAAGCAGCTGCTCCAAATGCGACACATCGCACGAGCGCAGTCTTTTAAGCACGACACGCAACAGCTGTACCGCCTCTGACATGGTGCGCTCGGCCAGAGCGGCCAGCATGCAGTCTTCGGTGAACGAGCGTTGCAGTACCGCCTCTAGCAGACGCGCGTCATCGCACGAGACAGCCAGCATAGCTAGCTCGCACAACCATCGCTCGGGCACCTCCGCGATACGAGACAACTGCTCATAGATGGCGCCAGTATCGGCTGATGCACACAAATCCGGCAGAATTCGTTCACAAAGCGCATGATCGGTGAGTGAGAGATCATTTGTGATTAATTGTGGCCGACATGGAGGTGCCGATGGCTGTATGTCACGTGGTGATGTCATTTTCCTTCGTGAAATCCACACAGCCGACGATAGCCAGTCTGTGGCAACTAGCTGAGTGAAGATACACACACAAAAACAGCACACAACTGACGCACACAGAACATACACAAAACAGCTGTAGTAAAACACACAAACATACAAGCATAAACGAACAAGGATGTGTACAAATCATATTTAATCGTAAAACACCGACACTCATACACACACAGACAATTGTTTAGCCCTAGAGCGGTTGATATTGCTAAACAATCATTGTCAATATTGAGCCTCAAAAACGCCCTCCAAAAACGCAAATTCCTCTCTACAGTTGACAACCTCGTCCAGGTCGCGTTTCTGCAGCGTTTTGCGCTTGCCCTGCACTGTGTAGCGGCTCATTTTGCGCGCCAAATCACAGACAAACAGCTCGGTGGCTTTGGCCGTGAGAAAGGCCGCCTCCTGGTTCACTAGCTTGACGTCCGGATCGAACTTGATGATGCGCTTTATAGTGGATATCGGTACACTGCACAGAGGTGGCACCTTGTGCTGTTCGTCTGCATGTTGGTGCTTTGCAGAATCGACGCCCTGCTGAGACTCTACAGAAGCACAATCAGGCTCCTCAGCCGTTCCATACGAAGACTCTTTCTCGACGATTTGCTCATCTTCGCCTTCAAACAGATCCACCGAATCTAGCACCGTCTTGCCTTCACTTTCAGATTGATGCTCTGTCTGGCCGTTCGTCTGGAGAACACCGGGATCTTTGGCGTTCATTGAGTCAACGTCTTCAGGAGAGTCTTCAGTCTCAGCAGCTTGTGAGACATCATCAACTTCAACGGATGTGTCCATTGCCAGTACGGCAGCAGGGTCAGAGTTGTCGTTTATTGTGGCGTCTTTATCCTCGGCTTCATTCATTCCGACAATCAAACCAGCAAAACAACTCCAAAAAGAAGCCTAAACTCTCAGTCTCATACGAGCGGCATATATAGCTTTAAATAGACGTCTGAAACTACACGCAATAAAATTCGATAAATGAAAGCAACAGACACATTTAAATAAATAAGCCGACTTAACGATACAATACATTGAAAACGATTATATTCCGAGCCAGTTATAGACAAAAACACCCCTCTACGAGGATACACAATAGACAAGGATACGTTTACTGTAAAAGTGACCATACAGCACGTGAATGATAAATAATTTGGTATTTGAGCTAAGCACATTGCTACAAAAAGCTAAATCAACTTCGAGTACTAAAACTAACTGCCTCATTGCTTGAAAACAAAATCGTCAAATTTATGATCATTTATTTGTGCGTATACTTCATATTATACAACTTTTAACACTATAATTGTTCAAAATTAAACAAAAGCACATCGGGGAACCCTAAATAATAGGGTAGTCTGAAGCAAAACCTAAACAAATAACATTTGGTCAACAGTACATGCACGCATTATAACAGCATTAAAATATTCTATACAGTATTTGAGAACATCTACAGAAAAGGAGCCAAATATACTACAAAAAAACACGGAATGCAATACCACAACAGATCACCAATCACACGAGTGTCTTGCGCGGTCAACAAGCATCGCCAAATATGTTTTGTCAAGAATTCAAGATACAAAATTGTATCCTCCAGAAACAGATATTCACTAATCTTTTTAATTCGCATATGCCACGCGATACTTAAAGAAAAAAAAGATTTTCTTATTGGCGGTTTTAAAAATGAATAATAATTATATTATCATTATTAATATTATTAAGTGCTTGATTTGTTCATTGCAATTCTCATAACATTTATTTACGAAATATGCTCATTATACAAATATCGTAATTATGATATTTCACAATTTTACTCGGAACTGCGACCTCTACAAAAAACAATATCACTTTCCATGCCTATGATATATCGGCAAATATTGTATTGATATGGAAGTTTCACATGCTGCTTTAAGCTTGTACGTTTGAAGCGTGTGGTCAAGCTTGTTGGCATTCGGCCATCCTCACATCTCCACTTACATCACCACGACTGGGAGTGTCGTGGTATAACGGTGATAATGATGAAACGACAGCTCGGCGAGATCAGGCACCGTTACACTGCCGACTCACAGATCACCTTGATACGTCGCCGGACTGAACAAAACATCCCAACGCCAAGCATACAATACATGCGCTCCCATGCTGGGCATATGCGCCAAAGGATGTCGATTTTTCTAAGTCATTCGTTCCTAGCCTGGGGCTAAATTTTACCCTATGATTTTTAGCAATAGTGGCATGCTAAGTTCGGTAACAGGCTGAAAAAGGTTGGGAGCCACTGTTCTAAGTGAAAATTCTTGGGGATATGGTGGTATATGCACCCTCCATAACCCCTACGTCCTTGAACACAATCGAAATATTCTGTTTTCATGTTTCTTTGCTAATCCATAATGTTTTATGTTTGATCAGGATTATCTTTTTGTCTGAATCAGGGGTTGCCAACCTTTTTTTGCTCCGCGACCCCCAGGACAGATCCGGAGGGCTCCAGGACCCCCCAGTAAAAATAAGCGGGGTTAGAAAAACACCTGTATACTGAATTATTATCACATTCAATACTTTAATGTCATCGTTATTAAATATATTCGAAAATACAGAGAAAAAACATCAGGTGTTCATAACATGGAATTTTTGCAAATTTCGACGGATGCAAATTGTTTTCAGGCGGCTCTCACGACCCCCTGAAGTGACCTCGAGGCTCCCCTAGGGGGTCGCGACCTACCGCTCGGTAACCTCTGGTCTAAATATTCTTCTTACGCCATGACAATTTCAGATGTACTTTCTTCGCATGGTCTTTTCTTCAATATTCTCTACCATCCTTCTTTCTGGGGACTGTTTTGCTTCAGTCACGTGTAATTAGCTAAATAACGCTTAAATTGTATAGCCTCTTATTGACAATATACATGGCACGTGCGCGTTTCGGCTACAGGTGAATTAATGACTTTAGCTTGAGTGATGTCTGAATCAGTGGTTCTTAAGCTGTGGTGAATGGAATTGTTGCCAAGTTGGAAGCTAAAGGTTGTACAGAACAGGACAACTATGTGTGTTTTTATCTATTCAAATTCGTTTATATTTTTGTTTCTAATGACCTCTAATGACAATCACTTTGATGTAACAACTGAATTTATTGAATTTATCAGCGCTGTGTTGTGTGGAAAATGAAGATATGGCTCATTAAGAAGTGGGGAATCGGAGAGAAAAAAGGTTAAGAACCACTGTTATAGACATTGGACCTAGCCGTCTGACCCGGTGTATGCATGTGTGTATTCATGTATGTCTATGTATGTATATATGTTTTTGTGTGTGTGTGTGTATGCTTCAAGTAGTAGCAGTTTGGCATGTGTGGCATTCGGAGCGAGTCAGTTATTCCAGCTTGGACGAGCACAAAAACTGCTGCGGAAAAGAACGAGTCGAATAACGACATGTTTTTGCTCCAGGACGACCTAGAAAATAAGCCGTTACTGAACGATATACAGATACAATATGGACACCAAATGTTGTGACTGCTACGCAAATTTAAGACACTAAATTTAAGACTTTCGTGGAGAATTCACACAATGAATGTAATGTAACGCTAAACATCTCTTTGAATATTACCTATTAGCATAGCACAAAAAGGAAAATGTTGATTGCTAATCAATGGCGGAGCCAAGGAAGGGAAGAGGGGGGACTAGAGCCAGCCCCCCTCAAAAAGTGTGTCAAACCCCAAAGAACATTTAGATTGTAGTTCCTCATGTTTTGCCAAGGTCTTGAATCCTTTTTTCTCAGACCTACCTCAGCCCCCCACCGGGAAAAGTTCTGGTGCCGCCACTGTGGCTAATCTCTCAGTGATTTCGAATTAATCCTGTTTAGCTGGGATATTCGCTACATCTACGGAAAGGTATGATAATAAAGCCAGTGTACCTGCTACGTGTTCTAAGAGAGAGAGCCGATCGAAAGCGAATTAATCTCTTTCTCTTTCTAGCTTGCTTCCTACGAATTGCTATTGTGTTGTGCAACACCCGCAGTAATAATACTTCCAGGGTGTTACCGCGGCACATCAACACATCTCTTCGCTTGTCAGCTGGAAAAAATTGGATTGTTCAAAATCTCCTAGTGAAGTAATCAATTGGGAGCGATTCGCTGATTGCGAGTAAGTTTTTGATCGAGAAAACGTTATCCAATTTACTTTGACTTGTCATGTTATCTCACCATCCTTCTGAATCGCTTGACTTTTTTCTATGTAGAATTTTTTAGCCTCAAGATTTAATGCTTTTTTACATACCTAAGTATAACGCTCCTCCAAAGTTTTCATACTTTTTATGTTATATTGATTGATTAAATTATGTATTTTTTTGTATTATAATTATAGATTCTTATTATTATATTGATTGATAAAATACCACAAACTTACCAATAAAATGTATTACATAATTTGATCTCCCCGCTTACACAGAATTTGACTTTGCAAACTGGGATTTCTCACATACTCAAGTATAATGCCGCCCCCACTTTTGATGTTGAAATTTAGGACGAAAATGGGAGCTCATTATACTTGGGTAATCGCGATAATTCTTTAAAATGAAAATTTACGGTATGACATGCGTTACATGCGTTGTAACATTGTCTATTGTAACCACATTTGGGGAGCATATGCAATGCACACAGTAATTCCTGTACACGCTTGTTTATCTAAGGTTATCGAGATGAACAGTTGAAAATCATGTATGATCTCAGTGACCTCCGGCAACGCTGAAGACTTGTGCGAAAATTCGCGAAACACCAGATGCCCACCAGTGGGTTGTCATGAAGATGAGGTTACTAACCCCAAATTCAGGTCATCCACACACACACACACACACACACACACACACACACACACACACACACACACACACACACACACACACACACACACAGACAGGCAGACACACACGGACATACACACGCACTTGCTATAGCTGCATGTATATCGGTCATATCCGGTCACGTGACTCGGGTGACGTCACGAAAGTGCAGTTAGACGAAGTGCTGCGCGGCGAGACATTGGCCGCGGCAAAAGCGACGCACATCAAGACAAGTCCTGTTGCTCCACAACTCTGTGTATCGCAGTCATTCGCTCTTCCTGTGGCCGGTCTGACTCCGGAAGAGTACAAGCCCACCATCTTGTCGCCGTGTGGAAGCGAGTCAGTTGTCTGTTGGCCCAGGTGTAGCTCGCACGCGCTCGGGAACCAGGTGAGTACGTGGACGAAAAATCCACCGAAGCCGGCGCCGTGGAAAAATTCATATCGTGGAAAAATCACCATGAGTAAGGAGAGAGAGCTAGTTAGGATTGGGATTTATGGCATTCATTTATTGGTCAACTAATCGTCTAATGACTGTATCCCGAGCCGAATGGCACGTACAATTTTTACTGCTTTTATTTCTTCGTGAATAAAATGAGTTTCTATAGTGAACAAATATTTTCCACATTTCAGCTATATGGACATGCCAAAAACGTCCCTTTAGACAGTACACGAAGATAAGTTGCACTCTATAAACGGGTAATATGGAGACTCCAGTAAACTGTTGCTAGGGATATTATGCCTTTTCTAACTAGAAGACTCTACAACAGCCCACGTTGTTTCCCAACGTGGGCCATATGGCCTTCTTGTGGGACATGGGACTCTTTTGGGGGGTCATAGGACTGAATTTAAACAAATGGGTGGCCACCATGTTTTCTCAATATTCACGTAGGATATATGAAAATTCATGTGTATGTGGGGTCACAAGGATTTCTAGGGGAGGCAAGGCGTGTTTTGGGAGATCACAGGGACCCGCATTGTGTTGAAGGAAGTCATGGCAATAAAATGATTGAGAAACACTGTTCTAGAAGATTCTATTCACTAGAAGACTCGCTTAACTGACTGATTTCCTTGTTTTGCCGTACAGATTCACAATGGCTGCCCTGCCCCAATTTCAAATGGAGCCCGTACAATCGAATGAAATCGCCACCAGCCCGAGTTTGGTCGACTCTGTGTCCATCACCACGCTGGCTCTGATCTGTAAGTAGCACGCTTTCGAAATATGCGAAAACTTTCTGCCTTCCGAGAACAGTTAAAGATTCTACGATATTTTAGTGTTGAGTACATCTTGACACATATTATGCTCTGATATCACCTCGTTTTCCTTTGATTCAACAATAACAAGGACAACACAATTTATTTAATACGGCGCACAAATATTATCAATGGCACTTGAAAAATTGAAGAAGCGGAAGACAAACAAGAAAAAATGATTATACGAGATTTAATCAATGCAATTTGAAATAAGCCCAGAATTGTAATATTCTATTTAAAATACTCAAATGGCAAAATGTCAAGTTTGCACAGATAAAGTTTACAATCAGGAAAGTCTATTTAACATGCCCATTTTGAGCTATAATAATTATATCACGCTGTAAATACCTCGTATCACAGTGTAAACATTTCATTATATAAACAATTTCCAGCCAAGAAAAACAACAATTACTACTAAACATGCCCTATAATACAATGTGTCCGTGTATGTATGTGTGTGTGTATGTGAGTGTGTGTGTGTGTGAGTGTGTGTGAGTGTGTGTGTGTGAGAGTGTTGGAGTACAACTTGTTTGTAACTGTACAGTGCCGTTCATGTCGCGCTTGATTTATCAGCAGTGAACACAACAATCTACTCACCTTCCCACGCTGACACACACACACACACACACACACACATACACACATACATACATACACACACACATACACAGTGTCAACAACTTCAAAAGACACTAGCTAACTGTTTAAACCACAAATGACTGATGAGTTCGATACGCACACGCATACACACATACACACACATACCAGAGTTGAGAACATGGATGCTATTACATGAAATACACAATGTTTATGCTGTGTATTATTATATGTCATTATGCTATCATTTGTTTAAAATGAAACAAATAAAATACAAATATAAATAGGTAATTTTTGACATAGTCAAAAGAGCAAACAAATATTAATTGATACCCTGGAAGAAGAAAAATGTGTGTTATGTGTGTATGTGTGTGTGTGTGTGTGTTTATGTATGTGTCTTGATCGTGTGTGTTGCAGTGGTTCCCAACCTTTTTCAGCTTGTTAACCAATGTAGCATACCTCATTAGGTATGCTACATACTAGTAAAATGTTTCATAAAATCATAAATTATAAAATATTTCACAAAATGTTCTCAACATTGATATGACTCAACATGACTAAACTGAAATATATTTATCTGTCACCGCTCCATTACCCCCGATTAATTTAACAAATTGGTAATTTTGGCATTTACCCAGGGGTAATTACCCCAAGGGGTACCCAATTACCCATTTTTTATTTAGCAATTGAATATTTTAAATATTTTGGAAATCGATTGGATTTGTGTGTGCCATACCATTTGAACTTACCCCAAGTGATATTTACCCTAGCGTTTATTACCCTAGCGTAAATTATCCTAGCCCTTGGTTGCCCTAATTTGCCCTCAGGTAGGTAGCCAATGTTATAGAATCAATACATCAAACAGACATAGCGCATTTTCTGCTTAAGCTTGCTTGATTTAGCTTGCTTTAAGCTTGATTTATTTTCATTTGGCTATTTCTCTTGTTTGTCAGTGGTTTATTTGGCGCGATCCTCTCTGCCTGCCGTCTTCGAGCCGTTGCTGGAAGGATCCGTGCTGGGGATCAAGGTTCCCGACGCTATGTAAGCTAAACCTACACTCACACACGCACACATTTACATACAGTCAAGAACCTATAGTAATATACCATTAGTGTATGTATATGTTTTTTAAATGTCCAATTTGAGTATTTTTTTGGCAATAATATATCGATTTATTGCAATGTGTACAAGAAAGGACTTGTAGTTTCAAAAGCATTTCTTAAATAAAATCCGAATAGATTAATTATTTATGTTGAGATAGCATTTATAATAATAATAGAGCAAAAATCAAAGTACATGTTTTATAAATGTTAACTTTATTGTAAACGTTTATACATCGGAGACATTTCTTTATTCTAATTTCTTTATACTACTCTTCTTATTCTTTCATTTCTTGGTGGGCTTCGGCGGCTGTTCAATTTTGGCCCTGATAAATATGTGTGCATTCATGCATGTGTGTGTGTGTGTGTGTGTTTGTGTGTGTAAATTTGTTATGTTTATGTATCGCCGCACATTGACAAAAAATTTTTTTTCGAGCAAAAACAGGCTACGGTTAGGCAACGGTTCGTGGAGCCATGGCTCTCGGACGAACGGATAGCATTTAATATAATGAACCAATGTGTATGTGTGTTTATGTGCAGAAAATCTCGCACATCAAACGAAGACGAATGGTGGCAATTCCCAGTGCATATGATCGCCTTGTGGCAGATGAGAAACGATCAGAAGATGACCGAATGTGGTCGGCGTATTGTATGTGAGCAAGTCACAGCCGGCAGTGGTGATCCGTTCTTCGATTTTGCTGTGTGAGATATTTGCCCCTCTTCCTCTCTTTCCTCTCTCCCTCTGTTTTATATCTGTTTTCTTTTTATATCCTGTTTCTCTATCTCTTTCTCTTTACATCTTTTGGGTGCTTCCGGCACATGGAACTACCGCAGGGTGGTAATAGTGCACTTGCACTCTTCCCCCATGCTACTGAATTCGCCTGTAATTAATAATAATAATAGTATTAGTTTTTTAATATTTTTATTTCTTTTTGTGTTCATGGCTGGAGCGCTGCATCTCGTTGTGATATTTGATAAGAGCTGTCCATGTATATTCTGTACGTCTCAAGAAATAATACAGTAAAATAGATTGCAGTTTGCGAGATTTGCTTATAATACTTTATTGTGTGTTCACTATTTGTGTGTATGTGTGTGTGTGTGTGTGTGTGTGTGTGTGTTTGAACTCACCTATTTCTACTACAGCAGAACAGTTAGGCGCGGACTGTCCTGTCTCACGCCATTGTCATATCAAACGCATCTTTAAATTTCACGTTTGTGTGTGTGTGTGTTTGTGTATAGCGGAGGTGTGTCGTACATGATGGGTGCTAGCGGCTCATTGTCCATGGTTGACAAGCTGCAGTCCCTGAATGATAACGGACCTGTGGACTGCGCTCGCATGGTGCCCGAATGTAGCTCCCCTCGACTCAGGGACGCCAAGGGACTTGGCATCACCGTTCGTAAAGTGACCACTGTTCTTGCCAAGTGGATGGGCTGGTGGTAGAAGTCCATAGGAGAACTCCAACGCTTCGCCATTCGTCCAGCAACATCGCTTGTTTCCCAGTTCCGTAGATGATATTTGCTTTTTTCGTAGGTTTGCCTGTCGGCGGCGACGATCGTTCTCATTTGGTTCATTGACTTGTGTTTGTGTTGACTTGTGAGATAGAAGAGGACTTTATGAAACTTGGGGCAGAAGGACCAAGAAAGAAGAAAGTACTGTGACTGTAACCTCCCTCCAGACAAGAGACCAACGTTTTTAGACCACAAGAGACCAAGTTGTACATATCAATTGCGTGAAATTTGTTTGTAAGTTTTTTTGCGCTCATCTAGTTGTGAGATTTGGTGGGATCGTTTTATATGAAATTGTCTGCGTCTTGAGAAATAATCTAGTAAAATAGGCTGCAATTTGCTGTCAGCGTAAAAAGTAAATTTTCGTTTTACATCGAGTTTTTCTGCAAATGATTTTTAGTGTTTCACTAGAGTTTTGTTGCGTTTTTCCGTGAAACCTAGTTTCTAAAGCTGAGAGACAACTATTGATTTCGACTCCTGCATGTTCGCACACACACACACACACACACACACACACACACACACACACACACACACACACACACACACACACACACACACACACACATATATATATATATATACACACATATATATACAATCTGGATGAATATGCGGAAATCTCATTTAAATCGTATTTATCTGATACTGTTGTTCTTGACTCGACTCAGTGTTGGTGCATGTCTTTATGTGTGTGTGTGTGTTTGTGTGTGTGTGTGTGTGTTTGTGTGTGTTTGTGTGTGTGTGTGTGTGATATATACTCATGATTTCCCTCATAGGGCACTCGCATAAACATCATGACAAATATAGGGCATTGAAATGTGGTTGATATGAACAGCGAAGACGTCATGTGTTTTGCACAACTATGTGCTTCATAAAACACAATCTTTTTATCAGAAGATTGTTCAATGAAAATTGTGCATGTGTAAGCATTGCATATCTCATTGTGTATTGAATATATGAAGAACAATACTGATTTTTTTCTGCTACTTCAATAGGATTAAAAAACAAAAAAAATACACCAGTATTGAAAACTGAATTAATTTTATTTTAATATTTAATTCCTAATTTTAATATTTGTCATTGTAATTCTATATTATGTTTAGAATATTCTTCTGCATTGAAATCTGTGATTACAGATGGCCAAATAATTAAATTTTGATTGATAAATTAAATTTAGAAAATTGATAAGCCCCTACACGTTTAGAAGTTCATTCGAATATGTGTTTTTCAAAGTTAGTAATAATATATACATTAAATATGTGCATATGACAATCGTTTACCATACGCAAATATTTCACAGAATTTTAATCCCCCCAATCGTAATATTCTTGCGCAAACTTTGACAAATTCTAGAGGTCTGATTTCCTAGGTTTTCATTATTTTCGGAAATTAAACCATTTTGGATAGTTTTAAAAAGAGGATATGTCATATTTCTCATCATAAAATACATTTAAGTGAAAATTAGTTTGTATTCTACTCCAAATCATTGCTAATTCAAGACGACAACGATGAAAATCGGTAGAAGCGAAATTTATCTGTTGTTCTGTTGACGTCAATATTGTTGCATCTACTTTGCATTGTGTTGCACGGTTCAATTGCACAATAGCCAATCAACAACTACTAGTCAAGTGGCGAACATCAAAAGCACAACAATTTTCACTTTTCATCTCCAACGCTTTCAATACTGTTTTCTCTTCAGCTAGATCAAATGCAATCACAATGATGTCAGCATTGATCGAAAGTCAAACAAAGCTTTCTGATATTGATGCCACTTTGCCACACTACCAGCTCTGCGTACGTCTGTTTGTCTCAGGGTTTAAAAAAAACATTGTTTTTTTGGTTTATTTGTTTTTTACACTTAGCACACATAAATCAAAAGAAGGATTGTACCATGATATTTAGCATATAGTTGAAATTATTTTAGTACCACTTACCAGGAGTTTTGTAAATATTTAAAAAGAAAAAAAGAAAATCATAAAAATTTACCCACAGGATCTTGAATTTCACCTTGTAGCATCTATAGGCAACGGAAGTTTTAAACCGCTTACAATAGCAAAAGCAGTCGATTTTAAACACCCACATATGTTTGCAAAGTCCAAACCAAATACCGAGTGGCCTTATTTATGAAAACCTAGTGACTAAAAATCGTTTTGTCCATGGAGGTTAGTTCATGTTTGTTTTCAGGGCAAACACAGTTTTTTTAAACTCAGAGGTTTCTCAAAATAATGTTTTTCATGGAAACTCAAATGTTTTGTCGTAAATATTTAGGATTTCTCATAAATACCAACTACAATGTTTCCCTAGCAAAAACCGAAAATGTTAATAAAAAAACTTCCCATATCGTGCAAACCCATAAAATCATGCCAAAAAGTAATATTTATGAAGATTTAAAACTGTATTAATGAGCTAATTTACTAATTATGAAAATATTTTATCATTCCTATATGAGAAAATCATTTCTGTCAAATTTTTTTTTTAAAAAACAATGTTTTTTTAAAAATAAACACTTGGTTTGAACCAAACAAACCCTGGTTTGCCTGTATGTCTGTGTCAGTTAGTTAGTTAGTTTATTTTGAAGGGCACACGTCTTCTTAACAGAAGTGGATCGGCCCTGGTATAGGTTTCAAGAATTGTGTTTTATATTATTTGTGATAGGCCTGTGCGAAGTAGTTATAAAGTGCATTTGTTCGTGTCATTGTGTATGTGTTTTAGGACCATATGTGCGTGAGCTTGTTTGTACGTGTGTCCTGGTCGTGCTGTCCTGTTATATCTGTACTTGTAAATTCAGTCGGTCCAAAGCACTCACGTTATCAATTTGTGTTGTTCCGTGGCAACTCAAACGCCACAATGCTATCAAATCGAATATTGGTGCTTGGAAAAACTATTATTTCAGCTAATATTCGTTTATAGTATCACCAGCAAAAATGCCTACTTTACAAAACAGCCAACACAACACTACTACTAACAACGCCCCCATATTTTCGTCATAAGTGCCTGAAGGAGAGCAGAAACACAAGGATATTAAATATTTCAAAATTGTGATTTATACAATACAAAACGATCAGATTCAATATAACAATATTTAACTTCAAACAATAAATTAGTTAACATCAATAGTAAGGTATTCAACATCAAACAATAAAATATTCCATATATGGGAATACAAATATAAGTTATGGCAGTACTAGAAAGATGGCAGGAATAGAAATATCTTGAATGGAAAATCGGTTATTAATCTTCAACCAATCAAATTTTCACGGTTTCAATTCGAGTCATTTAAAAGAAGTGTATAGTGACAACTGTAGAGTGCTTTCGAAGTCGCTATTCGTTCAATATTTCAGTTTATTGTGTTGAGTGTGATTTTGAAAGTGTTTTGTGAATATCGTACTCATGTTTCGTCAAATTCCTTCCTTCATCAACCTCAGATCACCAACAGAAGACTGATTTCACTGAAGATAGCAGGTAAAAAACAAGCGTGTATCTACGTGCGACAAAATATGCTCGCAAACTATCAGATGAGCACTAGATTCTTCTAATTTATGCACTAACAAGAGCTTAACCAAATATTTTTTGACAACAGAGTAGAATCTACACGTTTCCATCTGGGATGCACATGTATAAGCCGCAGAGTGCAGGAACCACGGGATCAACAACAACAACAACAACAACGTGTATTTGCTATAGCGCCGGTAAAACACAAGCGCGAAAAACGGAAAACATCAATTGAGATAAAACGACAATTGTAAAGAATATGGGAGAAATAAGCAAGTAAAAGAAAGAGAAGTCACAAAACAACCAAAATTGGTAAATAGCAAGCACAAGCACAAAGGGCACAGTTCCAAAAAATCAAGTGGTATGTTCGAACAATAAAATCGACAGAGAATTATTACAGAGAACATTCACAATAGAATAAATAAAGCAGCAAGGAAGGAAAGGAAGCAGTAACTGTGCTCAAGACAGGGAAAAATAAGACAACGAGAATTGAAACAATCATGAAACGGAGAAATAGTTCACAGTATCACAGAGAGGCGAAAGGAGAGAGAGAGTGAGAGACGGGATCAAATGAAATGTCAAAAAGGTACAGGCGATCGGTTCCATTTTGTGTATGAATGGAACCTACTGGATCGGAACCATTAAGTATCAGTAGCGGTATATGTGAGGTGTGAAATGCATGTGAAAATAGCCCAGGAACACTAATCATATACATAGAGGGCGTCTTTGTTTTGTTCAATGAAGAAAACTCAAATATAGTGACATCTATGATACATAACAGTGTATAGTCCAAGCTTACGATACTGTTATAGAGGTGTATACCAAAATATATCAACTCAAATCATATACACATTATAGGATTGATACTGTGCAGCCGAAATAGCTCAGTTGGGAGAGCGTTAGACTGAAGATCTAAAGGTCCCTGGTTCGATCCCGGGTTTCGGCATTTTTATTACACAAACTTCACTTTTCATAGCAGCCAGATATTACTTATTTATTAATTAAATAATTGTTTTGGCAGATTAATTATTGTTGTATATCCTTGGTGTGTGTATGTGTGTAATTGTGAGCGGTTCTTGTGTCTGTTCATTCAAATTACTTCATTAACACCATGTGTTTTTATTTTTTAATGCTATTCTTGTTCTCTAGGCCCATTGAACATGATCAACATGCATTCATATTGCATCTGTGCAATTCACAACACCTGTGCTTATAACTTTCCCACTCTGCTCATTGATTTATACAATAATAAAGTAATTATTGATAGAAATTATAATAAAATAACAACAAACGACAAGTCTCTATACGAAAATAAATAAATAAGTAAATAATAATAACAATGTAATAATGGGTAATATTACGATATTAAATAATAATTAATATAACATTAATTTTAATTAATAGATTAGCACTTGGAACGAAAATGGACTAACAACAACTGCTCACAATGTTTTTCACACAAAAAATTCCATTCATATTATTATTCATTCATTCACTATTATTTCCGCAATAGTATAAATTTTTGACTGATTGTAGAAGGGGATATTACCATCTTGTCTGTCCAGCTTGGTGTATGCCTGTGTGTGTGTGTGTGTGTGTTTGTGTGTGTGTTTGTGTGTGTGTGTGTGTGTGTTTGTTGGCTTCGTTAGCGCTTGCTTCAAGCTTCTTACTTCAAGCTAATGATTTCTTTTACCGCAGCCCCACTATTTGGTCGCATTCACACAACACCCACGCACTCAAATGAACACACACATACACACACACATTCACACACAGACATACACCAAGAGCGTATCAAGAGAGAGACACCATAACGCTAGATGATCCACACACAAAAAATCAAACTATATGATACTCTTGTAGGATGCATGCAAAAGCTTTTTTTGTATAAAAGTCTGTTCATGTTTTGTCCAATCATTTTGGAAATATCCGAATACGCTATCAAATAACACACTCACAAACACACCCCCCCACACACACATACACACACTTACACATGTCACATGTGTATGCAAACATGTATGTATGTATGTATGTATGTATAAGTGTATAAGTGTTCGTGTATGTGTTGTGCGTGTATAATTTTTCATGTATCTATATATTGATTCTAAATGTCCATCAGGAGCTTCGGCTTAATGGACATGCGCCACATATATTGCTTTATCTGTCTTTATTGTGTACATGTTATGATGAGTGGCAAATATATTTACTTTACTTTACTTTATACACACACACAGAACACACACACAGAAGCGAAGAGAGTTTAGCGGCGCTGTGTCAATCATTTCGACTGCATTTCTGTCAATTTTGACCCGCACAATAAAGGGTTGAAATATATAAATAAATAATTTTCCAGAGCTAATTTCCATGCCGCAAATTGCAAAACATTTCTGGCCAAACAATTTATGGAAGTTTTGATTACGTCGAAAGAGAGGGTATATCCGTTCTTTTTTTTATCTCCCGTGCTTCGTTTTATCGTGCTTCCTTTGTGGGTATTTGTGTTTTTTTGGTGAGCGATTTGTGATTTTGCATCCATTTATTTCATTTGCACAAAGTGTACTTTATTTTCGTAATGTTTTGATGTTATTGTTTCATGTTATTTAATGTTTCTAATGTTATAACTCTCAAGTTTTCAAACAATACGTGAACACAAAGTACACATACACACACATACACACACACACATACACACACACACACACACACACACACACACACACACACACACACACACACACACACTGACCTGGTGTTTTCACCGTTCAATCATTTTCACACGAACTGAACGAATTAGCATAGCCTTCAGTAAGCAAACAGCATGTGTCTTAGCTCACCTGTGAATTCTAGCCCGTGTGTGTGTGTGTGTCAGTGTGTGTGTCAGTGTGTGTTCGTTGTATGATTGACACACTCTTTTTTCAAACGGTTTTTGCATATTAGAGACAAGTTGTTTTGACTTATTCACAAACGCCGTATTTGTGCCGATTGTATTTCTCCCGTCCATATGAAAAAACATAAATGCAGAATAAAATTCTAAACGACATATAAAAAATGTTTATGTTTATTTTTTGGTACAAACGATAATGTTGAACAAGACAGTGTTTATGTAGCTAAAACGTGAGTGTGTATGTGTGCATGTGAGACATACACACACACACACACACACACACACACACACACACACACACACACACACACACACACAGACATACACAAACAAACATCTGTTTATGAACCCAATTAGATAGACAAGCCCACAAACATTCACAACTCTCATAGAAGTCAGGGAATAACAGGAAACATATCTATGCCGGAATTTGCATTATGAATTCTTCATAAGAGAATGCTTACACACACACACACACACATGCACACACAGACATACACATATACATACACACATACCTATTCATCTTCTCACTAAACGGTCGGTGTGTCTGAGAGGTTGTATAGGCAACACGGTATCAGTGCTTGAGTGTGTGTGTGTGTGTGTGTGTGTGTGTGTGTGTGTGTGTCGAGGAAAGTCTAGAAGCGGCTACATAGACAGATTTGGCCGTCGGTAGCCCAGGAGGTCATTTCGGGTCAGCGTTTAGTTGTGCTCTTTCGATTCTGAGACCACACGCACACACACACACACACACACATACACACACACATACACATATACATAAATACAGACCGACACACACACACACACGTACACATACACACACGCCACATACAAGCATACATACATAAAGACACAAACACACACACACACACACGCACATGCGTTCATTAGTCAGGCGGAATGATGCAACACCATTGGACGGGTTAAACGCATTGTTTTGTGCGCTGGTGATTGTTGCAACGTTGCAACGTTGCTAACGTGAATGCGCCGTGTAGATAATTGCCGAGTGTGGCCACGCTGTAGTCAAAATGTCTGCACACATCGCAGCACAGCTGTTTGTTGACGTCCAAATTAGCGTTTACACCACCAGGTCGAATGTCCGCTTGAGCTGGGATATTTCGTAATATTGCCGGTGTCAGTTGGAATTTTGCCGTCATAGGCGATGGTGTGACATGGGCTGTCTGGTGTTTTCCTATTGTAGAGCAGACACGACATACCCACACAAACACACACATACGCACACACACACTTAAAAATTAGCTAAGACGGTATTTATTTGATAAGCAAAAGTCATATAACATATAACATGTTCCTTGACATATAACATGTTCCACAAAAACTTGAACTTTTTGCAAAAACTTTCTACAAAAATTTACTGTTTGTGCTTTGATGATATAAACGTCTCGAATAATTTGTGGGTAATAGTCTTGTAACTTGTGAGTAATAGACTTGTAACTTGTGAGTAATAGTCTTGTAACTTGTGAGTAATATTCTTGTAACTTGTGAGTAATATTCTTGTAACTTGTGAGTAATATTCTTGTAACTTGTGAGTAATATTCTTGTAACTTGTGACTAATATTCTTGTAACTTGTGAGTAATATTCTTGTAACTTGTGAGTAATAGTATTGTAACTTGTGAGTAATAGTCTTGTAAATTGTGAGTAATAGTATAATAACTTGTGAGTAATAGTCTTGTAACCTGTGAGTAATAGTTATTGTTATAGTTAGTAAAGTAGTTAGTTATAGTTATAGTTAGAGTAATAGTTAGTAAATTCAACATATTCAGTTGTTTCATCAAAGTAAATGTCAAGAGATCATTAGAAACAAAATTAAACGAATTTGAATTGATAAAAACACACATAGTTGTACTGTTCTGTGCGACCTTTAGCTTCCCACTTGGCAACTCTTCCATTCCCCACCAGTGGGGAATTACCCACTGGTTAAGAACCACTGATCTAACCTTAGTGAACCACCACAATGATACAAGAGGTATATCAATGAAGAATCATGGCTTCCTCAAGTGCTCGCGCTGAGTAATAGTCCAAACACGACCTGCATACCAATGATTGTGTGCTGTTTCGCTCTCAGAATTCTGTCTGCATTTTGCTCTCTGATATCACGACTATACAACCTCACAACCACACACATACACACACATACACACACAGACACACACATACAGACACACACAGACACACATAAACACGGACATTAACCGACACATATAAGGACATTATGTCCTGCCCTGATCCAAGAGTCTTATCAATCGCGTTCTCGAACAAACATACATACACACACAGACATACACACACAAAATCATTAATGTTTTTGAAACGGGGCACCATAATTTGGCTAGCTACTAACATTAGTGGTGTTGTGTCAGTGGTGTCCTGTCAGTGATGTCGTGTCAGTGATGTCGTGTCAGTGATGTCGTGTCAGTGATATCGTGTCAGTGGTGTCGTGTCAGTGGTGTCGTGTCAGTGATGTCGTGTCGGTGGTGTCAGTGATGTCGTGCCAGTGATGCCGTGTCAGTGATGCCGTGTCAGTGATGTCGTTTCAGTGGTGTTGTATCAGTGGTGTCGTGTCAGTGATGTCGTGTCAGTGATGCCATGTCAGTGATGTCGTGTCAGTGTTGTCGTGTCAGTGGTGTGGTATCATTGGTGTCGTGTCAGTGATGTCCTGTCAGTGATGTCATGTCAGTGGTGTCGTGTCAGTAGTGTTGTGTCAGTGGTGTCGTGTCAGTGGTGTCGTGTCAGTGGTGTTGTGTCAGTGATGTTGTGTCAGTGGTGTCGTGTCAGTGATGTCATGTCAGTGATGTCGTGTCAGTGGTGTCGTGTCAGTGGTGTCGTGTCAGTGATGTTGTGTCAGTGGTGTCGTGTCAGTGGTGTCGTGCCAGTGATGTCGTGTCAGTGATGTCGTGTCAGTGGTGTCGTGTCAGTGGTGTTGTGTCAGTGATGTCGTGTCAGTGGTGTCGTGTCAGTGGTGTCGTGTCAGTGGTGTTGTGTCAGTGATGTCGTGTCAGTGGTGTCGTGTCAGTGGTGTTGTGTCAGTGATGTCGTGTCAGTGGTGTAGTGTCAGTGAGGTCGTGTCAGTGGTGTCGTGTCAGTGGTGTCGTGTCAGTGGTGTCGTGCCAGTGATGTCGTGTCAGTGATGTCGTGTCAGTGATGTCGTGTCAGTGATGTCGTGTCAGTGATGTCGTGTCAATGATGTCGTGTCAGTGATGTCGTGTCAGTGATGTCGTGTCAGTGATGTCGTGTCAGTGGTGTTGTGTCAGTGGTGTTGTGTCAGTGATGTCGTGTCAGTGTTGTCGTGTCAGTGGTGTCGTGTCAGTGGTGTTGTGTCAGTGATGTCGTGTCAGTGATGTCGTGTCAGTGGTGTCGTGTCAGTGATTGCGTGTCAGTGATGTCGTGTCAGTGATGTCTTGTCAGTGGTGTTGTGTCAGTGATGTCGTGTCAGTGATGTCGTGTCAGTGATGTTGTGTCAGTGATGTCGTGTCAGTGATGTGGTGTCAGTGGTGTCGTGTCAGTGATATCGTGTCAGTGATGTCGTGTCAGTGATGTTGTGTCAGTGATGTCGTGTTCCTGGGTCGATGACAGACAATTATGCAGATAGCTATGTTTGGCATTTGACTTCGACAACTCACAACACTTACCAGCTCTGACACGTGTGTATGTATGTCTGTCTGTGTGTGTGTGTGTGTGTGTGTGTGTGTGTGTGTGTGTGTGTGTGTGTGTGTGTGTGTGTGTGTGTGTGTGTTCGTGTGTGTTATCTGTCAGTGGACGGTGACAAATTGACACAGTGGGATTCATGTTGACACTGTACGTGACAAAAGCATCTACGCACAAGCGACAATACATTAGAAACACACACACATACACATACACACATACACACACCCATACACACATACACACACACGGGTGCACACACACACATGTACATACATAGGTGTGAACTAAATCTTTTAGATAAGTTGTTCGTAATATTTTTATCTCTTTCTGGTTCCGCACTTCTTAATGAGCCTACTTATGATATTTGTCACACAAATCATGATAAAGCCATTAAATTGAGTTATTTTAACAAAAAAATGTCAGGAAATGGTTAGAAGCAAAAGTAAACGAATTCGGAATGATATAAACACACACATTTGTTTTGTTTTGTCTATTTTTTTAATAATTTCCCACTTGACGACCTCTCTGTTTCCCAACGGTGGGGAATTTCCTATAGGTTACCATCCACCGCTCATAGACGAACTCATGTGTCTGTGTCATGTCAAGTGATGTTTCAATGTTGCTGCATTGTTGCATCGTTGCATAGTGCACCAGTTGTTTGACAGTGCAGTTTGACTTCTGCTGGTTGATATCTGAACAGTTCATCTTTGTACATCAGTTGACCCAGCACCTGTGACCTGCCACTATCCTTGACTTAACAATCGCTCCTCTGACCTGCTGTGTATGTGTGTGTGTGGGTGTGTGTGGGTGTATGTGTGTGTGTGTATGTGTTGGCCACCCACTGTGTTCTGTCTGTTGAGAATGATCACAAAGCGAGAAAGAGAGAGAGAGTGTGTGTGCGAGAGAATACAGAGAATGGGAGATGCTGCTGCCAAAAAAATCATAAGCGAAAATACCAAAACATCTACACATATACAACTTTCTTTTAAAGTCAAAAATCCAAAAATTGAAAATAGATATGAAAATACAATGTGAACGCATATGATTTTTGTATAAACGATGACAAAAATTTCATGAACATTTCATTATTATATAATCAGGCTTGAGTGAATATTTACTAATTTATCATAAACCGATAATATTTTTTATTATATAGTACATTATTGACACTAATTACGCTTCAACTTTACCTTTACTACATTCAGTAACTTGAATGAAATCTTATTACGAATGTAATCTTTTGAATGTATAAATTTTTGTAAATGGAATTATATTACCGTATTTTCCCGTGTAATTGATACCATTTTTTGGTCTAAAATTTCATTTTTGAAGCCAATATGTACTTGTTTCCAGAATTTTTGCCTAAAAATAGAAGGAGTACACTCTTATTCAAGGGAAAATACAGTATATATTGATAATTTTTCAGCTAAATCTCCACTTGTTTTTGAGTCTACAATTTGACATGTGAAATTTTGACACCATGACGAATTGCTCCATGAACTTTCTCTATCAAACAGCAGGTACTTCATACCAGCCACCAAGTTCCTGTATGGCGTATAATTTTGCCCTGTGGCCTAGCTGTATATTCATAGATATAGAGCTACACACACACACACTTACACGCGTACACATTCACAAAGATACACACACACACACACAGACACACACATTCACATCGAGATACACACACACACACACACACACATTCACACATTCACACATTCACACATTCACACATTCACACATTCACACATTCACACATTCACAGAGATGAACACACGGATGTCCCAGGTTGAGTGTGTGAATATATTTTGAAAATGTTTGTTTGCGTATATATATAGACTGCTCTCAAACAAGTAGAAATTCTGTTAAATATTGTGTTTACAATATGTTGTATATTTTACATGTCAAAAAATTGCCCAAACGTAGGTGTATTTGCTATTAAATTACATTAAATTATTGTTTGCGGTCTATTTTTGACGTTTGCATTGTCGTTTGTTGTAATTTTAATCAACGGCGATGTAGATGTTGGAAGATCAGTGAGAGAAAAAAAGTGATCTTGTCATGTTTTGTGTTACCTTCAAGCGCATTTTTTGTTTTGTTATTTAGCGATACTCGGTTTTGCTAGTCATTATATTTTTGAGTATATTCTGTATGTCGTACATATGTGCATAATATGCGCAATAATAAATATATGATTGATTGATGTGAAGCGTGTAAAGTGATCGGTTATTGTGTGTGTGTGTGTGTGTGTGTGTGTGTGTGTGTGTGTGTTATCTGTGCATTTGTGTGCTATTGTACGGCCTAGCCACAGATAATTGCCTAAGTTTATAGCAATATACATATGTTACAATTGTTCGGCACATGAATTCTCTTAGCTTTTCGTCAGTGTCTATGCATCACGCTGGGATAGCCATAAGATTGGACTCAGTCATGCGTGTAGCCGTCAATCTATTTGTGTGTATGTGTGTGTGTGTATGTGTGGTATGTAGGTGAGTGTGTGTGTGTGTGTGCCAATGATTTTCCCAGCTGCAGGCGAAATTCTATGCCGTAGGAGCGTATACAAATACAATTATATTCTGCTCCGGCGTGCATAATCAGGAATTACAATAAATTGGAAAATAATTGTAATTAATTTCATGAATAATTGAGTATAAATATGTAATTATAATTGTGAAATATTTAGGGAAATCCGTGGAAGTATTCTTCTGCAGAATATGAATATATATTTGGCGAAAATTTGTCATAAACTGAGGTTATGTTATAGGGAATTTAAAATATAATTCAAATTGCTCAGCTTTGAAAGTGAGTCACTTACGATTGTTCATAAGATTATATGTCCACAAATCATATTTCACTCCAAGTTTTCATGTGATTGAATTATGATTTTTAGCGAAAATGTTGTATTAGCATTTGTTGAGATCGTGGAAACATGTTGACACATTTGAAACATTTGCAAAACTTTCTTTTCGTCTACACAATATCTCAGCTTGAAACACTTTGATGTATTCACTTTCATTTTTTGTAATCAAATATTTGAATGCTACTCATAACATTCTTGATAATTTTTATAAAATATATATTTAGTAGAGTCATTTCATCCTACTGTCAATCAATATTTTCACTAACTCGAAGTTACGAGCCATTATTCTCAACGGCGATCGGTTCCAAAAGCCTCTTTTTTCCCCTGCGTTAAGGTTAAGAAAAAAGCATCCATCGTACCATCTACGTTTCTTGAGAAAAGCGATCAAAAAGAAAACTCCTCTTTCTATTTAATTCCTCCTTTTGCTTATATTTTTTTTCTCTTTTTATATTTTTTCTTCTTTTTTATTCTTCTTGGATGTTGTCCAGCACGCCCAGTTATATTCCGTCTGTGATGGCAGCGCAGCCCGGAACCTCCTTTCTCCTGATCTACAAGAAGCTATGTATTTGGCTCTGGAATTTCTCAAACACACACAGCAGGCTGGTTTTAATTCTGCCCAGTTGACAGCTATATCATGCAAGACACACAGCCAAAGAGAGAGGAAGGGAAAGAGAGCACATTCACTTTCCTCTCTGATCCCGAGCATGCTTAATGAACGGCTTCTCTATTGCGCTAGTGAGAGCTGGCTTGGTTGGAGACTATGCAAGAGGCCGAGGGGGGAAGTAACAGAGGTGGGGCTGCAGTAGGGAGGGAGGGGGTTATACTTTGAGCCGGCGGTCAGCCACAAATCACACGCACTGCATGACTAATTGCCCCCTTGAAGCAAGTCGGTTATCCGGTAGTCTGCAACGATTTAGTGCCACTCCGAGACAACCACGCTACACTGCTTGTATGAGTGTGTGTGTGTGTGTGTGTGTGTGTGTGTGTGTGTGTGTATGTTTGAAG
>OU696580.1:2551201-2596201 GCA_916048095.2 Sacculina carcini | reverse complement strand
TGTGTGTGTGTGTGTGTGTGTGTGTGTTGTTGTTGTTGTGTTCGGGGTCTGTGTGCTTACTGGTCTCGTATGTGTGAATTATATCATTTTGTTATTTACTATTTACTTTTTTGTGCTTCTATTCGTATTAGCTCTATAACAAGTAAATATATAGTTTGATAAATTTATTTCTATAGCTGATAGCTGATATAACTGATGATTTATATCACTGTTTCTTGTATGTGTGTGTGTGTGTGTGTGTGTGTGTGTGTGTGTGTGTGTGTGTGTATGTGTGTGTGTGTGTGTTGTAAACTGTTACATGGCTGCATGGTTGCAATTTGCATGTTGTATTTTGCGTGTTGCATGTTGCATGATGCATGATAGCACGTTGCATGCTGCATGGTTTCATTTTGCATGTTGCATTTTGTGTGCTGCACGTTGCATGTTGCAAGCTATTGCATGGTTGCATTTTGGTTGCACTAATATAATTAAGCGGCGAACGGCCGCCCCTCCCTCAATCCAATCTGCTGGCTCCGCCTTTGACTGTCAGCATCTGACACTTAACATCAACCCAGTTATTAGCATGTGCAAGCACCACACACACACACACACACACATACCTACTGACAGGGCCAGTCAGGGTGGTCTCTTGTCAGCTGTCAGCTGTCAGGACTCACCTGGTGGCACGTGCGCACTGACACACACACACACACACACACACACATAGACACACTCACATACACACATATATATGTATTTGTGTTCACAACAAATTCTCTCCCTGCGGGACTTCCCATATGGCGTGTGCGCGCTGTCTTGTAGAACTAGACGTCTGTATGTATGCGTGTGTGTCTGTGTGTGTGTGTGACCTCGTGTGTCATAAGGCAGTACACAAGTGTCACTCAACGCTCTTATGGAAGCTTTTCCCCATGTATTCCTGTGTATGCGTGTGTTATTCTCCATTTCGTCCCGCATTCCTGGCATTCACTGTTTTTCCAGTTTGTGTGTGTGTGTGTGTGTGTGTATGTGTGTGTATGTGTGTGTGTGTGTGTGTGTGTGTGTGTGTGTGTGTGTGTGTTTGAATCACAGCTTACCTGTCAATTCTACATTCTCACCTGTCATCAATTGAGATTGTAGTCAATGCCGTCCGGGACTCAATTTGGTATTGTTTCTCGATTTTGATGTCACATGCACATACTGTCAGAATTGTATTCTAGCCGTCACAATTGATTCAATATTCATTTTTGACCGAGATAAGCCGGCATTGTCACGCTCTATCTCGAGTACGTACAGAACAGGAGCGGACTTAGGGATCCTAGTGGGGGTCGCATAGGTCCCATAGGTCCCATAGGTCCCTTTGGTCGCTTAGGAAGTGAAATGGATATCGTTCGAGATTCCTGTTTCTTTTTTCTCTCCGCCTTTGGATAATTAAAGTGTATGGGCATTGCACTCAATTTATATCGTTCGCGCTTTCCTATATCACCTTTCATTGAGTTTAATAGTAATAGTAATACTAATAATAACATGTATAATGAATTACTCCAGGGGTTCTCAACCTTTTGATGGTTCCATGCACCCAAGGGATTGTCGAATATGGTCCCATTTCCGCTCTATTTGACTTTTCAAATAATTATCACCAATCCTATTATTTGCCAGTATGTCTTCCAGATCCACGAGTATTTCAATCGCTTTAATTCACTGTACTTTAGATACGGATTAGTAAGAAGCAACATAACCATTGATAATTTTATTATATATATGTTATTGATAATTTATAGCAGTACCCAGGAATCGAGTGACATATACCTGAGTTTTGGTTCCCATTACCCCAAGGGGTATGTTCACCTGTAGGGGCCTGCAATCCTTGGAAAGTTTTCTCTTCGCTTCCGGCACACATACACATACAAACACACAAACACACACAAACACATACACATATATACACCTCTGCATATACTCTTATATGTATGCGTATATATGCCTACATCTGTGCATGCATTTCGTGTGCGCAATTAAAATAAATACGCGCGGAGAAATTAAATAAATGCGGTTGTTTTCAGAGAATGGTTGTCACTGTGGCTTTATGACTTATTAGAGCTCATCAGAGGCGGCGCAATTAGTCTGTATGTGTGTCTGTTTGTGTCTGTGTGTGTGTGTTTCTCCCATCTACAGTCACACGCACAGACATACAGACATACACACAAACACGGCGTCAAATTCTCGAAGTGAACTACACTATCACGCATTCACGCAATCACGCACATACACTTACACACAGTGCATGGGTTTCTTTGCAATAGCCTGTGTGTGTGTGTGTGTGTGTGTTTGTGTTAGCTTGTGTGTGTTTGTTTGTGTGTGTGTGTGTGGGATCTTATCTTAATTTCAGCGTCTGTCCAACGTGTTGCTGCTTTCTTCAGAGCACTGCGATGTAGCACTGTAGCACTCTACTAACTTCAGTCATCTGAGATGTGTGTTGGTTACGTCTGGGGTCTTTGCTGCAGCTCTTGTGTGGCCCAGGTCACGACCTGACCTGTGTCACTTGGGCGACATCAATGAGAGCATTATTGTGTTATAGCAGGATGTACAAACTGCCATATTTGAGTTTGAAAATAGACTTTAATATAAAATATTTATCAGTGAGACAAAAAATCTGAGGTGAGATTATCAATCCGGGATGTTTTATCATAGAAATCGAAAAACATCTACGAGAAGAGGATCTCAGCGAGGATTTCCATTGAATGTCTTAATCACAAGCTCACAATTGAGACGAGTACAGGGTCAGATGCGATGTGGAAGTCGTGTTCCAATTCCCAGCGTTGATTATTGAGAAAATAATCGATATGGATACTTTTCAATCAATCACTTATCGACAGCACAATCTTCTGCGACCTTTGGATATCTCTCTTCTTTCTCATCTCTCTTCACTTTGAGAGTCATCTCTTTTGCTCTCGCTTGGATATCTCATGTCTGTTTTCGGATTTGTGTCGCTGCGATTGCGTGTTTGCCGATGTTTGTCCGACAAAACAGAACAGTGTCGATTAGAAAGTGCGCCAGTTCAGCTGCGTATTGTTTGCGCGGTGCTCCGTTTCTTGCGATAATGATGCCCAGTGCGCACCGATGATCAAATGTCAAAGGTCGCACGCGCACAAATCCAGGTCGCCAAATGACATCGCCATCATGGCTCGATACGAACTTCGGCGAATTGGAGCAGCGCAAAAATACAACACAATAATTCTTAAATGCACGAACAATAAAATGCAAAAATTAATGAAATGTATTTGCTGGATATTATAAAAATGGTAGAAGCTATGTAACTTATTAAATATGTAAACTGTTGTTATATATTAAATTTCACAGATTAACTGGAATTCTTGATATTGATATCTGGCAACCCTTACAATGGAAAGCAGAAATTGTCGACAGAAATGCTGGTCTATTTGGTTTGCAGGTAATCAACGAAAATGTTTAATTTGTTCAATTTTTTTTAGGAATCATTTTAAGGGAAATTTTGCGTTTGATGTAATAACACATAACACTATTTTTTATCAAACATAGATATTGCCAAGTGTAGGAGTTATAATTTTATAAAATGATTGAGACTTGATGCTTCTCAAAACTTGGTATGTAAAAGCTGAACTTTCCTAATAAATTATGATTTGTTGTTAATTACAAACACAGTCAATTTTATATTGATGGGAAATAATTTTTCAAGCCTTTGCGCGTTTTTTTGACTTGTCAATAATTGTGTTTTGATTTGAAAAATTAAATTGAGAGCAAGTATTAGCGTTTAAGTAATTCATTTATCAAAAACTCAATACAAAACTAACAATTTCAACAATTCGGGTGAAAACAATGCTTTAATTTGTATTCACTTATATTTTCTTAAAAATCATACTTATAGTATAAACTCTAGTTCAAATAAATGTGTATATAAGATCAATTGAATTTTTTTCTATATTTTAATTTTGTAATGATGTCATTTCATTTTTAGTCAATGCATTTTGGCTGTTTAGCTTTTGGTGATAGTCTTCTATGTTTAATTGAAGTCACTCATGTTTCTCAAACGGTGTTAGTGTTTTGTTCCTCAAATGCAGTCTCCGCACAATAGTTCTGCATAAATCCTTCCCTTTTCACTCCAATAAATATGATACACTATACCTATACAATGACCTATATAAAACCTACTTGCGCTTCTGCATTTATGTATGTCTATGTCGGTGTGTGTGTCTGTTTGGTGTGTATGTGAGCGTGTTTGCGTGCGTACTCGTATATGTATGTCTGTGTATGTGTGTGTGTGTGTGTGTGTATATGTGTATTGATCATCCTGTTCGATTTCTGATCTCGCCGGGCAAATGCAAGTGTCATTTATATTCATGAACTAATCTAGAACAGTCTACAATGCTGTACCATACCATACAGCATACTGCAGAAAATGTATGTACGTTCATGTGTGTGTGTATGTGTGTGTATGTGTGTATATGTGTGTGTGTGTGTGTGTGTGTGTGTGTGCCGTGTACCACGCATTCACGGTCTATGTAGATTTTTACTGGCGATTTTTCAGGCCGTACAAAGAATGAGAGCAAATTACCAATTCTGGCTTGCCATATACTCGCCATAAATCACACACACACACACACACACACACACACACACACACACACACACACACACACACACACACACACACACACACACACACACACAAACACACACACACACACACATGCAAACAATATATATTTCGGCCTTGTACCATTATCAATCAATGTTGTAATTCTGAGACAACATGTGTGCACATGTGTTTGTATGTTTGTGTGTATGTGTGTGTATGTGAGTGTTGTGTGGTGGGTGGATTGATGGTGTTGTGTGTTCTTGGTTGTGTTCATCGTTTCACTGTTGATTTGCATTTTTTTGCTGTCATTGGTTTGGCTGTCAATCTCGCACGTGCTCAACTCATCTCGCCCACTTTTATCATAATTAGCGTCAGTATTATTGGCTACTCATTCTACTATTCATCTCATCATCTCAATTCCCATGACATTCTGGCTATTAGGAGTAAGCATGCATAGACAAGTGACAATATAAAATATAGAGCATACTCGTAACTCAATAGAATTTGCTCTTCCGTTCCTGGATTGTTCGATTGGTTAGTCGCGGCACAGACACACACACACACACACACACACACACACACACACACTAACACACACACACACACTAACAGATACACACACACACACTAACAGATACACACACACACTAACACACACATTCACACTAACACACATACACACACATACACCCACATACAGGTCAAAGGCGGGCTGAGAACGTATTTTTAGCGGATAAATCTATGGATTTGTCTATGGATTGTCTATGGATTGTCTCTTTGGATTGTGATCAACGTGCAGATCAGCCAAAATCAGCTCTCTTCCAGCTATACAATATAATATCACAATATATACTATCAGGCTCGGTATAAACATATTTATTTACTTAAATAAAATACAGTTAATTTTATTTCAAAATTGTACTAGCGTATTGTGATTTATAAATGCTCGAGGAGACATGATTCCTTAGACTGTTTTCTCCCTTGGTTCCAACAAATATTTTAATATCGACATAGTGCCTGGAATAAGGTCCCAGACACTCCAATGATATTGAGGCATAGCCAATGTCAGCGCAACACTCGCTCAAACAATATCAACACACAAAGGGTCAAAGCTGATTGGTCTGATCATTGCGTTTATCGGTTTGTTGCGTAGCGCGGGTTCATGGTCCATACAATCTCCACTGCTCGAATTAATAACCGCAGCGCTACACAAACACACACACACACACACACACACACACACAAACACACTCACACACACACATGCATGTATGTATAATTACCAAGGGCGGAGTCAGAACGCTTTATTTAGAGTGCGAGCGAACTTACTTGTTTCAGTATTGTATGTGTGTGTGTGTGTGTGTTTTAGTGTGTGTGTTTGAGTGTGCGTGTGTGTTTGAGTGTTTGAGTGTGTGTGTGTGTGTGTTTGAGTGTGTGTGTGTGTGTGTTTGGGTGTGTTTGAGTGTGCTTGAGTGTGTGTGTGCATGTGTGTGCTTGAGTGTGTGTGTGTTTGAGTGTGTGTGTGCATGTGTGTTTGAGTGTGTGTGTGTGTGTTTGAGTGTGTGTTTGAGTGTGTGTTTGAGTGTGTTTGAGTGTGTGTGTTTGACTCTGTGCATGTGTGTGTGTGTTTGAGTGTGTGTTTGAGTGTGTGTTTGAGTGTGTTTGAGTGTGTGTGTTTGAGTGTGTGTGTGTGTGTGTGTATGTGTGTTTGAGTGTGTGTGTGTGTGTGCATGTGTGTTTGAGTGTGTGTGTGTGTTTGAGTGTGTGTGTTTGAGTGTGTGTGTTTGAGTGTGTGTGTGTGTGCATGTGTGTGTTTGAGTGTGTGTGTGTGTGTGTGTTTGAGCGGCATGCTAAAAGCATAGCCAGGTGTACCTCAGCTATATTCATAAATACCAGCATATATGTGTACTAGCGAGAGCAGTACTGAGCTTAGTAAAGACTGAGCTTGCATATTTCGGCTTTAGTTGTGGGTTGTTTTGGGTGGGAGTGTATCAAAGCCTGTGTAGCTCCCTTCTGTTCCCGCCCATGATAAACACACACATACACACACACACACACATACACACACACACACACACATACACACACACACACACACACACACACACACACACACATACACACACACTGTAAGCAAACCGATGCGTTCTCTTTATAATCTCTCTGGGATAACAAATATAAGATATATTTGATGGATTTTTTCAATGTTTGTTATTTGTAATTTGTAGTGATTGTGTCATTGTGTGTTGAGTGTTGTGCTAGGTGTTTGTTTGTCGAGGTTTGATTCGTGCCAACAGGGGAGACAAGTTGAAGTAATACAGTGAAGATAATAAACATAGACAGGCGGCAATATCAGCGAGTGGGTCTTTACATAGCAGAATCTTCGGCAACTTAACCAACTCACATTGACTGTTTTGCAATGAGCAAGGCGACTCTACATACCCTACATGCAGCTACAAACAAAAACTAAATATAATAATTATATATAAATGAAATATTTAAATAAAATATAATATATGAATAAAATAATATATATAAATATTATCAACGAAAATAAATAGACAAATAAAAATAATATAACCTGCAAATTAAAAACAAGCTTGAAAGAATGAACTAGCTTGATAGACCATCTTGATTCTACCATACTACAAACATGCTTCATAATTTCTATTGGTGCCTTCCCTCAATTTCATGCAATTTGTCTGTTCAATCCATTCTTTGCTCTTTTGTGTCTGAGTCTGTGCGCTATAGTAAATATGAGCTGTTGGTATTACTTGGTTTATTTGGTTTTTGTATTATTCAATTCCTTAACTTTCTCCACTTTATTGTTTACTGACGAGAAAATCATTTAATCTTTTCCTCTCCACGTGTTTTTACAAGCGAAATAAAAGCAACAATTAAACCAGAAAATCATCGCCTCGTCTCTCTTTCTCTCTCTCTCACTCTAAACTTATTCACATTGTTATTTACAACTCGCTTAGACCAACACATGACGACATGTTTATGTATGTCGATATTGGCTGTATGTATGTATGCATGTATGTTTGCTTGTGTGTGTGTGTGTGTGTGTGCGTGTGTGTGCCAGTTCGAATATCACTGTGTGCCTCCGGTCTTGTGCGTGTGTGCATGTTTGAGTGTGCTTTTATGTATGAGTGTGTGCATGCGTGTGTGTGTGTGTATGTGAACTATTACTGTCGGCTGGTATGTGCATGTGAATGTGTGTGTATGTGTGTGTGTGTGTGTTTGTGTGTGTGTGTGTGTGTTGACTGCAGACTGCGGGATATGCAGACTGATGAGGGGCAAGTTGAGAGATTTCTCTGTTTTCCGAACGTCACTTCATGAATATGTGCATCTGTCTGTTTGTGTGTCTGTTTGTGTGTCCGGTTCAGTTTTGACGGTATGATTGGCTTATACCAACATACACACATACACATACACATATACACTGACAAACGCACTCACAGGGGCATAAACACACACACACACACACACACACATACACACACACACACACAAACACACATACACAAACACACACACAGCAGGAAATGTCAACAGACTCGAGATGAATGAGATTTTCCTGGAGAAGCTACTGAATGCCGTATATATAGATGGTGTATAGATGGCACAGCTGACGGGACGCACAGAGATTGGGCGAGAATATTTTGCACGAACCACGCAAAATTGTGATAAGCTATTATTTCATGAGTACCATCGGCGTAAATCAGTGGTTCCAGTGGCGGATTCAGAGTGTATATTTGGGAGGGGCTGAATTTTGGGGGCGATCAGTCATGTACTTGCCTCATTATGCAACCTCTACAAATTCTACAGAAAAATATTTTTCTTTGCCTCTTTTAGTGAACCTCTTGGTTATGAGGAGTTGATGGAAACATTTGGGGGGAGGGGGGACTTCAGCCTTCTGAGCCCCCCTGTGGATCCGCCAGTGAGGGGTTCTCAAACATTTGTTTGGCAGTGATCCAAAAATTTGGCACAAATCAAGTATCGCGGCTACATAGATATACAAATTGTTTTCTATATGACAATTTCAATATTCTTTGCTTTCTAAAGCCGATATCGTTGTATGAATAGTTTGTAAGTTGCCGCTACTTAATAAAAAAATCAGTAATACATAGAATATTGAAAACTGGTGAATAAGTTGATAATTGGTTTTCAATGTGGTTATGTTGTGTTTTTTTCAGAAATTTCACAGCTAGTTTCAGCTTGAAACCGTCCACAAAAGACTTGCACACTGATGAAGCAGATTTTGTCAAGAATTCCGCAAAACAGGTGAGCTACAGGAATTAAAAAAATAAACTTGTGTCTCTATGGATTTTGGTCATGTTTCATCTAATATAGTTTCTTTTCACACTTTTATCTGTAATATATATAAATAAATTTCAAAATATTAACTATATGTTCAAACCCAAGAAATTTTCCAGTAAAAATATTTTATATCTGAATTTTTGTTGGTATGAAGGAGATTTCAGACTTAATTCAAGTCGTTTATTTGCATATTTTTATAAATAAAATTAAGAATAGACATTTTGTTATATAGCAGCTTGCGACAATATAGTAATACACGACAGAAACATTGTCACAGTTGTTAGAGACTTTCTCCACATTCTTGGTTGGCAGTGTGAATTTTCGTGTGGTTCTTGTGCGGTGTCATATGTTTGCGGGCGGTGTCTCTCTATGTGTGTGTGTGTGTGACTGTTACCTTAGCATAACCAATCAGTAATTGACGCACTTAGTGGTGCTGGTATTAGTGGTTTTGTGTCACCGTTCACAATCTTCGTATCTGCATAGTCTCTTTCTCTCTGTCTCTCTCGTATTCATGCTAATTGCCACCTTCTTCATTCCGATTTCAGCTCTCTCTTCTGCTCTCTCTCTCTCTCACAAGCTCTCATTTTCTCTGTGTCCTATATATATGATCAAGTGTGTTTCTGTATGTTCGCCTCCAACGAAGTGACTCCAGTGAAGTGACGAATTTACATGGAAATTTCTTATTTTACGGATTTATCTTATATATATTAGTTTTTTAAACTTTTTAAAGCAGATGATTTTGTCATCATTCATTCTTAATTGTTCTGACTAGCGCATTGAAATTAATGATTGTATAAATGTAAATCAAACAGGCACTGAGGAAATGTAATAGGACGTAATAGAGGCGATACTGTGTTAAATATATGACATAAATCTCCACGCGTAGATTTGTGTCGAGGCTCGGGGGGATGACAGCCATCATGCATTAGTGTTCAAAGTTGACTCAGTTGGTCAATTACATGATACCATCAATCATTTTATGCCTAGTCAATTATAACACATATATCTCAACGAAAAGTATATTACATATAATTGCATACACACACATTTGTCGTGTATTGTTACTTTTTTGCTATGCTGATTTTGATGACAATATGAACCCAATGAACTGAACTCGCCAGAATTATCGGGGGGTATAATTGCATATTCACATCCCCTCAGCCAATTTTCGGGGGGGGGGTGTAATACCCCCATACCCCCAGGATCAACGCCCATGCACAAAATCACATCCGCATAAGCCTGAAGGATAGTATCACAGCGAAAGATGGGTGCGTGAGTGACACATACACACACACATACACAAGCGCGCACACACAATATTGCTTGCGGCGCAGCTATTACGCTCAAATAACTGTCAATTTGAAGTCGGAGCGGCGACACATTGAGCCGGCAGTGAGAGCTAGCTAGCACACCACATGACACACACACACACAAACACACACTCACACATACACAAACACACACAAGCAAACATACACACGCGCTCTTATGGAGTGCCCACATTATCACAAGGTTAGGTGAATGAGAAGGTAAGGTGAGATAGAGTCTAAGGAGAATATATGCAGAATAAATGTGAATACACTTCCCGAGTCAAACACTACCGGAGAACACTAAGATTACACCTCTAACAACGATTATACCAACACAAAATCGTTAGTGCTGATATCAGGGCCGATTGACTTCTGTTAGGAAGACGTTTGCCCTTGAAAATCAACTTCCTTACTTACTTCCTCACTTACACACACACACGCACACACACGCAGACATGCACAGGTGTCTGCTAAGATGCAAAAGTCAAACTGTACACCGCGTTCTGTCTTCAAGATTTATGTTTCGCTCTGGTTGTGCATAAAACTGGCTGTGTATTTGGTGATTATAATTGCTCCAGTGTCTACGCTGTCATAATTCTGCCGTATGAAATATACTTGTGTATATGCGTGTATATCTGTGTATATCTGTTTCGCACAAGCCCTCAAAATATAACATCTATACCTACTCATGTAAATACATTTTTCTAATTTACTCTCTTTTTTTGGCAAGGCAGTGTGGATTAAGAGTTTCTTTCATTTCTTCTCTTCTTTTCTTCGTTTATTAACCCTTCTTTGTATCTTCTGTTTGGTGCCATTGAAACCATGAACCATGAGTGTGTATGAGTGTGTTTTAGCTGCGCGTGCGTGGGTGTGAATGTGTACATGCATGCGTGTGTGTGTGTGTGGCGAATCACATTGGTCGCAGAGTGCGTTATTGTTGTTCAGTGTGCCAGTCGTGATCTCAAGCACACACACACACACACACACACATACACACATATACACACACATATGCATATACACATTTACAGGTACACACACCCACACACATGCAACTAAAACACACATATATACATAGACGCACGTTCGCGTAGTGATATGTTTATTTTGTGTAGTTTACCCGTGACCGGTGTTGAATGGCACTGCTGATTCAACATCATGCCGTGACGTTTGAGAGAGATGGAAAGTGAGAGATCTCCTCGTGTCTGTGTGTGTGTGTGTGTATGAGTGTGTGTGTGTATGTGTGTGTTTGCAAGTGAGAAGCTATCGGAAGCTGATGGTCGACTGATAAAGTCATTCAACACACTCACGCTTATTCACTCACTCACGCACTGTGTGGTCCAAAAAAGTGAGGGTTGATCAAGGAGCTTATCAAGGAGTGAAGGGTTGATCAAGGAGTTTATCAAGGAGTGAAGGGTTGATCAAGGAGCTCATCAAGGAGTAAAGGGTTGATCAAGGAGTTTATCAAGGAGTGAAGGGTTGATCAAGGAGTTTATCAAGGAGTGAAGGGCTGATCAAGGAGTTTATCAAGGAGTGAAGGGTTGATCAAGGAGTTTATCAAGGAGTGAAGGGTTGATCAAAGAGCTCATCAAGGAGTGAAGGGCTGATCAAGGAGCTTTGACTTACCTCCCATTTTTGGTCCAATCAGAGCCGATGCAATACCTTATGCGCCCCCCAAAGGCAATATCTGATGTCCCCCATTATATATAAAGCACCATTATAATAGAGGTACGACTTTGAGAGAATGAAGCTACGAGCATCCTCCACCATGTTCAATAATTTCACTAATTTACACACATTTCAACATCATGGCTTAGGCAACAGGGCTTTCAACACTCGGGAGCGCCCGACCGGGAGGTTCGGGAGGCGGTTGCAACGAGTCTAGGTCCAATATGCAAGGAACTCAAGATAACATCTATATAATGATCAATACACAATGGCCGCCCCCAAATATGCCAAGCCCCCCTAACACCCCCAAATCTTAATCATGGGTATTACAATATCTTACCACTAAATGAAACTTTGTTGTCCTGAAGTAATCTTGTTTGTCTTACAGTAATTAAGTATTTGTTACTGTAATGCCGTTTGCATGTCTGTCAATGTGCCATTATATGTTCTATTCTATGGTATTCACCTCGTTTCGTTCATTATATAATACCCTTCAATTATGGTTCAAGTTCGAGGACTGAATCCGTGTGCCCCAGTCCTTTACTTTAATATGTAGTCAGCGTTCGAGTGTAGCTTCTCATATTTTGCCAAAGCCCCACAACTCTTTCCTTAGCCCCCCTCAGCCCACCATCGGAAATATCCTGGCGCCGCCACTGGATACAAACCGACTCCTATTGATGCTCAAACACTTCACCTGAAAAAAGTAATGATACGAATATTTTTACTTCTAAATTTTCGGCGACTAAGCTGTATAGCAAGCATATATTATATCTCCTTTTTTGGGAATTGCTGAATTTCCTCCTAAACACATCGTATGTTTGTGCCTATCTTTGATTTGAACTCTTCCATTTCCTGCTTGTTAATTTTATAACCAAGAGATGTCATATCGTTCATATATTCATAAATCACAACCAATTTTCCCTTCTTTTTTTCCATCCATAATAAATGATTCATTGCTTGAAGCCTATCTGTCTGTATGTATGTGTGTGTGTGTTTGTGTGTGCGGGTGTGTATGTGTGACTATGTGTGTCAGTGTACCGTCATTAAACCATGCTATTTCACCTTGTAAAATCACCCATCACTGATCAGCCGGCATTTACTTTACACATAAATGTTTGCGCATGTATGGACGCAATCAACTGGTACGACACCCACCCATAAAACTACCAACCTCTGTG
Source organism: Sacculina carcini (assembly GCA_916048095.2). Classification (NCBI taxonomy): domain Eukaryota; kingdom Metazoa; phylum Arthropoda; class Thecostraca; family Sacculinidae; genus Sacculina; species Sacculina carcini. Next base: position 2,583,131 of record OU696580.1, on the reverse strand, counting down.
TATGTGTGTGTGTATGCGTGTGTGTGTGTGTTTGGGTGGGTGGAATGTCGAGAAGTGTGTAACGGTTGTAGTGTAGTATAGCAGTGTGTTTATGTACGTGTGTTAATTGTTTGCCATGGAAATACCCTCTACCTCAGAGGTCGGTAAACTACAGCCCGCGGGCAGGATCCGACCTGCGATCTCGATTCATCCGACCCGCCGATGATACCTGAGTCTCCTTGATAAAATCTCTATGGACGTAGCTTTTTTGATAAATTTCAAGTAAATAATTATTTTGGTTATTTTCGGTTGTTTTCCCGTTGCACAAAACTCACCCGAGACTATTAGGAAATGGCAAGTTTAGTTTTTGGTCTTAATTCCCGGAGCTTTCGTTCTCGCTTGCAATTATTGCAAATAATTATTTGGCGGTCCGCGTTTTTGTTTTTTTCAGTTATCCGGTCCTCAGCAAAAAAAAGTCTGTTGATTCCTGCTCTGCCTAAACTAACACTGCTCTTACCATATACCAGTACCAATCTTCTAGTGATTATTCCCTGCAGTTTACCTTAGACACGAGGGTAAACACACTCGCTCACCTACACACACACACACACACACACACACACACACACACACACACACAAGTGCAAGCGCACACATTCCTCTATGAATTCCAGTGAATTAGCATGCCCTGTGGGCGCCGGCCCCACAGGTGCTGCCCTCTAGCGGGATTCAGCTGAACTATACCAAAAGACCTGCCGAGCACACAGGTGTACGTTCGTAGGACGGGCAGTGTGGTAGTCTACGTTGAGTTGTTCGCGTCTCTGTGTGTGTGTGTTTGTGTTTGTGCCATCGCATATGTGTGTGAGTGTGTGAGTGTGTGAGTGTGTTTGTGTGGCTCACGTTAACCCAGTGTTGCTGAGATGTCTTTGTGAGCGTGTCGAAAAAGTGACGGCCGGGTTTTGAGAGTAAGTACAATCACCCATCACTATATCAGATATCACTGACGACGTATGAATACTTGATATACATCAAGAAAGAAATCATTGAGCTGCGTTCATTTGTCGTCAGTATGATTGAATATTAAATTATGTAATCACCAACACTAGATATAATTTACTTCTACATTGGTGTGGCGAAACTTAATTCTTAATTAATCGTGAGAATTGATCAAACCATCGTTACGATTCTACCATGAGTTCCTCGCCTATCTATACTACTGTACAGTTACACACTCACAATTTAGCTAATGAAGGAGCATCTCATTTGACTGTTTCTCATTTTCCTGAAGCATATGATTCGTGTTTGTGTATTGAACTGCGCGTTACTAGCGTACTCTGTGGATCCTAGTGCATTTAAATCGCAAAGAATCCAGCTGTAATTGTGTGATGTGACGTGCGCACAGATTTCGCGTTCCCACGACCACATACCAAACGTCAAATTATCTGCGACCATCTGCGACTATACGAACTGTTTCTCCTCTCTCTCTCTCACTCGCTGTCTGTAGACAGGGTAGTTTGTTCTTGTCTTGCACTGCGATCTCTGGTTCACATCCGCCACAAGGAGTTGACTATTCCTCGGACAATGGACAAACGCGCCCATCAAACGCTGTGTTGAGTGGTCCAGTTTTTGTTCTGCCGAAGAGGATGAATATAATTCGTCTTCCTATAGTTCCCATTTCCAGTTCTCCTTGCGCGTCCATTACAAATCATTTTTTGTTATTCGTACACCCCATTTCTTCTTCTCCTAATCGACTGCGTGTTGTCGTTTTTTCGCTAAATGCATGCGCTTACACGTGAATGGCAACGAACAATTCAACCATGGCGGAGCACCAGTAATCAATCCTCGCTGGATCTAGAATTCACCTCCGTCTAGATATGTCTTGTATCCCAGCCAAGTCTGAATGGTCTCCATGTACAGACCACTTGGTCGTCTTGTGCGTGCGTACTTGATATATTGCTGTTTAATTATCATAGCGGTTGTTTTTCCAGTGCTTCAGCCATCACATCGGGCCTTGTTCTGCTTCAGTGCTCGTGAGATGGTCCTTCGCTTGAGGTCTGCACTTGACTGTCATTAGTTGGTGTGCGTATGAGCACGATTGGTGGGTCAGCTCTAAATGAGATGATCTGTACGGATTTTAATGGCGTTATAAACAAACACACTTAGCATAAACTTACGTCGTGAAATTATACACTCTATTTATTGTTACAATAATTTACTGTGTAGTAACAAATATTCCATTATGAACAAAGGTTCCCACATCTCATTATGAACAAGGCTTCCTTAGAGAGAATTGTCGGGAGTGGAGAATATATCTCCAATATCCGGATGTAATTTTTCCTTATATATTTTCCCTGCATATAAGAGAACGCCGGATATAGGACAGTTTTCTTCACTCCCGGCAACTCTTTTATAACCGGGACTCTCTTATATACGGGTCTCTTATATTCGGGGTACACTGTATAAACTTTTCTGAAGTCACTCTCTGTATATTATTATAATACGATACGATAAAGCAGCAAACGTTTCCTTACAGGCCGAAATTCGTATTAGATTACGTTAATTAATGCTTGAGGATAACTTGCAATTCGAGGTCGGTTGACATCGTAACATATCTTCAATGCCATTTAAAGGACGTTGGTTATTTAAATTCAGCTCGCGTGGCATGTGGGTGCCCGTGACTATCGAATCGTAGACAGGACGAGATTCAGTGATGAGGGCTAACGCCGCATGCCGCTTCTTCTACGCTGTACGAGCGCACATTTATCTGATCGACTGCGCTTTTTACCGACCGATTCGGTTGAAGTATCCTACGGCAAACGCCGTCTCAGCGGTTGAATACTGAATCAAACAGCGTTTCCTCTTCTTTCTTGCATTTCCTTTTGGGTTTTTACGCTGGCTGGCGTTTGCCCACTGCGGAGACACATGCGGCTCATCCACAGCCTCCTCGTGCGCTTCAATCCACCGCTCTGTCGGCTGCCTGTTTCCTGCAGGCCAACGACCCTCGCTGGGGTCGGACACTGTCCGCGAGTCCGACCTCCTGCCTGGCACTCTCCTCAATGGGTAACCGAACCCGACGCTGTCACGGCCACCGCACCATTTGATCGTCGTTTTTATCGACATGCACAGCAGTGGCCTGAGTTGAGCGAGTTGCGCCATGACCGAGCCGTTCGAATTCCGATCGCATTCCACAGCGGACGTCGATCACCCATGGTCTTTCGCCCTAGTCGACGCTGTTGTGTCAATGCTTCCAGCAAATTTTACACTGGGGGCTGACGTTATCGATAAGTGTGATTTGCCGTGACCACTTTCCCCCTATATCCGAGCACTGTTCTGGCTTCGGCTTTCCAATTGTCAATGAATTCGAGGTCGTGTCACGCTTATCCATTCTATTTCACCCGGTGTGCGCTTGCAATTGTCCGCCCGTGTTCCGGCAGTTTTTGCGCCAAGGTATGACTTTGTATTCTGCTCGGCGCGTTGTCGTCGAATTCCATATCAGAATTCAGCGTTCTGACAGGCGCAACATTTGACGGCGCCACCACGATTCACGCCACCATTCACGCCACCACTGGTGCGACCACTTTCGGTCTGTCAACACCAATACCACAGAGCTGACAGAAAGAATGTCCAACACATCCATCCTCAATCAAATACTACCCTATTGCGGTCAGTATCAGGCTTGGAGGCGATCACTCAAACTGGTCCCTTCGTTTTGCTCCACCACCACTCTGGCACGCACACACTGACAAATAGTCAGCCTATCTCACACACACACACACAGACACACACGCTCACACACATGTACATAGTGTCCGAACTGGTGGCAGCTATTCGCCGCAGAAGTTGGAGCACGGTTGCCCTCTCCCTGCCCTGCGCATTGCCGTAATGATAGGCTGCCATCGTTAAGTCTCCAGGCTCTTGACGGGTCTCGGACGAAGCGCTCACGCACACCGCCTGTTTGCCAGTATGTCTGAGTGTCTGTGTGTGTGTGTGTACGTTTGCTGGGGGCCACGTTCCCGGCGTGCGCTGTATGCTAATGGCAGTGGTCGGGGCGGGCCCATGATTTATAACACGATGACCAGCCGAGCAGCGGCACAACCGTCGACCGACTGGTCCACGCGCATTATGCACGGACATGGCGGCAACAGTGTAAGATGCATAACGAACAATACACACGCAATATATGATAGACGAAAGGACGACGTCAACATGCGGTCTATATCCCACAGCTGGGGTGCAGCACGTTGGGGGTCGTAATGGAGTTGTAAATGAAGCGTTCCATTTGACCTTCATACACCGCTGGCAATGTTTTGAACGCGATAGAAAAACTGTGTGAGAGCACACTGATCCGATGAGAGTGGAGGGCTGTATCGCTTGCAAAAGTCGTTATGAACTCTTCTGTTGACTTCCACTGCTCACGTATAAGGATGTTGACATTCGTGGGTGTACGTGCCATTGAGTAAGTGGAGCGGACCCGTGCAGCCGCCGCCTGCTGGGTTTTTGCCGTGTCGTTCATCATCTTGCCGCCGTGGCACATGCTTGCGTACTCACCGGTTCACAACAACCTTCAAGGCAGAAGTCGTTTCCAAGGCCGGCTCTTCGGCTCATTGATTTTTGTGCCCAAATCCAACTGGCGGCAATTGCAAAATTTAATCTGTATGTTCCTTGTGCTGATACGTCAATTCTCACACGGTCCATGTATAATCCTTGTTTGAAACGTTCATAAATGGATTTGCTTTATTTGACACGCCTTTACGTGACAACCAATCGCCTGGCTATCTTCATAATCTCCAGCGAGCTCGTTGGAATTCAGCGATGGTTGTAGATGCATCTGTAGATTCGTCTGAACCAGTGACCCGTGTGCAGATCGCTTATCTACTCATGATCATCATAGGCACAAAACACCGGAGAGCAAATTGAGAAGTTTTAATAGCGGCGTCTTAATTAAAATTCCGTTGAATCTCTTATCTGGCGCATCACATACAATGCGCCACTGCCACTGAACTCTGTGCGAGCGACGGTTGGGGTGGGGAGACATTTTTTACACAGTAGCCGATGGTTGAATTCTTGTAGGGAGCGTGTCGGCATAAACGACAGCTCACTGTCGTGGCGCAGGTGGCTTGAATGCGGCTGAATGTCTTGTAAGAGTGTCTTCATTTGCAAGAAACGAACACACGAACAACGGTAGACATTCGACGCTTTATCACACGGTAATTACCTAGCATGTACTCGTCGGGAGAGGGATTCTCCTTGGGCTGTTAATAGCGACAGCTGGAATATACTGCAACAGACCGCTTGATTACACTCTCCATATCTGCCTCCTCGATCTCTTTTTTGTACCCACATTGTTCGTCTTGCTTCGGCACGTTTCTTTATCGAGCGTTCACATCTGCCAGTGCCGACGAGAATCCTCGGTCAAGATGGTATTCGGGGTCATATTAACCAAGATCTACACATCTGAAACGCTATGCCGATGAACGGTACCTTATGGATTGAGGTGCCGGAGCGCTTCTAAAAGATCTAATTATTGTTACCATCAGCGTAGTATATGACCGTGTGTGTGTATGTTTGTGTGTGTGTTTGTCTGCTCACTTGTTTCCATCCACTCCTCTTCCATAAATGACGTTCACAGTAACGGTTAAGAGAAACGGGCTGTTGGTCCCATTTTCTGCCCAACACTACCGATGCGCCGTTCCTCACCGATACAAGCAAGTAATGCTGGAATGTGCACTTACTACAACTGCTGAAGTACTATAAGTTTGTGTGTGTGTGTGTGTGTGTCAGTGAAGTTGACTGTGTATTGCTTGCCGTTAGTGTCCACAAGATGTAGTCGATAGTGTCTCAACTAATGCTTACTGTCGTCAAGTCAATATATGTGTGTGTGTGTGTGTGTGTGTGTGTGTGTGTGCGTGCATTTGAGTGTGTGTGTGTGTGCGTTTGCGTGTGTGTGTGTGTGTCTGGTGGCGGTTGTCAGTGAATATGACAGATTGCGACCGCGCTATATGAAACTCGATACTGTGCAAACCGAAGCTCATTTGTCGAGCTGTCAGAGAGCTCTTACGGACTTGTGTGTGTTCGCAAATTCTGCCCGAATGCCCCGGAGTCTGGTATGACAAGAATGAATGGAATGTGTTGAAAGTGCGCTGGTCTTGTTCGAGTTTCTGCATATATTCTGAGCGATGATTGAGTTATGAATAAGTACTAACTTGGGAACCTCTTAGAGTAAAATATTCAAGGACTAATGTGACAACTGCTACACGGGAAGAAGCCGAAGCTTATGAACACACAAGTTTGCCCCGTGCACCGCCACCGCATAACCGACCCTTTCCACGCTATGGCGCCACAAAGACGGAAGACGTGTTAGAGAGGGTCACCTCCCCAGAATGCATGGCACAACACAAGACAGGCATCTGGTACCCATTTACTGCTGGGTGGACAAGGGCTGTTGGATTATAGAATTCGTCCAAAGAAATTCTCCTCTGCCGGGATTCGAACCACGGATCTCCCCCTTCTGAAGTGGCTTTGCTACCACTACACGAGAGTCCAAACACGTTAAACACTGTGTTTATGGAGAGCTTATTAATATTTGCACTCATTATTTTCTTTGTTGGACGAGAGGGAGAGGTGAGAGCGTCCAGCCCTCGTTTGATGGACAAACGAGTTGACACCTCCCAACTACAAGATGTCCACTTCTCGCAGCCACTGCCACGTGGAGATGGCAAAAAGTCGCCGCCTTCATGGCTAACACGCTCTTCTGTCACAATAAACACTTGTCTGGCGAACAGACGCGACCGACTGGCATTGCCTGCGGCCGTGCCAATTGTTCGTCATGTGAGCGAGCGAGCCGGCACCACTTTTTCCCCAGCAAACAGCACGACGCGGTAATTGGCGAGACCAACACACTCGCGACGTCTCGTGTTGATTCTCGTGTGCGAAGGACAGGCACTGAAAGATCGGTACACTCGCTAACACGTGCGTACAAACCGATGGTACCAACACCGGTAATCACTTCAATTACATGCCCAAAACACCAAGGTCGACCCGGTGGGACAGAGGCCAGTAGACGTAGAGGATAGCAGACTATACACAGCAGTTGCTGTCTACCAGAAATACTGAAAAAGTTCATAAACGAAAAACTGTGTAGCTGTGAACTGCTGTAACAAGCGAAACGCTTGCATTTGCAAAAAATAAGCTTTCACTTCGTTTGTCACAAAATAGAATATACTACGCTAATTTACAGCTGTGGTATTGAATGATACTTCCGTCAGATTTCAATTGCATCCATTCTTTATATTGTCCATCCAGAGCAGTGGCGGATCCAGAGGGGGGTCAGGGGGCTCAAGTCCTCCACAAATGTTTCCATCAACTCCTCATAAGCAAAATATTCACTAAAAGAGTTCGAGGAAAATATCTTAGAATTTGTTGATGTAAGCATTATAGCAAATCATATTTGCACATTCTTGTTTGTGTAAATGTGTGTATATATCATTGAAAATGCCTCAAGTCATGCCTCAAATTTTACATAAATTCACTTCCAAAGCCACATCTTAATATAGAAGGGTAATAATTCCTTAACTACGCACATTTCGAGCTGCGTGTGACATGACCTACCTACACGCTACCTAGTCACTCATACATAATTCAACCTCCCCTCAAAAATTGCACTAACCGCCACTGTGCTAGATAAATTCACTTCCAAAGCCACATCTTAATATAGAAGGGTAATAATTCCTTAACAACGCACATTTCGAGCTGCGTGTGAGCATGTAGGTTTTTCTGGGCACCAGCTCTAAAGAGATGAATGTATGTACGAGTAGCAGCAGTACATGCTGTTAGACAATATGCAATTGATAAAAACAACGTCCTTGACTTTACTGCGGGTTTCTCGTGATCAGCAACTGCAACCACCTCTCAAGCGGACAGGTGAAATCCCCGCTGTCATCTCGTTGCTTCATTGATTGTTTTCACATCGGCGAGAAGTGTTTGCAGTGTTTTTGCAGCTTTGCATAGTGACTGGCAGCGTCGATTTTTTGCTCAGCTTATTCAGCTGCAGCAAGCGCACATTATAATTAAACAAGTTGCTCTCAGCCAGAGCTGTAGCAATCGCCCCCCGAACCCCCCCGATGTATCTGAGTGTTGAGGGGCCCGTTGCCTCACGCAGGATATTAAAATTTGTCATAAAGCAGCGCATAAAAGCACCCAGCTTAAATGAGACCGAGGGACTGCTCCTGACTGCATTTTCTCAAAGTCGGAGCTCTATTACAATGGTGCTTCACTGATAATGGGGCCTCCGATATTGCCTTCGGGGGAGAACCATAAGACCTCGCTACGACTCAGCTCACAGCTGCGTAAGGAATATTCAGTTTTTCAGTCGTTGTTCCCTGGATCCGACTATAATGTTTCATGCACAACTTGAGTCTCTGCAGCTGATAAGAATGTGCCGGCAGATTCCCAATCAAATTACTTTCTGTATCACCCCCGATAACTTGGGACATTCCTTAGAACAGGGGTTCTTAACCAGGGGTATCCATACTCCTTGGGAGTATGGGAACCAAAGACCGGGTGACTGGGATTTGATTTCAGGGTACTGGTTTATATATAATAAAATTATCAATAGTTATCTTTCCTAGTAATTCGTATCTAAAGTGCAGTAAATCCAAGCGATTGAAATACTGGTTGATCTGAAAGACGTATAATAAGAATGGTGATAATTATTTGAACAGTCAAGCAAGTTGGGGGTATGGGACCATACTCGACAATCCCTTGGAGATATGGAATAGTGAACAGGTTGAGAACCCCTTAGAAGGCATATCGGTCGGAACACGGGAGCAAATGAGCCAAGCGAGGGTTATCATCATCAGCTGCACCCTGCCGGCAAAAGGGTGTAGCAAGCGCCCAAAAACAAAGGAATCGTGCAAATACCGTGACACCCACTGCGAAACATGACTGGTGATCAGTGGTCAGGGATGGCGGAGATCTAGGATCGGGGATGAGCGGTGACTGCTGGGTGCCACCACCGGGGAAGCGGTCACCGAGTGAGAAACACGTGCGTCACACGTGGACACCCGCAGGTTCGCACGTGCACACACGAGCATACACACACATGCCGGCACGTACTGAACAGCGCGCGCAAACAAGCCAGCACACAAGCATACAGACACATGTCGACACAAGGGGAGATGTGGACAACAGTTGTTTACGTCGAAGGTATTCGATCAACGACCAAGGACACCGCTGTGACCTACGCTATCGTCGCCACCAGTTCTGACGCCACCACAGACGCGCCACCACCGCTCTAGCTGTGGTACATATGCTGCTGCCAGCTAGTTTCACTCAACCAACTCGGCGAACAAGCAGTGAAAAACCTCGATGCAATGTTTCTATTGCAAGCAATGCTATACTGCAGCGCGCACGCTCAAATGAAATATTGCAACGCTGCAAATACAAGAATTCAATTTGTCTAGCACGATGGGTGCAAGAAGAAGCCATTTTTGTTGCACGCAAACTATTGCGTTGAGTTCAATTTGTGCCATGTTCTCGTATTTTCCACTGGTCTTGTTTGCCGAGAATATGCACAACAATAACACGGGAGCTGGCACTTCATACGTGAACGGATACGTACCAGCATGTTTTTCACTCAAAAGTACTCGCAATGAGTGAAAGAACGTGAAGTCTTTTGGACGGACCTCTGATTGTGTGTCCGATGCGGATGGCATGCCTGATGGATGGATAGTGGGAAACATGGGGAAACATGCCGACAAACACCTTTCCTCCTCACACAAACACACACACACACACACTCACTTTCAATGGGGTGTTCACTTCAGCGGCTGTTGAATGAAGAAAGAGAATTTCTCGTGCGTAAACTAAGCGCTGCTTGAAGATCTGCGCAGGCAAACGTGTGCAGAATTGTGGTCGGTTTAGGGGACAGCATTACAGGTATATCATGGGATTAGGTCCTTTTTATTCATGAAGGACTGGTGAGAAATATCCTAATTATTTAATCAATGCTGTTGGATTATTTGATTGCAATTCATAATGGGTTCTATTGGTCGTGTTATTGTAATCACATATGGGCAAATTATTCATATATTCATCTGCGTATCTATCTGATGTGTCAAATATAATTAATATTTTCACAATTAAGTCATCGTTCTGTCATTTTTGCTCTTCATAGTTTTTTGCAGACTTGTTTTCTCTTGCGTTATACTTTCACTTTTCACAAAAAGTCTCTAGCAAGATTGTCCTTTAACAAGGGACGTAGTAAAAAACCGTGTCCAGGTTTGTCCGTGCATGGGTGCTTGTGTGTGTGTGTGTGTGTGTGTGTGTGTGTGTGTGTGTGTGTGTGTGTGTGTGTGTGTGTGTGTGTCTGTGTGTGTGTGTGTGTGTGTATGTCATGAGCACAACCAGAAGGATTGGTCAATTAGGGCATGTCCCCCAATCAAGTAAACGAATGTAGTATTCACCCATATAACTCATATATTCAATAGGATTTCGTTATTATTCCACTTTTGTCCCCCTTCCCCAATAAAATCCTCTCACTCCGCCATGACGCATGTGTGTTTGTGTGTGTGTGTGTGTGTGTGTCATCGTGTCTTGATTCGATTGCGTCTCAAAGCGAATCCCAACTGAATTTGACCAATGGCGACAGGGAATGTATTTGTCTCTCCAGCAGCTATTGTGCTGCCCGACACGATGCCAACGACAGATTGTATCTTATCCGGATGGTGGCTTAATTGGGCCGGTAGTACACCTCTGCCCTCTCTTCTCGCTCCATCACCATTGTGTGGGACACTTGTGTTTTGTATACGCTGCCTATATTGTGTGCCCCTGTGTGTGAGTGTGTGTGAGTATGTATGTACACGGGAGCGCATGCGCGTATGTGTATGTGTGTGTTGTGTGTGTAAGTGTGCACGCGATAACGCTAGAGTCATTTATCTTGGTCGGAGTTGTCGAGCGTCGCTGGTTTGACAGCGGTCACTGTGTCGTGGCCGCCACCAGGACCGCCACCACTGCATGACTACTTCATGACTACCACTGCATGACTACTTCATGGTAGCGTGCACTGACGCAGCCAACATTCGAGGGCGCAGCCTCGGCGATTTCCGAGAATGCCCGGTGGATGTTGTGTCGCGTGTATTTGCCACCGTGCAGTTGTTGTGTTGTTTCGCTTGTCCTGGTGCGTGCGACTTGCGAGAATGACATCGTGCGCGGGATAATAGCAATTACGTCTGTCAAGTGGCACCACGGAATCCTACCTTCAGCTGTACCTTCGGTTGTAACTCTCACTCTGACAACTGACCAATTTATCGCGTGATCAGGTGTTGAATGAACGCTATGAGAAGACATTGTGAATTCGAGGTTGACATACAAATGATACAACTTAGCCGATTTATTGACGCTCGGCGTTATAAAGACATCGCTTGTTCTCAGGCCAGGCCACTCTATACCTGCACATCTGTATTGTGCTAAGTACAAGACGTTTATATGACGTTTTTCTTTCGAAAAAAGTAATACAAACACACTGAGAAATCCTAACACTTCACTACTTTGTTTTGACAGGTGGATGATACTGGCACAGAAGGAACGAACTTGACAATGCTGACCAGACAAGAGCACATCCTGAACCTTAACAACATTTCAGCGGACAGCAAGGCAGCTTCGGCAGGAGCCGGGACCTCGACGTCCAGCAACACTCCTTTGCTCTGGAGAACTCCCACAACATCGGCAGTGAACGAATCTGTTCGAAGTCGTCCGCCACTCTACCATCAACTTCCCATCCACAAACAGCTGGCTGTAAACAATGGCGTGGCAGAAAATCAGGCTGGAGTTAATCTACAGTTCGCTCCATCTCAAATTGTTGCCGGTAAGTGTGTTGGATCGTCTGACCGGGCAACATCTTCATCATCGCTGACGGCACATTCTGTTGCTGGTCGGCGTCAACTTCGCAGCTGGGCTGACCTGGCTCCTTCTGGCGTCAGCGTGTCGACCAGTCGCAATGCTTATCAGCAACAACAGCAGCATTTCGGCTCCCGCACGTTCAGTCCTCCGCCGGTTGAAGGCGGCTTCAGTGCCGCCGGACAGCGACGAACTCCAATTGGAGCCGCGGCGCGTTCTGCTACAACGTCCGCGGCGGTAAACAGCAGTACGGACAGCATTTCCGGCGTCTCCGGCGGCGGTGGCTGCGGCGGAGGCGGAATGTATCGGTCTCCGTATCTGGAAATGTACCTGCCTGATCAGCGTTGCGTCGCTGCCAGCCTTCAGGAACACGGCGACCAACGTCAGCAGCACCAGAACAAGAGCCAGCAGCATGCCGTGGTATCTCAGCTGCATCGACTGTCCGATTCAGCAGTCCACATTGACGACAGTAGTCTGGATTCGAACCGGAGCCTGCCCGAGCCGGGCAAGAGTCTGTCGGAGAATGACTCGGTGCTCGTCTCTCGCAAACGGGTCGGCTTGAAGCAGAAATCACGGCGTCGCAACATTCTCAGTTTGCCGACGGTTATTGGCTCCGACGAATCCAAAAATCAGGTGGGTTAAACACCGGACACCATTCATCCATCATACCTCTCAAAAACACGTGTTTTTCACAATGATACTTCCAAGGCCATCATCTTACCAAAATATATACACTTCGTTCTTGTGTCTCTCGTTCTTCGTTCTTGTCTTCTTGTTCTCAGTGCAAACGTAAACAACACAATACATAGTATAAACCTTATATCAGTGTGAAGTTTGTTGAGATTCTCAGAAGATTTTAGTGAATAATAGAAATATGATTTATTTTCCTCTAACTATACACTGTTAAATCTTACAAACAATTACTTGTGGTATATTGTTTCAAATGCCGGCTTACTTGAATTCAGCAACTATTTTATTCTTATTCAATTTCGAATTGCAGTCTCTGTGCTCCGCTGTTCAATCTATTCATGATCTATCTCTTCCCTATCCTTACTCTTTTCTCTATCCTAACTCTCTTCTCTATCCTCACTCTCTTTTCTATCCTCACTCTCTTCTCTATCCTCACTCTCTTCTCAATCCTCACTCTCTTCTCTATCCTCACTCTCTTCTCTAACCTCACTCTCTTCTCTATCCTCACTCTCTTCTCTATCCTCACTCTCTTCTCTTGCTCTTGTTAAATTATTTATCCCTTGATTTTTATTTCCTCATCTCTCTGTCATTTTGAATCATCAGTCATTCAATCACACAGTAATTCACTTTCCTTGGTTGTAAACGTGTTTGCGTGCCTGCCTGAACATATACCTGCTAGTTTTCCATGCGAGTGCGTGTGTGTGTGTATATATGTGTGTGTGTGTATGTGTGTGTGTGCGAGAGAACATGATAGATTGATATAGAACACCTTTATCGATCAAAGCTCGGCAAACAGGCATAAAACCGTTCTGAACACACCCAAGTATGTGTGTGTGTGTGTGTGTGTGTGTGTTTATGTTTGTGTGTTTAAGTGTGTGTGTGTGTGTGTGCGTTTTTACCGATTTGGACGCGATTTCTCCCTGCACCACTGTCGATGCCAGTGTTCCAAGTTGTAACTCATCTTTCACTCTACCTCTCCATCTCTCTCTCACACACACTCTTTCTCTCTCTCAGTGCTCTTTCTCGCTTTATGCCTGCATCATAGCATGATAGCTGCAACGAGAGTGTGTGTGTGTGTCTTTGCTCGTATTCGTGTGTGTATGTGTGTATATGTGTGTGTGTCAGTATTGATCTATTTCTACCTAGCATTCTCTTTCAGCTTTAATTATGCATTCACACACACACACACGGATATGCAAGACAGTGCGTTATGTGCACGTCTTGTGCAGCCGTTAGTTTTCCTGTAGGCACCATGTAAAATGACCTGTTCATGCGAGTCTGTGTGGGCTGTGTGATCTGGAAGCGTCACCACGGCAAAAAATCGACCAGCCAACACAATATTTGTATTTCTAGGTGTCGTTTGCTCACGATGCACACACACACACACTCAAAAACACAAATACACAAGAGATAGAGAAATCTCAACGCACACACGCACACACACACACACACACGCAGAAAGCAGGGCACATACACACACATCAACACATACCACACATCTTCCCGTGAATAAATAAATCGGTCCATTGTATCAACTCGTGTGTGTGTGTGTGTCTGTCTGTGTGTGTGTCTGTGTGTATGTGTGTGTATTTGTATGTGTGTCTGTCTCTGTGCGTGTGTGTGAACCGGAAACGAAACGTCCGACCGCCCGATTCATATCAATAAAACATGTAAAATACTGCACACGTGTGTTTGTGTCTATCTGTCTGTGTGTTTTTGTACATATGATGAAGATGAAACGCGTATGGATGCTGTATACCGCTCCAGTTATACGCCCTATCACGCTCATGCGCATGGTATGCACATGTGTGTGTGTATGTGTGTGTGTGTGTGTGTGTGTGTGTGTGTGTGTGTGTGTGTGTGTGTGTGTGTGTGTGTGTGTGTGTGTGTGTGTGTGTGTGTGTGTGTGTGTGTGTGTGTGTGTGTGTGTGTGTGTGTGATGATAGATGCGTGATAAAAAGTCGAATAATAACAGCTCCGACAATCTCGCCACAACACACACACACATAATAACGGTCAACACACACACACACACACTCACACATGGGCGCACTCACACAACAATTCATGATGTAGCTTACCAAGATGATAGAAGAAAGAGCAGAGAGAAAAATGAGTTTCAAGTCCTCTTTCCTCTGTGATTTTGTCTACCTGTACGTATGCTTGTGTTCGTGTGTTTGTGTGTGTGTGTTTTGTGTATTTATGTGCTGCTCAGGTCAAGGGTGTCAATAAATTCTTGGTGATCATTCGTGATACTCTGATATAGTGTGTGTGTGTGTGTGTATGTGTGTGTGTGTGTGTATGTGTGTGTGTGTGTGTGTGTGTGTGTGTGTGTGTGTGTGTGTGTGTGTGTGTGTATTCACGTTTAGCTAGTGAGTTATTTGAGAGCGTGAATGTCATTGCTACGCCTGCTGACTTATATACGAGCGAATTACTAGCGATCATATTGTTTTATTTGGCTTGTTGATACCTTGCTCTCTAACCTGCGACACACTGATTCAAACGAACGATTCAAACACACACACACACATACACACATGCACACGGGGATATCATAGGAATAACCACAGGAAAAGATATTGAAAGTGGGGAAAGGAATGATAGTAGGATATATAACTCGTTTCCCTTTAGGAAACTTTTTGACAAGGAAGAAATTTTTCATTTTTTCATTTCTTGGCACTGTCCTGCATGTGTATGTGTGTGTGTCTGCTTGTTTGTGTGCCTGCATGTGTGTATATGTGTGACAGTGTATGTTGTACTGCACACATTCCTCATGTCATTGGCTGTGCCTTTGTTTGTTAGCAAATATATAAATAATAATATTTGTCTGATTTCCGCATACTCCTATGGGTAGCAGAACGTCAAACGTTTGCTTTAATTCTGTCTCAGCAGAATTTACATAGACCAGCGCTGGTTTGCTGGTATTGGAAAAAGTCAGTACAAACTATGCCCACACACACACACACACACACACACATACACACAGCAAACAAACTTCTCAACCATTTGTCTAGCTTGCGCACACGTGGGCAGGTGCATTCTGGTGCAGTCTGCCGAGTGTAAATTGCTAAAATAGCCTGGATGTTATCAATTGAATCCTCATCAAACCGGTCCAGCGCGAGTGTGCTTGTGTGTGTGTGTGTGTGTGTGTGTGTGTGTGTGCGGGTGTGGTAGTTGTTTGTTGTGGAACTCAGTGTGTGGCAGGCAAGCTGGCGGATTTGCATACGCCCAGAGTTGACCTGTTTCAGACGTTTTGCAGACATTTAGCAAGAATGAGATCTGTGAGGGAAACTCTCTTTGATACATCAAAGGTTAAAGGTTAAAGGCCTCAAGTGACAGCTGCTACACGGGAAGAAGCCGAAGCTTATGAACACACACAGGTGTGTCCCGTGCAGCTCGCTGCCACCGCAGAACCGACCCTCTCCACGCTATGACGCCACAAGGACGGAATACGCATTAGAGAGGGCCACCTCCCCAGAATGCATGACACAACACATGACTGATATCTGGTACCATCATTTACTGCTGGGTGGACAGGGGCTGTTGGATTATTGAAATCGCCCAAGGAAATTCTCCTCCACCGCGTTTTGAACCACGGACCTCCTGCTTGTGAGGCGGGTGTGCTACCACTACACCACGGAGTCCAACAAAATCAACACCTTGAAAGCGCTGACATTTTTGTCAAAGACAGACAGGAATGTATTACTGTAATCTTGGAAACGTTCTAGACTTCACAACCTGGTATAATGCAATAAACATATGCTGCATGTATTATGGGTGTTTATGAACAGTTATGTTACCATGTCACCTTATCTCAATTTCAATGTGCTTATCGTTTCTGAGGTTTCTACCCTTTTCTCTCTCTCTCTGTTTCTTGATTATCAAGAACCTCGCTTTTTCCATTTTACTTTGTTCATTGATTTTAATAATAAATCAACATACATTATTTTAACTACATCGCGTTCAGAGAGCATTTGGTTTGTTTTACATCTCATTAACATCGAACGAAATATCAACTAATGGTTGAAATTTATTGAAATGTTATCACATCCGCTTTATCACGTATGGAGCACGGAATGAAATATTAAATCATTTTCTCTTTACAGGACATGGAGTGTATATATCCCTTTCATACACACACACATGTGCACACAGACATACACGGACATGCACAATGAACAATGCATGCATATACGCGCGCTCAAACAAATGTCATCGGACAACATGCACACGCGCATACACGCTCGCATACCAAAGTGAGGTATGACAAAGTGTGCGTTCATGTGCGTGTACGTGTGTATGCGTGTGTATGTTTGTGTGTGTGTGTCGTTTTAGCCAGACTTTGTATGCTGAGAAGCGAGTTACAACCATGCGGACACACACACACAAACAAACATATAAACATGCAAACATACGCGCATAAATTGAGGAATTAACGTCAAAGCAGGACGGGCTATGATGCTAGCCATTCAGACCGTAATCCCCTCGCATCAGTGACAAAACACGTACACATACACACACACAAACACATACACATACACACATACACATACACACACATACACACATACACACATACAAACCAATGAGTCGGGTTTTTGAACCCTTTCACTTGTCTTTTTCTTACATGTCTTCTCCACATTATTCTTCCTTCTATGCGACTACAAGAAATGGCGATGTTTGTATGCTTGTGTGTGTGTGCTTCTTGTATGTGATGCGCGTTTTTGCTTGAATCTCTATTGCATTTATTCTGGATACGTTTTTCAAACGGTACATTAGCGTTGGCGTTCTTCCCATTTCACTGTGTTAATTTATTTTAATAATGATACAAAAACTACTATATTTGCCCCTCTATATTATTTATGGTTGAGTCCAGGGTGGTACTAGTGCTTGCTTGCGCTCATCCTATGTCACCGGATTTGGCTGTTATTTTTAATAATAATATTGCTGTTGCTGTTGTTGTCAGGATGTGTACGGAGGTAGTGTTGGAGGTGTCGGAGGTGGAGGCAGTTCTTCGTCCGATGAGAACCGTTCATCCGGACACGCCAGCATGTCAGACGGTCATGCCTCCTCATCCCCTCCGGCTGATACACTGCCCAGACACGACCACTTCCATTCGCAACTGCGGTCAGAACATTACATTACATTATAACACATTTATATCACGCTTTCCACCCGAATGTCTCAAAAACGCTCGCACACACGTACACATTCACACTCACATACACACACACTCAAGCACAATAGTTATACACACACATACACACACTCATGTACACACACACACGTGTGTAAAGGAGTCTTTCATTGCAATTCATTTGATCAATGTTGTTTTTGTTGTGTTTGATGTTGATAATGCACAGTGCAATGCAAACATTATAAATGCACGACTGCAGTCCCTAAATAGCTAGGTGAACAATAAATCCGGTGAAGTTAGATTATATAAAAAAATGTATAAAAATTAGACATGTGTTATTTTACTCAATATATTGCTATATAGTGAAACATACATAATATATATGAGACCTTCGGGTGGAAAGTGCGATATAAATATAAGAATGTCTTAATGTAATGTATGTGTGTGTGTATGACTCTTGTGCTTGAGTGTGTCAATGTATTATTTCAATCCTCACTTCACCTCCAGGAAAAAGGCCAAGTTCTCTTCTAGAGGTGCCGAACTCCAAACTGTTTTATCTCAAGTTTATCTCAACTTTTGAAATTCAATTCATTCACGATTGACTTAGATTTGTAACTGAATTTGTGATAATGTACACGCGATAATTAAGTACTGTGGATGAGCATGATTGCATGGCAAAAAACCTAAAAACCCAAGCCAAGATGTTCAGAGCGTGTAGTCATTATTAACATTCTTGAAAAAGAGCTTACATGCGAAGTATTTTTATGATGAAGAAAATACGGTCTTCTTTTCTACTTGCAGTCCTGTGCCCGAGGATGTCGGTGGTTGCGGTGGGTTTGCTGTCGGGTCCGCCTCTGTTGCCACATGTTCCACTAGCGGTGAAGAGAGGCAACAAGTGCATGCAGTTGGCGTCACTCATGATCGCTCCAGAGATCGCCATGATCCCCGCTCACGTGGCAAGGTATGAGAGATCACTGTATTATTGAGTCGGCACAAACTACTGTATTAATCGCTTTTAACTTTGTATATATATTATACTAATTTTATTATATTTATCATACTAATTTGGTTATATTTATCATACTAATTTTACTGTTTTTATTGAGATCTATACATTTTGAATGCAGCTACGTTAGCATATTTGCTTGGAAGTGTACGAATTCAGTGTTGTTTACGAGTCAATCATGTTATTGGTTGATTGTTTGATTGGGGATGGATCACTTCAGCAGCACTATAACGGCACTTGTCAACGTAGAACGCTGATCACCTATCTGTCTATTGACGCCCACGCTCACACAACTCATGCATCCACTGTGTCTCATCTATCCAGCCACAGGCTGTTATGATTTCCTTCGGTCAATCATCCATTCTCTCTCTCTCTTCCTCTTTCGGCTTTTTGCTGCTGTGCCTGACGGCTGCACGGAGTGGCGGCGCCAAGGGGGATCTTGGGGGGACTGAAACCCTGCAAAAAATAATATGACAATCCCCCTCGTGAACCCCCATAAAAACCCTCACCATGAACATTTCGAGTGTAGCTCCTCGTGTTTCGTCAAGCCCCCGAATCCTTTTCTTTAACCCTACCCCTGGAAAATCCTGGCGCCGCCACTGTCGCTACCAGCGTCAGTGTATGATGATGGTCGACAGATTGGCCGTCGCTATTCAAATTGCCGATTGTGTTGGCTAATTTGTTTACAATGCGGTGGCGGCGGCGGCGTTCGTCGCTTTGACGCGTGTGACAGCCAAATCGGTCGTGACTATCTGTCAGTGAGCGTCCATGACTAGCTCGCTCACTCGTTGTGTCGTTCTCATATCGCGTCCGTTGACATTTCGCCGCACCGGCACGGAATGTCGCCGTGTGGAACAGTTGTGTGTGTGTGTGTGTGTGTGTGTTAGCCGAGCGACCTCCACGCGTCCGCTAGTCCACGCCGATAGCATGCTTGTTTGGTCAAATCAACGGCGTCGTTGTGATGCGCAGTCATGTGACCTCCGCCAGGCACACACACACACACACACACACACACACACACACACACACACAAACACATACACACAGAGAGGACAGAGAGATCAAGTTCAGTGTTGTTTTTGATCGGGGAATCTTCGCAACCTGATAGTGCGACAAATGACTAACGAGCTGTAGATGAGCTGAGCTGTCGCTGTTCTCTGCGCTTCCTCAATTCCTTCCTCGTCTCCATTTCTCGCTCGCATCGTTTGTGTGTGTGTGTGTCTGTGTGTATGTGTGTGTGTGTGTGCGTGTCAGAATGCATCCGCTCTCGTCCGTCAGCTAATCAGCTAGAGGTTTTCCGTTGCGCTTGAAATAGCACACCGCTGATTGGGATTGGTGGCCGCTTTTGGTAGCAATGCATTTGTGTGTGTGTGTGTGTGTGTGTGTGTCCCAGACAACATTTTCCTTTGTGTCCTCGCTCTCTCTTTGTCTCTGTGTGTCCCTTTGTCTCTGATTCGCGAATATCTGAGTGGTTGAGAAGTGGACGGCCGGTTCATTACAAGCCATCTTCGCCTGTCACTCGACGTGATGCGGTGATTTTTCACCAGGGTTCATGTCTGATCTGCGACACGACGTCATCAGTAACAGATTACGACCCTACACACTTTCGACATACAAACACACAAACACACAAGCACACACGGAATGTGAAACTAAAACACAAATAAAATATGATGTGCTTGCGTCACACGCATATTAAGCTAGAAGT
Organism: Sacculina carcini; assembly: GCA_916048095.2. Classification (NCBI taxonomy): domain Eukaryota; kingdom Metazoa; phylum Arthropoda; class Thecostraca; family Sacculinidae; genus Sacculina; species Sacculina carcini. Next base: position 2,562,716 of record OU696580.1, on the reverse strand, counting down.
TGTATTGAATTATCATTATTATTTAATTATTATGATTAAAATCAATGAACAAGTTGAAGTGGAAACAGCGCGAACGTTTTATATTGAATAACTGCAATCCCTATGCATCTTGGTAATGCTAAAATACACACACACACACACACACACACAGAGAGAGAGAGAGAGAGAAGAGTAATAAAATTAGAAACATGAAAACTGCACACCCACACACTGTGTGTGTGTGTGTGTGTATGTGTGTGTGGAAATGAAACATGGTGAAATAATGCAATCAGAAATGTTCACAGAAACACACATAGCACACACACACGCATCACAAACAATATCACACAGTCCCAGATATTACCAGAGATGTCGTTTTCAGTTGACATTGAACGCAATACTACAAAATGAGAAATACACAATGAAAATGTTTCAATGAAATGATCTGATATGATTCAGGATGATATGCAGTTACCAGCTTCTGCCGGTCTGGAAGACATCAAACAAGCCATCGCCCAGCTCACTTTGCGATCTCAAAGCTCGCGAGCTTCCTACTCGACCACCTCCACTTCATATTCCTCACACTCCGGCTCCGAGTCCGACCAGCCGACCAACGCAGCGTCGAATTCGACAGCTGCTGCGGCGGCTTCGTCGGCTCCGACGGCGACGACGGCGGCAGGCCAGAGACTGGTCAGACAGTCGTCGCTCGAGACGGTCAACACGAATGTCACGAGCGCCGACGAGTTCGTCTGGCTCGATTCACACAACAGGTGAGTCAACAATGCACTAACAACAACAATAATAACAACGACATCAACTCGGTCACAACAACATTAACAAACCTTCAACAACAATTGCAATGTAGTTATTTGTAGTAAAGTCAGATGACAGCAGCACCACGTTTCACCTGTATTTTCATGCACCAGCGCTCAGCAATCAAACACCATCCTTCCACAGACAACGCACACATTCCACTCTCCCTGCACCGGCTTCTCATGACCATCGCACACAAGCACACATCAACATACATGTAAATGCACACACACACGCACACACACACACACACACACCACTACCTGCCACAACGCTCAAACGCAAGTCGAGCCGAGTCAGCAAGCTGACGCTGCAAACATGCACACACTCGCACACAGACATACATATGCACGCGAATACGACACTCACTCACACCGCTCTGGCTAGATATGCAGCACTCTAATATACTAACGCACACTCTCCCCTGATTATATACAAATCACAAAAAACGCAAGTTAACACAGGACAATAGGGGTAAGAAGAAAAGAAGCACAACATGAACATCAAAAGAACAAACCACAAAACCGAACATTCGTGTCAAATAGTCATGACAACAATCATCGGACGGCGCGCTGCCGCTTCTCAATCAGCCTCGCTGATCTGCGGGGCTGAAAACCCGATAAAGCGTCACATTCCTCGCGACTCCGTCGATGAGGCAGAGTGATGAACATTTCATCATCCGCGTTGTCATCTAGAACTTCTGGTTGTTCAGCCTCGTTATGAGACTGATCACGAGGTCGCAGATCGCGCACGTGGCGCGGAACGTTATCCACCTCCACAGATTGATGCGAAACCACACCAGTGACCACACCCTTACCGTATCTCTGATCACATCGCACGTTTGGTGGTTTCACCCACACCAAGTCTCCCTTCTTGTACACACAATCTTCTGATTCGCCCGTCAGCGTTGAAACCTTATCAATGCCTCGCACTCTGACTGCGTATTTGTACAGTTCAGCGGCTGGACAACTGTCTGATCCGCTACCACGCGGCGTCACGTTATACAAGTATACTGCCTCGGCCAGAGAACACCCTTTTCTAGCCGCTATAACCTTCACGGTGCGATGGTTACGCTCCACCACCCCGTTACCACTTGGTACATACGCACACCTGAACCTCAGTCTGACTCCCCATCTTTCAGCAAAAGCCGCGAAGAGCTTACTTCTGAAAGCCGTATCGTTATCGCCGAAAAGCTCTTCCGGAGGTCCACGCTCGCAGAAAACACTCTCAAGTTGCTCGATGACACACGCGGCATTTTGCATGCGCAACGGCCGCCATATTGCAAACCGTGACGGTCCACAATCCACCATGGTCAAGCACGACAATCCTTTCCAGTGGGTAATGTCGATAGCAACGCGTTGCCACACGCGCTCCACCTCCAGATGACCAGATCTCCATTTTGCCGGCGCTGGATCTACCGATTGACATATTTGGCACCGCTTTAGAGCCTCCCGTACCTCTCGCGAGCTCACATTCCGTCGCGTCCGTCTGACACACTGTAACGTCCTCCGAGCTCCAGGATGTCCCATCAGATGATGAACATCACGAATCACCTCTGCTGACGAGCACCCATCGTCTTCACACTCAGCAATTCCGCACCCGACGAACGACGTTTTTAAGTCACTGAAGCAGTCAGTTGATAGCTTCAGCCACCGTTGAGGCACGCGCGTCATGCCGTCCGCTCTGTTTAGTGCCGAAGCCACTAACGTAACTGAAAGATCCAGGTTGTATTCTTCCACCAACGCGGCCACAATGTCAAGTTCTCGTCGTCTCTTACCTGACAAACAATCAGTGACCCATCGATGAACAGTCAAAGAATCGGTAACAATTTCGATTTTCCGCATCTTCCACACCAAGGCCATATTCAGTCCTTTTATCAGTGCGTCTAATTCCGCCATGTTGATGTGCGTCGCACTGTCAGATCTCAGCCAACTTGTATCCTCAATTATGTTACCGTCAACGTCAAGACGAACACCCATGGCGAGCGAGCTCGCGTCAACCCAAACCTTCGCCTCGTGTCCTTCCACATTCCATCTGCCACAAACTGGATCATTATCCTTTACAACTCTCAGCACCTCCTTTAAACAAGTCTTCACGTGATCGTTCACAACTGGATCGTCCCAGCCCTTCGTGTGCGCATTCGTGAGCCGCTTGATAAAAGCTACTGCCACCCTCAGCCATCCACACACGGGGTAGTGACCGACTAATTTCCCACAAAACGAAAACACAGATCTTCTTGTTATCATTTCGGGCATTTCACAAACCTCCCCGTCTCTCCTCCACGACAGCGCACCACCCTCTCCCCAGACTCTCATTCCCAAGAGTCGCGCACCATCCGTCACCTTCACACTTGCCTTGCAAACGAGTCCATATCGGTTCAAGTGACTCTCAACTCGCTCCACTTTGACAACATCCTCATTGACCAAGATATCGTCGACGTAAGCCGAAGTGCCTCTCTCAACTTCGGGGTCGGCTGACAACACAAAGTGCAGCACAGCTCTCATGACTAACGGTGAGACGTTCAATCCAAACGCCAGACGCGTTAGGCAATATCTTTTACCCTTCACAATCACCGTTTGATATGGCCACATCTTATCAGACACCCGAATCTGCAAGTACGCTTTTTTCAAATCAAGCGTTGACACGTTCCTGCCCTGTCGTCTCCATTCACGCACTCGATCTGCGCACACATCAGCGTCTCTAGTGTGTACGTCAATGTGCTCGTTCACTTGCCTCAAATCCATCACTGGTCTCACTTTGTTTCTTTGTGGCACCGCCATCAGCGGGACAAGACCTTTTGCAGGACCATGCTTCCGCTCATCATATGGAATCAGCCACTCCTCACGTATCCACTCTTCCAGTTCCTCCTCAAATGCAGACCGGACATCGTGCGACATAGAATACTGCCCGACACGATTGTACAACACTCCGGGCTCTTCAGCATCTGACCACTTCCACTCAGCCGTCCACGTGCGTTTGACAGGGTCAAACACCACAACAAAATCTTTCTCTTCAATCCGAACAATTTTTGCATGCGAGACTGGAGCACAGTCCGTTCTGTTCGACTTGCCATCCCGTTTTTCAGCGCAGTGCTCATGAACTGCACGGCTCAAATCACCGTCACATTCATCTGGAACCTTATCTCTAGCACCGAGACACACCCCTAGCGTAGGACGACTCACTACCTCAAGACCTTGGGCTCCGAACCGAACAACACGCGAGGAGCTGACCGTCACACCTCCCAACATTTCAACACCGTTCATCCCCATGATAAACTCGAAACCCAAAGGTCGAATGGCCACCACCAACACTTTCAACAGTCGCACCCCATTCACTCCATCAATACATACTCTCACATTTCCAATCCCTTTGCACCTTTGCCGCTGCCCTGACATTGTCACAATTCTTGTTTCTGTGGGTCTGAATTCACTGCAGATAGACACATGAGCTACACAAATCGAACATCCAGTGTCCACCAATGCTGTCGTCCGCTCGCCGTTAACACACATTGAAACAGTAGGAAGCGCAGAATTTAGAGAGCGGGAGAAGACGCTTGCGCAAACGGCCTCTCCCCTTGGTCGTTTCCCGAACACTCTCGAGAGAAATGTCCGACTTCATTTCAGCGATGACACCGCACCACACTGCCACGGGCCACAGCGCCTCTCCTCATTGTTCTTCCTCTAGAGCTCACAGCTCCATCCCGACAATATCTGGCAAAATGTCCTGTTCCGCCACAAGCAAAACAACGTAGCTGAGTATTCCTGTTGATTGGCACGGTCGCTGTTCGAGCACCAAGTCCTGATTGCACAAATGACGCCTGAGGGTCCTCCTGCAACAGAATGCGAGCATGAGCCAGAACTTGATAAGTGTCCAGGACTTCCACGCGTGAGCCCGCCCTCAAAAGCTGACGCACATTGGAAGGCAGCCCTGCAACAAACGCGCACGTGATCGCTGTCTCTGGTACGCCACCGAATAGCGCAGCCAAACGTCTCAAATCCGCCAGATATATGTCCGGTGACTCGCCAGAGTACAGTTTGCGGCGCGTGAACTGTTCATAGGCGGTAAACCGGTCCGCGCCAAATGCAGCTTTCAACTCAGCCTTTAGTTTGTCGCAATTAACCCGATCGAGGGGGTTCATCTGCTGAAACACCGCAAACGCCCCTCCTGTCACGCGTAGCGCAATGACAGTTGCGACATCGTCCACATTTTTGAGCTGACATACGAGCTCTACTTTTTCCAGCCATTCCGAAACATCTTGTTTCCCGGAGCCGTCAAACTCGGGGATGAGCTTGAGATCAAAATTTGACTGCGATCCACTCGATTGATCAGGATTACTCATGATTGAATCAGTAAAATGCCGAAATAGCTTGTAGTAAAGTCAGATGACAGCAGCACCACGTTTCACCTGTATTTTCATGCACCAGCGCTCAGCAATCAAACACCATCCTTCCACAGACAACGCACACATTCCACTCTCCCTGCACCGGCTTCTCATGACCATCGCACACAAGCACACATCAACATACATGTAAATGCACACACACACGCACACACACACACACCACTACCTGCCACAACGCTCAAACGCAAGTCGAGCCGAGTCAGCAAGCTGACGCTGCAAACATGCACACACTCGCACACAGACATACATATGCACGCGAATACGACACTCACTCACACCGCTCTGGCTAGATATGCAGCACTCTAATATACTAACGCACATTATTTTTATTGCATTTTTAAACATTTCCTGCCTTGTTTCTTGTCATTGATTTTTTATTGTATTTTTCTTGTATTTTTGCAAAATTTCACCATTTTTTCTCATTTCACAGTGAGTCATTGCATTATTTCTGCTTTCCTCTGTTGCTTTTTATTGTAGTTTTTCCCGCATAATGCATTTGCATCTTTCTTCAAAAAAGTCAACTCAGTCACAACATGATTGATAAGGTAACAACAAAATACCAACTTGTATTAGTATTAGTAAGAAGTGTAAAAAATAGTTGCGCGAACTAAGAGAAGCACAACGATTTAATATAATGCTGATAACAATAATTAAATCATAAACGCGGTGATTCACGCTTGCTAGAGTTGAAATTCTTGATTGTTTAAATGCTTGTGAACATATTGAGCAATGTCAATGTGTTTTGTGTTGCAATTTAATTCTAGTTTTGTTTACATTGCCTGAACTTTATTTTGTTGGTTATATTGCGTTTTTTGTTCTATTATGTCCTACTGTATTTTCATTCACTTTTCCATTGGTCCTGAATCTGTCTTTGTCATGCATTTTTTCTAGTATTTTTATTTCTTCTTGTATTTTATTGCATTCTAAAAGTTTTTCCTGCATTGTTTTTGCCTTCGACTTTTTGTGTATTTTCTTGTGTTATTGCAATTTCCCTACATTTTTTTGCATTTCACAGAGATTCATTGCATTCTTCCTGCATTCCTCAGTTACATTATGCTGTATTTTTCTCTCATCAAGCATTTTCCTTGGTATTTTTTTTGTGGTAGGCTGTCGATTTTCTTGTCTCTTTCTTATTGTTTAGTTTCTTCGCGTTTTTTGTTTCTTTGTTTTTTACTGCATTTTCATTTGTATTGTATTTAAAAAAAATCCTACATTATTCCTTGCCATCAATTTTCATTGTATTCTTGATTTTTTCAATTTTCTCAATTATTATCTTGCATTTCTCAGCCGTTTTTCAGATATTGTATATTTTCTCTGGCACACAACATTTACATTACATTCTTGTGTGACAATTACTTCATCGCCTGGCCATTTTTGTCTGGCAGGCTGGTGGAGCTACAGCGTCCTCCTTGGTCCTCCTCCGACATGATGCGACTGGTAAGTGGCGGTCGACTGCGCGCGCACTCCAGCTGCGTTGCCATGGAAACACTTCCGCGTCTTTCTTATCTCCTGCAGCGTGCTCTTGTGCGTGTGGCGCGCGAGACACAACGTCTGGCCGCACACACACATCAGCTGTGCACCAAACACCAGGTGGTGTCGGCGTTTCGCGTCGTGTTGACTCCAGCCCTGGCCGACTCTTGCGCCAAGGCGTGCATGAGAGCCGCTGCAATGTACTCGGTGTCTTCGCAAGACCACGTGAGACAGTGCAAGAGTGATCGAGCTGGACTGCATTTGTCAGTGGGCAAATTTCAGCGGTGGATGTACGATGTTCGTCTTGGAAGCTTTGTGCAAGAGTGAGTGAGATTGTTATGGATCTGTTTTTGAACAAAGCAACACATATACCAGTGGCATAAATCATCAAACACTTTTGCATACACATCGACAGCGAATATTTGTACACAAGCAAACACACGCACACAATGAGACACACACACACACACACACACACACACACACAGGAGGCGTGTCTTAATAGTCTAAGAAGCCCACAAATCATTTATACACTGACACACATATATAAATTCATTCACCAATTTACATATAGACAACGTTTTGTGCAAGGGTTAACATGTTTGATATGGCATGTTAAATTGAGTAGAAAGGTTTGGAAGCCACTGTGCTAGACAGTGTAGATACATGCCAGCTGGGTGTTTTGTGTGCACAGGTACAGTGCTGTCTACTTAACTGCCGGCATAGAGAATATTCTAGAAGAACTGGTGCTGGCGTGTGTGGCTGAACAGAGTGGAACTGTTCTCACGACAGCAAGTGTGGAACAGTTTGTAGCCGGCAGTGGTGATTTCTGGGGCCTGTTTCAACCACATGCTCATCTCAACTCAGCTCGCACAGCTGCAGGTCAGCTCATCAACACACACACACTAACACTAACACACTAACACACACACACACTAACACACACACACACTAACACTAACCACACACAAACACACACACACATACACACTAACACACACCACACAATAACACACATACACTAACACACACACTCTAACACTAACACACGCTAACACACACTAACACACACTAACACACACACTAACACTCACACACACTAACACACACTCACACTAACACACACTAACACACACTCACACTAACACTAGCACACACTAACACTAACACACGCTAACACTCACACTAACACACACACTAACACACTAATACTAACACACGCTAACACACACTAACAAACACACACACTAACACTAACACACACTAACACACGCTAACACACACTAACACACACACTAACACTAACACACACACACACACACTCACACACGCTAACACACACACTAACAGACACAGACTAACACTAACACTAACACACGCTAACACTCACTAACCGACACACACACACTAACACTAACATACACTAACACACTAACACTAACACACACTAACACACACACTAAGACTAACACTAACACACGCTAACTCTCACTGACAGACACACACACTAACACTAACACTAAAACACACACACACACACACACTAACACACACTAACACACACTAACACTCACTAACACTAACACACACTAACACACACTAACACTAACACACTAACACACGCTAACACTAACACACACTAACACACACACACACTTACACACACTAACACTAACACTAACACACACACATTGAACACATTGGAATAATGAAGAAACAGGGAAGAGGTAATTAGGATAATCAAGCATTAGCTCAAGCATGGCTTATTACGTGTGTGATATATACCCGACTATGTGACTATGTGAAAGATAGCAACCACCAAATTGTATAATTATATAGCTACAAGAGTACATATATGAATTTATTGAATATATTAATTTTTGAATATATGATTAAATTGATAAGCGATCACATCCGCTGTGACTTCAATATATGTTGTCCTTGAATCACACACATACACACACACATACACACTCATATGGTGCTGTTTTTCCTTGGTGGCATTTCTGCGTGCGAATAATCAGTGTCGAGCATATGGCACGCGACTGGGAATCTGTCTGTCTGTCTATCTGTCTGTCTGTACGTAATTGTGTGTTGACCAATTGGCATTGTATTCTCTTGTCGACTACACGAAACAGAACTGACCCACATAGTCGCTGCGTATGCCATCTCCACCTTCCATACACACACACTAGCACTGGCGTGTTGTAACAAAAGCAGTCTGTGGTGACACCTTGTGGCACCTGTGTGTGTGTGTGTGCGTGTCTGGGAGATATTCTAGCTGGCACGCCGTTCTGACGGTCCACAATTAGGCGGACACATTGTTCTCGATGGCCAGATGTCAGCGACGCCACAGGTGTGGTGCTAGCACGCAGGGCGGCGGGTAATTTCTGATTAGCAGGTGGAGTGGAGGGTACATGGACAATCCTCATCTGTTTCTAGATTGTCTATGTCAGCGTGCGAGTAACGCAGCTATAGAAATTCTAGTTACAGTTATGTTGAACTCCGTGGTGTAGTGGTAGCACACCCGCCCCACAAGCGGGAGGTTTGTGATTCGAATCCCGGCGGAGGAGAATTTATTTGGGCGAATTCTATAATCCAACAGCCCTTGTCCACCCAGCAGTAAATGGTACCAGATATTGGTCATGTGTTGTGTCATGCATTCTGGGGAGGTGACCTCTCTAATACGTCTTCCGTCCTTGTGGCGTCATAGCGTGGAGAGGGTTGGTTCTGCGGTGGCAGCGAGCTGCACGGGACATACCTGTGTGTGTTCATAAGCTTCGACTTCTTCCCTTGTAGCAGCTGTCACTTGAGGCCATTGACCTTTATCAGTGTAGACTATCACGAAATCATATTTGATCGCTGTTTATCGTCGTTTAGAGGGGTATGGCCCAAGGAGTCTCCACATTTGGTTGGTCTGTGTTTGTGTGACGTTGTGTACTATTACTACAGTTACTGAACTATTTCTGTCCAATCCAACACTTCTACACAGCTGTTTCAGCTAAATTCAGATGAACATACACACTGCGGCTCAAACTGACTGTGTCTGTGCAATTTAACAATGGTGTGGGCGTTTTATAGTTTATAGTTTAGATGGTTAGTTAGATAGATAGATATATAGATAGGTATGTAGTTAGATAAGTATATAGATAGTTTAGAGATCTTAGATATAGCTTTTTATGCATTTTTGTAACCCTGACTTTTTAAAGTAACTTTCTCTATGCCAATCCGATTTATTCTTAAATTAAGTTCTACACATATTCATGACAACATCTGCTGATTACATATTCAACCGCTCTGCATCAAAGCAAAGTTATTTCACAAAACACTCCTGAATTCAAATTTGAAAACTATTAATTTTGAAGAATGTCCATTTCATGATCATTGTTCACTAAAGAAGAGGGAATATTATCAAAAAGTTACCTAGTCGGCATGTCACCATTGTCTGAGGTCCATGCACACCTATCTTTTCCCATCTCCTTCGTGTTATTCTCAATTCCTCTCGTCCCTAGCTGCCTGGCATATGTGTATGTGTGTGTGTGAGTGTGTGTGTCATTTGGACCGTTGTTCATTTTTGAACTCACAGACAAACCGGCGACTAATTTGTACAGACACACACACACACACACACATACACACACAAGTTAGCTAGAAACTCCGTAGACTTGAAAGCAAACTGTGTCCTGGGATCGTGTGTCCTGGGGTCGCCGTATGTCTGTCTGTCTGTCTGTCTGTGTGTGTGTGTTCCAGTAGTCAGTGGGTTGTTCATCTCGCCTCTGGTCCTTGGTCATCTTGGTGTGTGTGTATGTGTGTGTGTGTGTGTGTGTGTGTGTGTGTGTGTGTGTGTGTGTGTGTGTGTGTGTGTGTGTGTGTGTGTGTGTGTGTTGTGCCTAAAGGGATGTGACAGAGCTTAATGATCCCTCACAACACTGTGTATCAGTGTAATTGTATGTTCACATACACACAGACAGACAGACGTACACACCTCACCGTTTCTATTGTCGTTTCATGTCGTTCTGTCCATCTTTGCTTCTTGGCTTGTTGGAGCGAATTGTGAAGAGCAACTTGGTGGCGTTGGTTGTCTGATAAGACCAGTGTCGACGCCAGTAATTGTCCCATGGGGGGCTAAGGAAAAAGTTGTGGGGGTTCGAAGAAACATGAAACAACTACGCTCGAAATCTTCATCACTGGACATTTTTGGAGGCTTGATACATTTCTAGGGAATGTTCAGTGTCTCTAAGCCCCCCTTTCTCTTCTCCTGGCAGCGCCACTGTATCAAACATCCAGATTTGTCTTGTCAGTCGTTGTCGTGAACAGATAATGAGAGAACATCCGGCCCTGATTCAACTGATTCAGCCGTTTCCGCCAGTGCGAAGCCTGGGAATGTGATCTGTCCTCGGCCGATAAAAAAAGACCACTGGAATGAATGCTGCCTGGTCTTTTTTACAGCGCGATGAAATAAAGAAAACGAACTAGTTATCTTTGTGTTTGCGTTTGTGATGATTTCTTATTGCGCTTCATCTTATTTCGTTTCTACAGTGTGCATGTCATGTAATTAGCATGTACCTTGTAGGAAGAGTAAAGTGAATATTCACGAGTTTGATATGTGTGAGTGAATGTGAATGTATATGAATGGGTCGATATAATATTCCCGCATAATAAAGATATCATATTTACAATAATCTGCAATTACAAAATTGCAAATAATTTCAAATTTTGTGGGCGGAGTGACGTTATGGGGTATTATCGGATGTATTGTTTATTCTTATGTATTTAGTACTTATTTTCGAACTCTCTTTCTCTCTACATCTTTTGGGCGCTTCTGGTATACATGGGACCATCGCAGGAGGT
>OU696580.1:2506201-2546201 GCA_916048095.2 Sacculina carcini | reverse complement strand
CCAGTGCTCACGCCTGTCATCGACGAGCCAGCCTCGTCGATAGCGACGATGTGATGCAGGCAGCAAGACTGTTGTTGCCCGGGGCCGATTGTGCGCCCAGGTCTCTCTGGTCAGTCCAACTGCTCTTTATTAATAGGAGCTTGTACTGAAAGCTTGCGGATCTACGCGTTTGTATGTTTGTTTAATTGTTTATTCAAATACAAAATTTGATAGGACTATGATTATTATTGAATATTATATAATTTATTGATATATTTTTTATATTTAATATGCATTTATGTATTTAATTATATTGTTAAATTATAGTAAACCCATCTATTAATATTTAATATGTATTTATAAATATAATTGTATACAATATTCATTTATTATTAAAAAAATTATGAATGTTATTTGTTGTTAATTTAAAAGTTGTTTTAATTATTTTAAAAAAAATCCATATTTTTTCTGTACGACATTCACTTATCCACTTGGCAGCTCTGATTGGCTAGATTTACCTGTGTTGTACCGCAGGTGTGAGGACAGTGATATCTTTCACAAAAGTCGAACAGAAGACTCGGAAAGTATTGGCAGACTGAAAGTTGACTTGGCGTTTCGAATGGTGCGTTTCAATCGTCCTGAACTGGTGTCTAACATCCTACAACTGCTTACTTCGTCAAAGGTTTGTTCACAATCAAAATGTCAGAATGTGACAGGAATTCAAACACAACTCGCGACCTAACAAACTATGGCATTGCCCTAATTTACACACACACACCCACACACTCACACACTCACACACACACACACACACACACACACACACACACACACACACACACACACACACAACACACACACACACACACACACACACACACACACATACTCCGTTTAATCTGTTCACATGGTTATTTATGTGTTTATTTTTGTAAGATATTCTGTTAAATTTCAACAGTTAAAATTGATCACCTTTAAAAAATGCAAATTTTATTTGATTCAGCAAAACAATTGTTATAGTTATGACGCATAATCTATTTTTGTTTGTATCATATACTTGTAACAATTTACATTTAATCATCGTGTACAATCCTATTTCTGGAATAGTGCGATCGTTAAAACAATATTTAAAAGAAAAAATATTATTAACCTAATATATTCAGTTATATTCTATACTAAGGGAACATTCTATTATTAAATATTTAGCGAAAAGTAATTTTGATTTTCAAAGTACGCCATTTATGTTAATACATTTACCTGTGCGATGTCGCGTTTTTCTGTGTTATTTTCTTGTATGTGTTGTAATTGCAACACCAAAATATTTGGTGTTAATGTCTTGTGATTAATTGCAGTTTCCAGTGTGACCTAGTGTGCTGTGCCTAGTTCACATCTGTATAGGCCAATATAGACACTCTATAACATAAGTTATCAACCGGTGGGTTGCGACCCCTAGGGGGATGGCGAGGCCACTTCAGGGGGTCGTGAAAGCCGCCTGAAAATAATGTTGCATCCGTCAAAATTTGCAAAAAATTCCATGTTATAATCACGTGATGTTTTTTCTTTGCATTTTCGAATAAATTCAATAACGGGTGACATTAAAGTATTGAATGTGATAATAATTCAGTAACTTCTCTTATTTTACTGGGGGGACCCGGAGCCCTCCAGATCTGTCCTGCCCTATGACATCAACTCACTAAATCTGACTAACCTAATGGTTTCATAGGGTACATTTAACATTTCCAATCTTCCTTGGTCTCAATCGTAAATTGTACACTAATTATACAAAAAGAGTATGAAATATATTCGTCTGTTATCATTATTCGTTATTAAAAAAACAACCAAATTATAAATGTATATATGCTCTTTTACCGTGCAAAAATCATTTCCAACAGCACCGGATTACTTTTTTGAATCAGTTACACGTGCAGCCATATGACAAGTGTGTGCAATTCAGAAGGCTGAATAAACATATATTCACGCTGAGACTAGTAGTATGAAGCGATGCTCCCGTTCATATATCACAGGGGTCGGCAAACGTTTTTAACTGAGGATCGGATAACAGGAAACAACACGAGCGTGGGTCGCATAATCATTATTTTCAATACTTGCAAGCCAGAACTAAAACTTTGGGAATTTAGACAAAAATGAGCCTGGAATTTCGAGCTAATCATGGGTGAACTTCGTGTAATAAATGAAAAGACAAAAATATCTAACATGTTTACTTACTGCAAATTATACAAGAAACTATGTCGATACATTATTTATCAAGCAAACTCAACTATCGTAGGCGGGTCGGACGAAGCGACGTCGTGGGTTGGATCGGGACCGCGGGTCGGAGTTTGTCTAGCCCGGATATATCAACACAATAAGCATATATTCGCAGAACACAATATGCTAATATGACACCATGCAAACACAACGCTTTCAAAACAATTCATAAAACAAAAGCGACGAATAACACAGAGATTATGATAGAAGCAATTTCTTCGTTCTATTTTCCAAACTCTCCCCCGTAGTGTCGTTCAAATAGAGGGTGCCGCTTTATTTTTTCACTAGCTGGTCAGAATTTTGAGGAGATACGGTATATTTTATTGATATAAAACCAGATAACGAATGCATTTTTATTTAACGAAAGAGACACGTACTTATAAATAATCACAAGTTCACTAATAAATACCAATCAGTTATAGTTATTGTCAAAAGAGAAAATTTTTTCAAAGTGACGTTTAATTAGAGGTGCTTTCAAATAGAGATGTGCATTATGTCTATATGTATGTGTGTAAGTATATGTGTATATATGTATGTGTATGTGTGTATGTATGTGCTCGGTTCAGTTCAGTTTAGCTCAATATATATTTGAAAAACAGAGAAATAGAGATATAGAGAATATATAGAGAATATAGAAATAATATAGAGATAATATAGAGAAAATATTTTTTTCAAATTGTGTGTGTGTGTGTGGCAGAGTGAGTGCAGTGTGAATTGTCGCAATAGCTCCGGCATGACACCGCTGATGATGGCTTGTGTGTTTGGTCACGTACAAATGGCCGCTGCTCTCATCGAGGCAGGCGCCGAAATAGACGCTGAAACCCCGTCGATTTCGACGAACACGCCAGCCACACATTCGGCTGCCGGCACATCAACAGGTAATAATAATAATAATAATAATAATAATAAACTCTTCATAGTGATTATTTGTCGTCTGAATTGGAACGTCCCTTTGAAGCAATACAAAAAGTGATTATGTTAGTAAACGACTAAATTATATCGGATTTGTGAATAATTACAACTTTTACAAGTTAGCAAATACCATTATCATCACTAACAGTGGGAGTATCATTATAATTATATAACTATATTATTTACCTATGTAGTTATATTGTTATATTTTTTCATGTGCAGCGAGTGCAGAAACACAACACTGGACAGCTCTGAATTTTGCCACTATTGGCGGACACACAGATGTGATGAGACTGCTGCTAGAAAGAGGGGCCTGTGTCGAGGGTGCGGCTCGTGTTAGCGAGGACAAGAACACTGAAACTCCGCTACAGGTAACTGTAACATGACAGCAGAGCTAACTAGCACCTCATTGCGGTGACTTCATGTGATGTAAGCGCCCAAAATATGTAGAAAGAAAGATGGAGTTTGATAAACTCAAAAATATATAAGAGTTTAGTAAGGAAGTTTACACGGTATGTTATTTTGCACAAAAACACATACACAATCGGCTTTTTTATTTAAAGTTTTCACATTTACATTAGACTGACATTAACAGTTAACAATAACTATTTATTATTTTTATTCATTTATTATTTAGCTTCATTTATTATATATATATTATATTTGCCGGTAGATATTTGTTAGGTTTCATGCTAGAAAAGGACCGTTTAAATTGAATGCGATAGTCTAGAGCAGTGTTTCTCAACGTGGGACATATGGTCCCCTTGGGGGCCATGGGATTCTTTTGGGGGATCATAGGACTGAATTAAAAAATGGGGGGCCACCGTGTTTTGTCACTATCCACGAAAGATATATGACAATCCATGTTTTCATGGGGTCACAAGGGTTTCTAGGGGAGACAAGGAGTGTTTTGGGTCCCACAAGGACTCGCATTGTGTTGAGGCGGCCACGGCAAGGAAAAGGTTGAGAACCACTGGTCTAGAGGACCTCATAATCGTGGGACTTGAAGCGACTTCTAAGAATAGAACCGATTGCATCACAATTTCGCCGAGATAATTTGTTAAATGATAAATGCCTCAAGTGACAGCTGCTACACGGGAAGAAGCCGAAGCTTATGAACACACACAGGTGTGTCCCGTGCAGCTCGCTGCCACCGCAGAGCCGACCCTATCCACGCTATGGCGCCACAAGGACGGAAGACGTATTAGAGAGGGCCACCTCCCCATTCGGCTGTTGGATTATAGAATTCGCCCAATAAATTCTTCTCCGCCGGGGCTCGAACGACAGATGTACCACTTGTAAGGCGGGTGTGCTGCCACTACACCACGCAGTCCAAGAAATGTAACACAACCATTGTGTGTGTGTGTGTGTGTGTGTGTGTGTGTGTGTTAGTTGGCGGCTGGTAGTGGTAATATGGAGCAGGTGAAGTTACTGCTCACCTACTGTGCTCGTCCGTTTCTGTCAACACACGTGACAGACTCGCTGTGCTATTCGGCCGCCGCTCAGAAGGTAACACAGGATGCTGTATGTATGTGTGTATGTGTATGAATCGTTAACCAATCACTCTCAATGTGTTTATAAGTGGTTGATTGTTGATGTATGAAACATAGCAACACTGCAAGAAAAAAAAGAAATAAACCTCTCCGTGCTTTTTCTGATCACCCAATAACGTTCCAGTATTGTGAGTCTGTGGTTGAATTCATTGGAACTTGGCGGGATTTTCCGCTGCTTGTATTGTTCAACTTTTGTTTGATTATGCAATAATTCTTATGAATTGTGTCCATCCATCAGCTCTGCACGATGCATATTTCAGTCATTTTATTATTATTTTTTGTATATAAGTTTGAAATGCTTGTGTTTTAAAATTCGGCAATAAGCCGAATAAACAAACATCAAACATCGCATAATCTACCATTTGTAAAGCCTCATCTCATTTGAACATGCATGCACACCAGGGCTGCTACTCTGCCATCGCCGTGGCTGCTGTACATGGACACCGTGATATTCTCCATCGGCTGCTCACACAACCCCTGGACGGTGCCGGCAAAGGTAGCGGCAGCTTGGGACCGCCCGAGGAGCTCAGTCTCGAGGAGATGCTGGCCGAGACCAGTGGACAGAGCGTGGGAGCAGCTGGACAGAGTGCTGCGGCCCGCAGAATCAACCGTCTCAAGGTGGCCTTGAAGACATCTTATTATCATTATTATTATCAAAGTTGATGAACAAGGTGATATGGGAAGAGCGCGAACACACTCTGAAATGTTGAACACACGTGTGTGTGTGTGTGTTATTAGGTGCAGCCTGTGTGTGTGGACGACCCGAGAACAACATCGATGGGCAACCGCAGCCAGGAGACGTCACAGATGATCAAGCTGAACAAGTCGCAGGTGAAATGTCTTCAGGAAGCCATGTGCCACAGCGCCGAGAGCAGACATATCGGTGAGTACTATGACCTTTTGATCAGTTAGACTCCGTGGTGTAGTGGTAGCACACTCGCCTCACAAGCGGGAGGACCCTGGTTCAAAACCCGGCGGAGGAGAAATTCTTTGGGATAATTCTATAATCCAACAGCCCCTGTCCACCCAGCGGTAAATGATGGTACCAGATATCAGTCATGTGTTGTGTCATGCATTCTGGGGAGGTGGTCCTCTCTAATACGTCTTCCGTCCTTGTGGCGTCATAGCGTGGATAGGGTCGGTTCTGCGGTGACAGCGAGCTGCACGGGACACACCTGTGTGTGTTCATAAGCTTCGACTTCTTCCCGTGTAACAACTGTCACTTGAGGTCTTTAACCTTCAACTTTCAAGTTATTAGGCACAGTTCTAGACGATAGTATTAAGAAAGATAGTTCAAGATTTTCTGTTGAAGAGTTTATTTTAAGAGTAAGTATCAAGGGCGTTTCAAGGAACAGTTTTAAGAGAGAGATAGAGAGAGTAACTATTTATCCACTTTGTGAAAAAGAAGCATTGTACTAATGACAAGTAAATCAGTGGAGTGTTGCACAAGCATGTAATAGGGATGATAGGAGAGTCATTAGTAAGCGTAGAGCTGCGGTGTTCTACTCGAAGACTGCTGAAAGAAAACGAGTAGTTGAATCGTACACAGGCAGGCGGCAAGATTACTATTATTATTATTACTATTATTATTATTTTTTATTGCAGGTAAATCCAGTAGCATGGGAAGAATGCAAGCTTTATCACTCTAAGCTCTATGCATGCCCTGCGGGAAGCACTACACCCACCCTATGTACCAGAAGCGTCCAAAAGATGTAGAGAGAAAAAGAGTTTGAAAAATAAAGGGTTTTACTCAGCAAGTTGAGAAAACAAAGTTTTGTGAAGAAAACGCCTTGCTGCACACAGAGATCACATTGGACCTGCGACAATTGGGCGTTCCTTGGACGCTGCACTGCTGGATGACAACGCTGGCGACGGCCCAGGAGTCCAGATTGGACAACATCATTGACCAGCTGCTACAAGACTTCCTGCAGGTGTGGCCCGAGGACTACTCATCTCAGTTTGTCGACGACTGCCTGCCGCTTCTCTTCAACATCTTCAGACACTCCAAGGTGAGGCCAGAAACTCAGAATACTCACTCACTTCAGACAATTCAACGGGAGAAATGAGAAGGCATATATTTGTGCTATTGACACCAGGAATATTTTATAGCATGTGACGAGATAAACAACACGCCGAACACTCATCAATACATTGTGAGTTTGCATTGGAAAACGGAAGAGATTGAACGTTTTTTTCTTTCATGATCAACCATTATGGTATCCGTTAGTGAGTGGTTATATCACACATAATGTGTATCACGCTCCGCGCGTGTAGAACTGACGCTTTCAAGCGTCCAGCATATTGGCGCTAGAGACTCGGGGTTTCAACCTTTATTGACTTGCTCCACATGCATACACACACGTGCATGTGAAATCAGACGAAGCAAATCAGACGAAGGAAATTATCCTCGACATCCAACAACGGGCAGAGTGAGGAGGAAGAACGTAGGAGGTAGAAGGTAGAAGGTTTAAACCTGCGTGCAAAATACAAAAATAGCAAGGCTAAACACACACAACGTATTTCTGTTTATACAATAATAAATATCCACGATCCAGAACGTTACATGCTAGCAGCAAGTAGAAACACAAGAAAAACATAGAATATTATTGACATGCACTCACGCGTTCCGAGCGTCGCCAATCTTTCGGCTTAGCCGAGAAACAGAATCGTTCAGCACGAGCTGAGCATACACACCGAGTACTGAGCCCTACACATTATACACAATGGCTACCACTGGTTCACTTTGCCTCGAGGTCATTCACACCCGATCGAGACAAAGAGAGTCATCTTACAAGAAGCATACATACGCGCATGCATACAGGCACGCATCCCCGTGCACACAAGTGCAGACGTACATACACACGGGCACGCGTCTCCGTGTACACAAAGTGCATACGCGCTTACAACGATGTGCAAACACTCTTCCAAGAGCATGCACATACATACACACGCGCATGCATACAAATATGAACGCATATGCATACATATATGCATACATATACGCATATATACATATATGCATACATATACGCAACCCACAATAAAATAAATTTCGCCTCGATAGATCGAAGCGAAACAATGTGAAAACATTCTTTGTATAATTATACTCGCAACGGGGCGGTATTTTCTTACGTCTGAATATCTCGTTTATCACGTCTTGAAAAAAGACGAAATTCCACACCACATTTGCAATGAAACATTGTTGCAATAGAAGACAACATGTGTGTGTGTGCGTGTGGACAGAATGAAGGAACCTCACTGCTTCTCGCCGACATATTCTCGTGTTGCTATGGTCGCGCTCCTATCCCGGCCATTCGCACAAGTCCAGCGGGAGGCAGCGGTCCCAGAATCGACCCTCGATTTGTAAACAACGCCGAGCTATCGGACGCTCAGTTCCGCGTCGAAGGTCGGGTCTTTCATGCGCACAAAATTATCCTGGTGAACGCGTCGCACAGGTTCCGTCAGATGTTGAGCGCACGACTTCCCGACGGCAATGCTCCCATAGTTCAAATCAACGACATCCGATACGACATATTTCAGGTGGGCACACGGTATATCTCGCCAGTTCGCCCCGTCAACAATACAATTATCTCTATTACAATTTATCACACTTTAACATAATGTTTTACAATCTACAAACTTTATTTACAGTTCAATACAATAGTTTTTGGATTGAGTGGAAAAATATTTTTTCCTGTTTGTGCTTTTGAATGATTGTATTGTTAGTTATACGATATACGGAAATCAGTTTTAACGCACAAATTAGTGAATGGAAAGAGCTGGCAGTACCTGATACAGGACCCGTTTTCACGTTCCTAACACAATAACCGGCTATATGCAACGACCTCATTTGTCGTTTATTCACTGTTATGTTTCAATATGTATAAGTTTTTTGCTTAGTGTGTTTTTCCTCGTTTTATTCAAAGTTACTAGAAATATCCTAAATATCATCCTAGATTTTTAAATTTTAGTTCGAGTGAAAAAGTATTGTTTCCTGTTTGTGTTCTTGAATAATTGTATTGTTAGAGCACATGCACACATGCACAATTGTATTGTTAGAGCCAGTGGATGTGGCGGGTAGCATTAGGATATATCTGTATATATATATATATATATATATATATATATATATATATATATATATGTGTATGCGTTTATATGTCTGCATTGTATTGCATTGTCTCCATTCATGTATATCATATAGCGGCGGTGTCATCTTGCGCGAGCACACTGCACGCTGTCCATGTTGCTAGAAGCGCGGAACAGCATTGCATTGCATTGACTTGTGGTCAATACACGTTACGTTGTTGCTCGCGTTTCTTGCCACGACACACGCATGTAGCACGAGACAGGCATGCTAATTTGTTTATGATCGTCACAGATGGTGATGGAGTTTCTCTACAAGGGCGGATGTGACCAGTTGACGGTGAGTCACTCGGACGTGCTTGAATTAATGGCGGCCGCCAATTTCTTCGAGCTGGACGCGCTGTTGCGTCACTGTGAGGTGCGCTGTTCCCAGCTGGTCAATATGGACACCGTGGTCTCCATGTATATCCACGCCAAGGTGAGTTTCCATGTCTCTTCTATAGTGCCTATCCTCGAATGCAGATGAACTATGAAAGATATGAACGCACGAACAACGAGTTTTACTAACATTGCGTCTGTTTAAGCGATAGTGTACAGACATCTGATGAAAGTGCTTGCTTGGTATTGCAAGAGTCATGTTTCGCTTATAAACGTAAACAATCAGGGACGGATCTAGGATCCCGTGCTTCTGGTTTCAGATTTTCATCTGTATAAGATGTATATGAGTATTTGCTGTGACCACATTTCTGAATGAATTCAATGAATAAGACTGCTGTACATATGTACTGCTGCTGTATATAAAATAGCTGACAACTAACAGACAATTCCTATGCAGCTGAATAAATATGGATAAGATGAATTTAAGAGGGAAGATAACTGTAATGTTCTTGTGTCGCCTCTAATTGCCGCTAGAAACACACACAGAACACCCGAGTGGTTATATGGTTACGTCCAAGCGAGGCTAGCATAAGACTTAATATACCAAGGCTCACAGTTGTGACATACACACATACACGCATACACAATATATACACGCATACACGCATACACATACACGCATACACGCATACACAATATACATTCACTGAATACTGGGTGAACACGATGAACACTTCCAAATATGGTGATGAACGATGAATAAGTTTGTACGCTTGTTGTGTGTCTATTGTACAACATACACGATGAACACTATAATCACGGAAAACTCAATGCTATGCAATAACTCGACAATAGAACATCCAGTAAATAGTAATTACCTGAAAATTGGATCTCATCAGGAGACACGTCTCATTTCACTAGAGACCACTACATCTAGATCATTGAATTAATAATCATTTTGAATTAATTATCGGTGGTTACGTTTTTCCCCTAGTAATCCGTATCTGAAGTGCAGTGAATTCAAGCGATTGAAATACTCATCTACATCTGGAAGACATACTGACAAATAATAGCATTGGAGATAATTATTTGAACAGTAAAAGGGGTATGGGACCATATTCGACAGTCCATTGGGGGTATGGCACCATCAGAATGATAAGAACCCCTGATCTAGAGCAATCCAGTCTGTTGAACTGAGCAAACGGACATTCTATCGCGTTAAACTCACATACCTTGAACCGTTGACAATCTCCAATGTGTGTGTGTGTGTGTTGTATGTGTTGTTGTATGTGTGTTGTGTGTGTGTGTGTGTGTGTGTGTTGTATGATGTTTCTTGTCTATCTGAGCGTATGTCCCTGATTGTCTGCTGTGTTGTCTTCAGTGCTGTCTGTCTGATATGCTGTCATCCTCAATAGGTATGTGTGTGCGTGTGCTTTTTCTTTTATGTATGGAAGTGTGATTTTCAGTGTATGTGCACTCGTCTGTCTTCTTTTTGTCTGTGTGTATGTGTGTGTGTGTGTGTGTGTTGGCGTGTGTGATTGTGAATGTGTATGTCCTTTGCTTGAGTGTGTGTGTGTGAAAATCTTACTATAATTCTAAAATTTCTTCCTGTCTCAATTCTAAGAAGCTTTGGAAGCTTTTTGACAGTCTTTTAGGTAATTCCCGAAGTCTTGTTTTCCCAGATTTTGCCTCTAATCAGTTACCTTCTATATTTATGAATTTCTTCCAGTCTAAAATCGATAAGATTCGCTGCTTGTTCCCTGCTGCTCTACCATTATCCTCTCCGCCCTTACCCTCCTCTGTTTTTCACTCTTTTACTTTAGTTACCCTTTCTGACTGTAGAACTATTTTAAGGCATGTTAAAATCCATTCTTCATCTCTCGACCCCATTGATCTTTCCAGGATTCCTCACTCCATTGAATTGCTCCTTCCTTTCTTATCTTATTTCATCAATGCTTCTTTCACTCTTGGGGAATTTCTTGCATCTAAAACTGCCAGTATTCTCCCTATACTTAAGAAATCTGATCTGGATGCTAACACGCTTTCTAACTATCGACCAATCTCTAGAATTCCTTGGCTGTCTAAGGTTCTTGAAATGGCTGCCTACATACAGATATCTGAATATCTTGAATCTAACAATTTGTTTCTTCCTGAGCAGTCTGGCTTCCGTCACTTTCATTCTACAGAAACTTCTCTAATTTTTCTCTATGATTCTATTCTCAAATCTACTCTCTCTGGTAATGATGTTCTACTTATACAACTAGACTTCTCTGCTGCATTTGACACTGTTAATCATCTGCTTCTTATTGATACTCTGTTAGATTTAGGCATTAGCGACACAGCTCTCTCTTTCTTTCGCTCTTATCTTTCTGATAGACTTCAGTTTGTTTCTACCTCTGCTGATTCTTGTAGTGAGTCTTGCCCACTAACTTGTGGTGTACCTCAAGGCTCTGTCTTAGGTCCTCTCCTCTTCAATATGTATCTTACCTCTGTAGGGAAAGTTCTTCGTCGTCACGATGTGTCCTTCCAAATATTCGCTGACGACATTCAAATCCTTCTCTCGTCTGAGTCTATTTCTCACTCTTCAGTCAGTACCATCCTATCTGATATAGAAAGATGGGCGTTCACTCGTCATCTCAAACTTAATCCTGATAAGACTAAGTATATTCTCTTTCCATCTTCTAATAGTACTACTTCTCTTAGTATACCTCTATCCTGCTCTGTACGTAGTCTTGGTATCATTCTCGATAGCTCTCTTTCTTTTGATTCACACATCTCTGACATTATCAGGTGCTGTAACTTTCAACTAAGGCGTATCTATTCCATTCGTAGATATATAACTATCTCTGCTGCCTTTAAGTTAGCCAACTCATTCATCTTTAGCAAAGTTCAGTATTGCTGTTCTCTTCTACTATCTCTCAACCACCGCCAGCTTAGGAAACTTCAATCTATTATAAATAAAGCATGTCGTATGATATTTAATCTTCCTTCGGGCTCTCATGTTTCTTCTTCTTTACAAAAACTTAGGTTACTTCCCATTAAGGCTCTTGTTGAGTATCGTATTTGTTTAATTATTCATTCAGCTCTTCATCTTCGTAAGCCTGCGTATCTGTTTGACCTCCTCTCTTATAAAACCTCATCTCTTTCTCTTAGGTCTTCTAACGATCCTTTTCTACTAGTTGAACCATCCTTTCCTTCTAGGCATTCTCACTACAATCGTTGTTTCTCTATCTTAGGACCTCGTATCTACAATAGGCTATCTCCCTCAATACGCTCAATCAAATCTCTATCTCTTTTCAAAAAACATAGTAAAAATTTCTTTCTCACTAAGTCTTATTACTGTCTTAATAATATTGTATATATTAGTACTGAATATAAGGTCTGATTGTTTCCTAATTCTGTCTTCTATGTGTATGTGCTTCATGCGTGTGTTTTCCGTTCTTGTGTCTGTATGTTTCTCCATTGTATGCTGTATGTGTGTTGTGTTGAGCTCTGTTATCTGTGTTTGTGTGTCTGTTGTGTTGTGTTCTCTGTCTATTTGTTTGAGTGTATGTCTTTGTGTGTCTGTTATGATGTGTTTCTGGTTTGTATTTGTGTCTCCATTGTGTTGTGAATTGTCAATCTGAGTGTATGTCGTTGTATGTTTGCTGTGTTGTCTTAATGTGTTGTATGTTGTGTTGTCTTCTGTGCTGTATGTCTGCTGTACTATCTTATTCAATATGTATGTGTGTGTGCGTGTGTATTTTTGTGTTTCGGAGTATGTAAACGTGAGTGTATGTTTGTGTTTGTGCGTATATGTACTTGTCTGTTTTGTATGTGTGTGTGTGTGTGTGTGTGTGTGTGTGTGTGTGTGTGTGTGTATGTATGTAGGTGAGTGTGTGTGTTCGTGATTGTGTATGTGTATGACTCTTGTGCTTGAGTGTGTGTGTGTGTGTGTGTGTGTGTGTGTGTGTGTGTGTGTGTGTGTGTGTATGTGTGTGTGTGTGTGTCTGAGCGCTTTTGAGACCCTCGGGTGAAAAGCGCGATATATATGTCTTAATGTAATGTAATGTAATGTAATGTGTGTGCAGCGCCTTAGAGACCCTCTAGGGCGCTGTATAAATATCTTAATGTAATGTAATGTGTATGTGTGTGTGTAGGTGTACAGTGCCGGGGAGTTGTTACAGTTCTGTCAGGGCTACTTGCTGCAGAACATGGTGGCTCTGCTCACATATGACGACTCGGCACGCCGTCTGATGCTTGGGCGTCGTCTGCACAATCATGACGTTCTGTCCGCGTTGCAATGCACGTTGCAAGCTCGCTGTCGTCAAAAAGCCACCTCGTCGGCGCCAACAATCACCAGCCCGACAACCAATAGCGCCACGCGGTGATCCAATGATCAATAGATCCCTGGATCACCAATGATGCTGATCTCAGTCGATCAGATAGTCAGCGATCGCAATCTGGATCATGATTGATAGTTGTGGTGATCAATTATCACGAGACTATAACAGCAAATAATAGCGACACGTGGTGATCTAATGATCAATAGACCATCACCAACGATCCTGACCAGCGATCTCGATCGATCATGGTTCGTAGTTTTCGAACCAGATCATGATCACTACGAGGTTCAGTGATCCAGTGATCTACGAGGGCTGAATCTGTTGATCCTGATGGAGTATGGGGGGAGTGAACCAATATTGTCCAGCATATTTGGGGGGGGGGTCGACTCCAAGCAGACTCGCGTCACAAGTGCCATACAAAGGCTGCAGTCAGCTCCAGAAAGCAATCACTCATTTATCCACAGTGACAGCCGTTCGTTGAAAGTCGAACGTTTTCGTGAGAAACGAGCACATTGAAGTCGGGAATCACACATTATCCACGATACGCTGTCATTATAATACCCTAGCAGAACTGATTGATAGTGTGCTGCCAATGTGCTCGCTATATGTATACGGATAAATGGATGTCTTGTGTGCTTGTGTACATACATTTGGTTTTATATGAACTTGAACGTTGTCTAAACGACCACTCGATTGCATTCCATATTGACGTTTGTATACATATTGAGCACTTGAGAAAAATTGGAATATGCTTGCGGTATATGAGACAAGAAAGCCAGTTGTATATGTCACAATTTTCTGGTGACAAAGGTGTAATTGCACCATGAGTAGTTTTACACGTACAAAAATTAACTTGCTTAAAAATCAACCACCAAACATAGTTATGACCGTGTGTTGAAGCCATTTCCAAATGCTCTAAACGTTTATATGAGAAATTGATGATTTTTTTTGTGCCAATATCAAGCGATTATGTGTGTCTTATGTGTATGTATGCGTGTGTGTATCTGTGTGTGTGAGTATGACATATGTTTGCTGATAAGTACACACACACCAATATACTGATATTGTTTGTTTTAATTCGGTATATAATCATCCCATCTGTGTGTGTAGCAAGTGAGGTTACACATTGAGAGAACACGCAATTTGTGACTGCTTGTTGAAATTACGTGTTTGCTGCACGAATGTCTTGTGTAATGCAAGAAAATTACTGATTATCAAAGCTCTAGTGATTACACCAGTGGTTCCCAACCGGTGTGCCGCGGCTCCAGGGTGTGCCGTGAGATCTTTTGAGGTGCCGCCAAAATTCACGGAAAAATTGCATATTTGTTTTATAATACCATTTTTTGTAATAGCAGGATCAGTGTTAAGAAAATTTTCATATCGTATGTATAAGGCGTTGTTACACCGATGCAAAATGTCAAATTGAAAAAAATATAATAAAAACAACGGATATTTCAAATATGTATTTCCTTATAAGGGTGCCGGGAACTTTTGAAAGGCTTGCCAAGGATGCCGCAAACTAGCAAAGGTTGGGAACCACTGGTTTAGACATTAGTTTGCCAGTGTGATAAGTTCGCGAGGTCAAGTACACATGGCTCGAAGTCACGTGACCTGTGACGTCAGCACGCTACATGCGAGTAGCGATTTTGCGTCTGGCTTTGACATTCATATTCGTGGATTGCTAGCTTTGGCTTTGGTATTCATCGTTTTCGCTTCAAAATCAAGTCCTCAAATTCAACACGTCAATTTAAACTCATCTTCACGTCAACCGGTGCATGGAAGGCGGGTGCTACACGTGTCTAAGCTCGTGTAGAGAGAAATAATGTTTACAAAGTGAGGTGGGTGGCTTACTCTGCTCTAGTCAATGTGATTCCGACTGCTTTACATATTAATTGTCAACCTTTCTCTCCAGCAAGGATGTAGATTTGTGTCGAGGCTCGGGGGGATGACAGCCATCAAGCATGATTATTCAAAGTTGACTCAGTTGGTCAATTACATGGGATCCGAATTTTGTTATGCCTATTCAATTACAACACACAATCCTCAATGAAAAGTATATTGCATATACTTTCATACACACACACACTTTCTTTGTTTTGTTTCTTTTTGTTATGCTGGTTTTGATGACAATATACAAAATGCACTGACCTCAGAATAATTATCGGGGGGTATACTTGCATATTCATACCCCAGCCAATTTGTGGGGGGTATATATATCCCTAGAATTTACGCCCATGATATCCAGTGGTATCATCTCAATGTCACTCAAATGCCTAATGTCACTCAAATTCAAATTAGAACAATACCAGCTGTTGAGAGAAATACGTTGACTAGTGATAACACCTTGCCACGAGCTACAATTATTATGAAATCAATAATAACACAACGAAACACGTGGTTATGAAGCGGAAGAACTTCTCACAACAATTGTTTAATTGATAAATACACATCGGATAACACTTCCATATTATACCAATATAGTGTATTCGATCACAGGATAACAGTGAACACACGGAACACGCCGAATCGTACGTACCATGACGCACAAACACTAATCATTCAACCATCTCCAGTTCATCTCAGCACATCATCACCAACAATATAAAAAACCTTCTCCTCATGTAAAAAAACAAATGCTCATTTATCAATTTCTGTAAGAGAGCGCCGACCAATCAAAAACATCGCGTGGAAAATTGGCCAGCCACACCTGCATATCGCAATCGACAAAATGAACCAATGTCAAATATCTTCACGTCAGCGTGTCGTTGAATCAGAGCCGGGATATTGTAGAGGGGATACGTGAAATAGTTGGATATTGCTGTACGAGAGACGGGATAATGTTGTTGGGCTAGAAAAGTGTTGTTGTTGTAAGCAGAGAGCTCAGATGGTCATGCCTACAGACAGAGTGAGGAACATGGTGCCGACGCCGAGAAACACGGACGCCGCCACCGCCAGCAACAGCTCCTTCATCAGACTCTTGGACACCTTGGCAGTAGTCACCTGTGAACGCCCCAACACACAAACCCAACCCCAAGTTGAAGGTTAAACTGATTAAAGACCTCAAGTGACAGCTGCTACACGGGAAGAAGTCGAAGCTTATGAATACACACAGGTGTGTCCCGTGCAGCTCGCTGTCACCGCAGAACCGACCCTCTCCACGCTATGACGCCACAAGGACGGAAGACGTATTAGAGAGGACCACCTCCCCAGAATGCATGGCACAACACATGACTGATATCTGGTACCATCATTTACTGCTGGGTGGACAGGGGCTGTTGGATTATAGAATTCACCCAGAGAAATTCTCCTCCGCCGGGTTTTGAACCACGGACCTCCCGCTTGTGAGGCGGATGTGCTACCACTACATCACACAGGCTATCAATACCCCGGGATATAAGTACGCTTGCTTTTAACGACTGCTGCCTTCCCATCCAATACCAGATAATGGAGTAATTATATATTCACTGTCTGCATATATATATAACGTCATTATTGATAAAATCAAAGAAAAATGTGAAGGTGAAGATGGCAAGACTTTGAACGCTGCAAAATGCACGACTTCAATCCCCATGTATATTGATCATCAAACAGACAGACAGAGAAGAACAGTGACATTAGAGAACAAAAACACACTGTGGAAATAACGTTCTCGAAAGTTGCACGGAGGCTAATATGAGAGGTGTCTGTGTGAGTTAGGCGCGAGCTCACCATATAGACGAGAAACCAGGCCGTGTAGATGAGACCGATCATCAGCAATGTAACTGTCAAATGCGGATAGATTGACGGATTAACCGGCGAGAGAAAGCGCTGCATATTATCCACATTCACCTGACAACAAACAATGAAGTAGTATGGTACCACACTTTGCCACATGTGACACCATCACATGATGTGAAAGCATCGCAATTTGCATGCGATTTTTACTTCGTTTTCAGCCTAAAATACTGTACCGTTTTGAATGGAATAAATTGGAAAACATCAATACACCAATTGATTAAGATTTCACGCAACTTATAAACATTTAACTGGGTTGTTTACTATCTGTGAAGTTGCCATATTGACAGAAAATACATTCTGCGTGTCTTCAAACAACATGAGTGGACAAAGAAAATGATCGACTAGTATTTTAGGGTGTTCTATTAGTGATAACTGGTGGCAAAAAATTGAACTACAAGCTGGCAACCTTTTACGCCTATAATTTGGCGCATTTTGTCGTTTTTCGCTCCGTTTGTGCGTTTACGATTGCTTTTTTCGTTGATGTGTCTTTTTCAGTCTA
Source organism: Sacculina carcini (assembly GCA_916048095.2). Lineage (NCBI taxonomy): Eukaryota > Metazoa > Arthropoda > Thecostraca > Sacculinidae > Sacculina > Sacculina carcini. The sequence goes on along the minus strand of OU696580.1, from coordinate 2,528,424 downwards.
CGAGTGCTAAAACTCCGTTTCTGTGCACGCGTATTTGTCTGTTGAGAGTTATTTGGCTGGCTATTTGCACTAGGTTAGGTTGGGTTAGGTTATTGCGATGGCAAGACCAACTATATTGAACACTTCTTCTCCGATTTGTTTATCGCTCATAATTTCTGCGGTAGGTGCAATAAAATTGGGGGTTAATGGACGTCCACTAGATGCCATTTCACAATAACTGCATGATACCACCACCGCGTTAAACGATAAAACAGAAAATATCCACCACCAAACACACAGGCACACACACCATACATTTAGTAAAGCACACGAAAGTACAAAATGGAAAATTTGAACAATTGAAGGAAGGGCACACAGAATTACAAAAGCAAAATTGAAAAACATGAAAAGTGTAACACGCCGACAACGAATACACATGCTTAGAAATTATTAGAGTAAAAACGAGTGAGGTGAAACGAAGCGAGGTGAAACGGTTGGTTTCTTTTCTGAAAGTGATAGTCCAAATGCCGCAAGGCGGGTTTCTTATGTGCGCTTGAAGTCGTGCAGTTTTCTGTGTGTGCTGGTTGTGTGACCGCGAGATAACCCGTCTGTGTGTGTGTGTGTGGCGGCCGGACCTGCGGTGTGCCAGCCGGGACCGTGAGGCTTTGCCCCCGCAAAATTACACGCCAAAACAGCCTTCTCTACTGCTGTGTTTAAATGAGTAATTATATAATTTTATATATAGAGGGTAAAAGACATACAGGGGAAAAGACATACAGGGGAAAAGTCACACAGAAATAAAAAAAAGCAGAAAAAGTGAAACGCAGAACGTGGACTCCGTGGTGCAGTTGTTAGCACACCCACCTCACACGCGGGAGGTCCGTCGTTCGTAACCCGGCGGAGCAGAATTTCATTGGGCGAATTCTACAATCCCACAGTCCCTGTCCACCCAGCAGTAAAATGGTACCAGATATCAGTCATCAGTTGTGCCATGCATTCTGGGGAGGTGGTCCTCTCTAATACGTCTTCCGTCCTTGTGGCGCCATAGCGTGGAGAGGTTCGGTTCTGCGGTGGCAGCGAGCTGCACGGGGCACGCCTGTGTGTTCATAAGCTTCGGCTTCTTCCCGTGTAGCAGCTGCCACTTAGGCATTTAACCATTTATTTTAAGTGCAAATAACCAACCAAATAACTCCCAACAAGCGAAAAACAAATACGCGTGCACAGAAACTGGCGGAGCGAAAATCGACAAAAAGCACCAAATTATAGGCGGAAAAGGTTGCCAGCTTATAGTTCAATTTTGCCACCAGATGTCACTAATAAAACACCCAAAAAGACAAGTCAACCAATAAAATATATGCACTCACCATTTTGCAATCCAACAGAATGAAGTCAAAACGTCTATTGAAAAACAGCAAACACCAGATACACTTTAGATCAAATTCTGACGAATAATGAATCATGAGCTATTAGAGCGTACACCAGTCTAAATGGCCCAGACATTAATTCTTTCAGCCTCAGTCATGTCAATCAATGAATTATCAACAAAACTGCATCCAATAAAATAATAATAGTTATTCAACGCAGTCAAACCAAAACCATATATACCGCATAAAACAACGGTGCAAAGGTGAAACGGAACATTGATGCTTGGAGTGACGCAAGTTATAAGAATAATGTGATGAGAGTCGGATGAAAAATTTAAAGCTGCTAAAGGAATTACAATACGGAAATAGACCGAAACTCACACGCAAACCTCAACAATCAATTGCCACCTGCATCGGTCTACGTCAGCCGTCGAAAATGTCGAACATAAAGCGTAAACACATAAAGAAAATTTTATATGCACGATATTTTATTCATATATTATTTATAATTCGGGATTATTGCATCAATAAATCGTGTCCTATATTTTTTATTACAAAACTTTTCTTGTTGAAGAAGTCCAAATAGAGCGACAAAACTAAAGCACTTCAATACTATTTTGTGACGTTAGGGGTATACAACATAGCTGTAGTATATAATAAGCTGTATGCGGTATATAATAAGCTGAGAAGACAGGGTACGAAAAGGAATGAGGAAGTACGAGTATTCAAGGAGGGAGTGAGGCTGAGTCAGGAGGACACAATAATAGAGATTGAGGAGTTCTGGAAGAAAATCTACCAGAGAGACAATACTAGATTAGAAAAGGTGTGGAACGAAGAGAGACGACTGGAATATGAAATGAAGCTGGGAGAGGAAGGAACAGGGGTAATAACAACGAATGAGGGAGACAGATTACCCGGAGTGCTTAGAGAGCATCTGGATATGTGCGGGAAAATGGATTTGGAATGTAAGAAAATGAATGGGGACGGAATATCAATAGAGGAAATAAAAGATAGTTTGAAGAGTATAAAGAAGGGGAAAGCTGCGGGGCCAAATAGATTAAAGCCGGAGTTGTATAAGATTTTTCTGGAGAAGGATTCATGCATGGTAGCTCTAAGGGATAGTCTGAACCGAATAATGGAAAAGGGAGAAATTCCGGACGAATGGAAAGTGTCAAAAACGATTATGGTACCGAAAGTAAGCAGGCCGCAAGCGAAAGATTTAAGACCAATAACATTAACAGATGTTTCTTATAAGATATTCATGCGAATTATTAGTGAGAGGATAAATAACCACATGAGAAGAAATGAGGCTGAGAAGGACGAGCAGACGGGATTCACAAAGGGCAAAAGAATAGAAGATAATATATTTGTACTGCAATATTGCATAAGGAAGTCATACCAAAGGCGAAAAGAGTTATATGTAGCGTCAATAGACTTTAAAAAGGCATATGACAGTGTGAGGAGGGAAAAATTATTAGAGGCAATGATGAAATATAAAATAAACAGTAAAATAATAGAATGCGTGAAACGAATATACGAGAATGACAGAACATTGATAGGAACGGGTAAAAGCGAGGATATAGAGGTAGAAGTGAGGAACGGAATAAAACAAGGGTGCACATGCTCAACAACATTATTCAAACTGGTGACGTACATGATTTTAAGCGTACTCGAAAACAATGGCTGTGGATACGAGGATAAAGAGGTAAAAATTAATACATTATTTTTCGCAGATGATGGATTACAGATGTCAACAAATAAAGAACAAGCAAGCTTAAATATTAGGAATCTGATCAAAGTAAGTGCGGAATTCGGATTGGAAATAAACAAAGGAAAAAGTTGGTCCATAGTTTTCAACACAAGGGAGGATATGAAAGAAATAGAAGGTATACAGGTGACCAATAGCATCAAATACTTGGGGGTGACAGTTTGTAATAAGAAAGATTGTTTTCAGGAGTACAGAGAACAGATTATAACAAAGGCGAGGAAGATGGCGAATTTGACATACAGTGTAATTATGAGGAGCTGCAATAAAGTAATGATAGGCAAGACTTATTGGAAAGCTATAGTATTACCGTCCCTGCTGTATGGAACAAGTGTAGTGGAATTTAACAGAAATGAAATACAAAAACTGCAAAGCATAGAAAATAGTGTGTACAGAGTGATTTTGGGAGGCAGCCGATATACAGCACAGGAAGGTTTGAGGGGAGAAATAGGCGCAGCATCGTTTGAAGCAAGAATGGCAAGGAACAAGTTCAGCTATATAAACAGCACGCTGAAAGGAGGAAGAAATGATCTAGTTGAGAAGCTGATGAGGAATGGAAAAGAAGACAGGGAAGACATATGGAGTAGACATGTGGGGAAAATTATGGAAGACACCGGAATAACCTGGAAAACATTAGAAAATGCAACAAGATCGGAAGTGAATAGGATGGTGAAGACATGGGATACGAGGAAATGGAAGGAAGGAATGTTGGAAAAGTCAACCTTGGGAATATATAGGAAATATAGAGACGAAATAGGAAAGGTAGACTACATGTATGATAATAAACCGGCATCAGAATTTTTTTTTAGGGCTCGAACAAATTGTATGCAACTAAACAATAGGGTGTGGACAGAAGAAAACAAATGCCCGATGTGCGAAAATGAAAATGAAAATTTAGAGCATTTTATGTTGAAGTGTGAGGGATATGCAGATCTGAGGGAAAAGGTAGGGGCGTTGAGCGGACAGGGAGAGACAGCTGAAGAAGCCATAGGAAGAGCATTGTTTATGTTTGAAAACAAGGAAGAAATGGAAAAGGTGAAAGAGGGGTTGTATGGTTTTTGGAAAAGGAGGAAGAAAAGGGAGAATGGAATAAAAACAGAATAGAAACACGGAACGGACGAACAGGACGAACATATTGCTATTAAGTGATACAAATATGAGCGAAGAGGGGCCGTTGCAAAGGCTAACCCTCAACTTTTCATCTGATCTGATCTGATAGCAAGGTAGGGGCGTTGAGCGGACAGGGAGAGACAGCTGAAGAAGCCATAGGAAGAGCATTGTTTATGTTTGAAAACAAGGAAGAGATGGAAAAGGTGAAAGGGGGGTTGTATGGTTTTTGGAAAAGGAGGAAGAAAAGGGAGAATGGAATAAAAACAGAATAGAAACACGGAACGGACGAACAGGACGAACATATTGCTATTAAGTGATACAAATATGAGCGAAGAGGGGCCGTTGCAAAGGCTAACCCTCAACTTTTCATCTGATCTGATCTGATAGCAGTATCCATATAGTATGTATAGGTTCTGAATTTTGAGTGTGGCTTGTAAGTTTCATGATTGTACGTCTATTTTCGTGAGAAGTTGATTGTGCACTTTTCAGGTGCAATTTTTATCATCTGTTAATTTAGACCGAAACTCAAAAACACTTTATATTACAAACAAGAGGTCGCAACACCACCGCACCACGAACACGACTCTCAGGCTCACACCGTGACACATGGGAGCACACATACACACGCACAGGCACACACGCCCACCGCCACAACCAATCAGCCGCGGGGCATAAACAATTCACCAAAGGCATACACAATTCAACCATACACTATCACATGGACACAATAACGCGCTGACACACTCAGACACAATCTCTCACACACTCTCACTGTGCACGGTCACTCCACAGTTAATTTAATTCAGTTTTTGTTTCAAGCATCACATTGAATGTGTATGCAGGTTCTCAATCTACAAGAATTTCATTGCTTTTTCTATGCAGAGTATCAATGTAGTTTACTAATGTAATTCATTTGTAGTTTGATTGCAGATATTCCTGATGTGAAGTTAAATTCGGCTTGTGTGTGCTCCATTGTTAACTGGGGTTATTTCTCCACCTTGATTTTACCGACATCCAGTGTGTTATTTGCTCAAATATTGGGGATGCCGCTGCCTGCTGCTCTGGCCGCCCGTTTGGCGCGCCGAGGTATCATTGAAACCGAGGCTGCGAAAGAAGCTCAACTGGCCGACGACGAGGAAGTGATTGCCGAAGATTACGATGAGTCGGGTGGCACACTCGAACAGAATTTAATGCACAATAAGCACTGTAGCAAGCTGGTTACTCAGGATCCCAGCATGGGCGCGCTTGGATGTCCGAACAAGTGGAATGTGTATCATGAATGCAACGACTATTGCCAGCAGCATTGGGGCTGGGGCCGTGACCCGGATCCCAAGCTCGAGGTGAAGCGGTTGCGCATGCTGGATAAGTATCCTCTGCCTAGCACATGGGTCGAGGTGTACGACCCGGGCACAGGACGTTTCTATTACTGGCACACGGAATCTGAGATGGTATCATGGCTTCCGCCTGGTCACCCGCGCTTCAAGCCTGGTCTATGCGCCGCTGCCGTGCGTTCTCAAATGAAGGCCGCCGAGGAAGAGCAGCGTCAGGACAATCAGGACGGCGGCAGCGACGGGGAAGACACCAGGCAGGATGGACAGTCGGAAGGCGGATCTTCGGATGGGGAAGATGAGGATAGGTCTTCACGCTCGGAAAATCGCTCGACGCGTCGTCGGCGTCGTAGTCGCGAGCGCAGTCGTAGTAGGGAGCGATTGCGAGGTGATCGCGACGATTCTCGAGGAGATCGGTCGCGTCGGGAGCGTCGTCCGGAGAGGAGACGTCGCGGTGGCGAAGAAGAGGACGACACTCTTGATCCGATGGATCCGGCGGCGTACTCGGACGTTCCTCGCGGTAACTGGACGTCGGGTCTGGAGCGGGACGTTAAGACGGGAGTCGACTCGACCGTTTCCGGACCTTTGTTCCAGCAGAGACCGTATCCCAGTCCGGGAGACGTTCTTCGGGCCAACTCCAAACGCTAACGACCCGGGTCTTGCCGGACGTCCATATATTTGCACACCTCCATTTTATGTCACAGCTCTATTCCGATTTTCTGTCTAGACTGGTCATGTTTATGTAAAATGCACTGCTGTCTTACAGGCCGTACTGTTTTGATTCATATACCGTGCTACATGGTGGTTCAGACCTCTCAATTGACCATGTTCTAGCCCGGGATTGTAATAAGCTCGTTAACCCGCCAAACTATCAAATGATCTGTTGACAAATAATTCGATAATATTTGAAGAAATCAATTGAACAGATTTAGTCCTGTCGGAAATAAACAGCTAGATATCAAGGACGGTAAAGAACGTTATCAGAGCTTCAGTGACGTGTTAGGTGGCTGTAAACGCATGCATATGCACGACAATATATGAGGTGTAATGACAGCAAAACTGGAATATTATAGCTATATTCCACTTGAGTGGAATATTTCCCAATTCACAGAAAGTTTACTCATTCAGGTTCCATCTTTATTCAGTTTCTTTAGGGTTATTTTTCTCGTAATCTCCGATGATGTGCGTTTAATCCCCGTTTATAACATGAACTTTAATTTGAGCGCATTTCAATATAATGTTTCATGTATTGATATACGGCACACAGAAAGCGAAACACACAAATACATGGACAAAAACACACACACACACCTATGCACGGCGGGCGTTTCAGGTAGCATTGTAGTGGCGACATATCGTGTATGCGGTGTACCTAGTAGTCTTCGCTTAGAGCCAACAGATAGACACGACGTAGACTTGAACGAATGACACTTACAGACTACCAGAATATACCAGCTATAGTGAAATCTGTAGATGTGTATGACTAGGCAACCTAAACAAGATCCGGAAACGAAGCTTGATTGTGAATGATATGTCTGTGGTCGAAACGGCTACACAATATGAAGACCTATAGGGAGGAATGTCACGTGTTTTAGCCTCGAACGAAATTCATTCAACCGCACCAAACCAGAGCGAACCAAACCAAACCATCGAGTCATTGAAGTTTTCGACCGCGTGTGGGAGGGTAACCTATACAACAGAGGTAGAAGCCGATTTGCCCTGTCCTGTCTGTCCATTCCTAACTTGTCAAATCCCTCGAGCCACAACCGCAGAAACACACACACACACACACACAGGCACGCATACACACGTTCACGAGCACAGAACACAAATAAACATACACAAAGCAAGTCAAATGGCGAGTGTTACATATGAGAGCTATCACACACGCACATATACACACACCGCACACACACGCACACACATAGCACAGTGATACTGTAGCCAGTGTGTATGTTTGTTTGTGTGTATGTGTGTGTGCTCTGCAAGCAACCGTTTCCACGAGCGGACCGAAAATCGATTCTAATACTAAGCTCAATAATATAATATATTCACTCATTTTATATATAGATCAAACATATATCTCTGATAATATTTACAGTATATATATATATATATATATATATATATATATATATATATATATATATACGACCGCTTTCACACCAGCTTGACAATTCTAGCTTGCAACCAAGAGACGAGGGCGCGATTGAAATGAACAGCATGTATAAAATTTGCCAGTGCAACAGCTTAGTGTTGCCGAGCATTCAAATGATCCAACTGTGGTAAAGCAATGTCTTAGGACTCACACACACACATACACACACACACACACGCAGACACAGAGGCACACGAACACACGCACACATACAGAGGCACACACACACATACATACTCACTCACACACTCACACACTCACTCGCTCACAAACTCACTCGCTCACACACACAGAGGCACACACACACACACACACACACACAGAGGCACACACACACAGAGGCACACACACACACACACACTCACAATGACTCAGACACACACACACTCACACTGACTCAGACACACACACACACACACACAAACACACACACACACACAGAGGCACACACACTCACACTGACTCAGACACACACACACACACACACAGAGAGGCGCACACACTCACACTGACTCAGACACACACACACACACATAGGCGCACACACTCACACTGACTCAGACACACACACACACACACACACACACACACACACAGAGGCACACACACTCACAATGACTCAGACACACAGAGGCACATACACACACAGAGGCACACACACACGAACACTAACTCACCCACGAACAGTAACTCAAACACACACACACACACACAGTTAGTGGGAGGAAATGGACGAATGATGCGTAGACGAAGCCTGACGGAAAAACAACAGCCGCAACGGTGGCCGACATATAAATAAAAATTAAAATTCACACAACGACAAAAAAACACACACCCACACACACATAAAAACACACGCACGCACGCAAACACGCACATAATTCAATATATACGAGCAGGTCAATACATACACGTCGTATCAATTCAACCCACGTTCACACACACACACACACACACACGCTGAAAAGCCGTTGTGATGAATGTGTGTGTGTGTGTGTGTTATATGTGGAGGGAGTGATGGCGTTGAGAGGGGATAGGGGGTGTGGGGCAGTTACAATTCCATATCTTGCGCTTCGTCTTCGCTGAAATCTGACAGCGAAGACTCGGAATCTGATTCAGCCGCGGCTCCTGTGCCGTTTGTGTCCTTCTCGTTGGCGGCCAATGCCTCCTCTGTGGCGTATCGCTTCACGTACTCTACGCCAGCGCCAAACAACAAACGACACACAAACACACACACACTCATTAAAGGTTAAAGGCCTGTTCAAGTGACAGCTGCTACACGGGAAGAAGTCGAAGCTCATGAACACACACAGGTGTGTTCCGTGCAGCTCGCTGTCACCGCAGAACCGACCCTCTCCACGCTATGACGCCACAAGGACGGAAGACGTATTAGAGAGGGCCACCTCCCCAGAATGCATGACACAACACATGAATGATATCTGGTACCATCGTTTACTGCTGGGTGGACAGGGACTGATTATAGAATTCACCCAATGAAATTCTCCTCCGCCGGGATTCGATCCACGGACCTCCCGCTTGTGAGGCGGGTGTGCTAACCACTACACCACGGAATCCAACAATCATACATACTTGTGTAAAATTGACTGCTCCCTATATTATCAATGTTTTATAATGTGTACGTTCTGTGTTCAACTTTCACTCTATTCTATTAATTGTTATGAATATTATCAATTCCAATATTACGTCGATAAGAAAAAAAATACTCGAAGTATTCGCGTATGAGTACCTAGGCGCGCGTGTATGCCACATACCTCGCACTTTTTTCTTGTACTCCTCCGGCTTGTGCATGTACATAGCGGCGGCGTCTCCGTTGAGCGGATCGATGGGGTTCGGGTAGGTGAGCAGTTGTGGCAAGAACGACTCAAATATGTTGGACAAATCTGACGCGCCACACATGCAAACAAACACACACAAAATATATTAATTGGACGGATATTTGTGTTGTTATTGGCGTTCTAAGCGCGCACCAGCCAGTTTAGACTATATGGAGCGCCCCACTGTGGGCCAATCTACAGTGGTGACTCCCGGTAGACTCAAGCGGAGGTGTTGATGAACGAACCCGACGCCAGGATTCGAACCGCGAACCTCTGACACGATAGTTGGATAGAGGACATATATATTATATTGTGTACAACAACTTTGACATTTTCAAGCTTGTATGTCGATTAGTTTCAATAATTATTTATAAATATTGCCTTGATATAAGAAATGTTCCTAATGAATATAACCCAATAAATATGTGTTAATATAGACAAAACACTAAGAAACATGGTCATTTTTAGTGTTCTCATATGAGATTACCCGGAGATAATGGGATAACCCATTATTTGCTCGCTACGGTGAACTACACATTGTTATGTTTGCTGTTGAGCAAGAAGAAAGAGTTGGGGCGAGAGGAGAGAGAGCTGAGGAGCACGGACCGTAGAGAGCAGTCCAAGCCTGGTTGATGACGTCCAGACACACAGTGCCCGATATCTCGTCGATGTTGGGATGATACATCTTGTTCATGAAACCAATGCTGGGAGATTTGAACGGGTAGTGATCGGGAAGATGCACGCGGATCTTCCATACTCCGCCCTCATATGGAGCTGTGTACGCGACGAACACACACACACACATACAGATATACTAATAAATATGTTTATATGTTTATATACTAATAAAATGTGTTTTGTGTGGAGATAACGCGAAAAAAGAATGCAAATTTTCAATTTTCAATGAAATAAAAAACAAGACAAAAGGTTTGATATATGCATTTCGGAAGATCGGAGAAAAAGAGAAGAAAAGGGATAAGAAATTTAAAAGAGAAGATACAAGAAAAAGGCTACAGAAAATATGGAGACGAGAACATGATTAGAGGAAATAATCCAGTAGAACAATACACCTCAAAATGGCAATCTGAATCTGATACATACGCGCGTGACTATGTCTGAAGCAGGCATCACCAACGAATCGAAGTAAAAACAACTTTCAGTAGGAAGACTCATCAATGAATGAACAATAAATCTGATACTCGCACTGATTCTGATATTCAAAGACCAAATAATTGCCCAGTGAAATGACACAACAAAATGACGTCCAGTCTTTGAGAATTTCGATGTGACACAGAAAGGAATACGGACTGAAGTAATTAAGAGAAATCTGGGGAATAAAAATTACAAGTGGCTGTGAGAGAAATCAGATCATCATGTATAATTGTTTCCTATCCGTTTTTGAGGTGTATTTGCTAAATAAAGCGATTTTTAGTATATATATATATGTATAAATGGGAAGAATGACTAATCAAAACACGTACTTTCGCGAAATTAAATAGACCAAAGTGTCGAACAAAGCATTATATATTAGGCTAAAAACGTGAGTTCTGAATACGCAAACAACGATGACATTCTTGATAACAACAGTGAGATTCGGAAAAATCTCAACTCACTTTCTTTCGGTCCATGAAACTTCACTGAAAATTCATTCAGTCCTCCCATAATGGTCACTTCGTATTTGCTCTCGATCCTGAATCAATTGGGTTAAGGCAACAACGAACAAAATGGAAAACACACACAAAACTCTATAATGCAAGTACAAAGCAGTTTCCCGTTTGATGGCTGTTCTCAGTAATACGCTTATGATATACACATAACAGAATCAAACACCATACCCAGGGGAAATGAAATGAAATTGTGTTAGCTGAAATCTTCGAGGCTGTCACCTTCACAGTAACACAACAGTTGTGAAAAATCGCCCTATTCAGTTCCAAGGTCATATTCAGCCCGAGTCAATGAAACTATACGCAAATACAAAATAACAGCCAGATAAAGCAGACTGGGTTGATGAGATAAAGCGTACTAACCAAAAAGCTTATGAATTCCCGGCAATATATATATGAATAACTCCTATTAACTCCGCTCCATTGTTGACCAAATTCAAGCACACATAATAGGTTATATCGAAAACAAAACGCTGTGCAAGGATACAGTTTGATGACATCCGTATCCATACGCTTCTTTCCAGCACTCGGTGAAGACATTGCTCAAAATTAATGTGGTTGAGATCACAGCTGAAACAGAACAACGAACAAGTCCTCAAGTAGCAGATAACTCCAAGGTGATTAAATAATATTAGGTCAACAACTATATTCATACCAGTCCGTAGATCAGCATAGAAATAACGCGTGAACTCACGAAGAATCAGAATAAGCAATGCACACAAAGGACAATGGCACGAACAACGAATGAGCCACCCACAGTCAGCTGTTCGCCCCAGTAAACAACCCAATGACGTAGAAAGCTGGTGTCGACCCTATGAACTACCCCAATGAAATATATGTACAAAGACGAAATATTTATCTAAACAAATTGTGCAATGACTTGAAAATGATTTGAAATTGATTTACTATTGAGCACTTGATTGGAAATTCTCAGATTGATTATTTAAATCATTGCTTTGTTTGGCTACATCTCCTAGTTTAGCACTTGTAGTTCTTTCATATTTTGCACAACAAATGCATTCCTTTTTCTATTGATTGAACATCATAATAGGTCATTGATCCTAGGAGAATTCGGTTATTATAATAATTACTGAGAGTAAAACGCATCATGTGAGATGATTTCGATTATTTCGAAGAATTAGGGAAAAAATTCGCACAGTCTGCTCAAAGTATACAAAAATCTGCATTTTGCACTTGAGCTAAAATGTATAATAATTCTATACTTAGGACAATGTGACCGCGATTGATACGTTCTCGAAGTTTATTGATGAGAGGTTGCGTGTGATCGTTCTTAGGTAATTTTGTCATAAATAAGTGTAATTATTATGTATTTTTCACAGTTTCTTACATTTTTCATGTTTAAGTGGATTGTACAATGAACAATTTTGTCAAATGTTAACATAACCATTGTTGGTCTTATGGTAAGCTACGTGTCACTTCAATATTAAGATATTCCATGTTTTGAAATACGAATATATTCAGTAGATTCACGGGCTATCAAGGTTATATGTACTATTACACTATACGTAGTAGCTAATGAGGAAAAGTGGTGATTGGCTGCCGGTACATTTCAAGTCTGCTGTCGGACTCCATGGTGTAGTGGTAGCGTCCAGTTGTAGCATACCCGCCTCACAATCGGGAGGTCCGTGGTTCGAATCCCGGCGGAGGAGAATTTCATTGAACGAATTCTATAATCGAACAGCCCCTGTCCACCTAGCAGTAAATTGTACCAGATATCAGTAATGTGTTGTGTCATGCATTCTGGGGAGGTGGCCCTCTATAGCGTGGATAAGGTCGGCTCTGCGATGGCAGCGAGCTGCACGGGACACACCTGTGTGTGTTCTTAAGCTTTGACTTCTTCCCGTGTAGCAGCTGCCACTTGAGGCGTTTAACCTTTAACAGCGTAGAATGCCGAGATTATTCCACGTATCGTCCATTTTCAGAGTACGCACTGCATTTTGGATATATTTCACATATTACACATGTATAATTATTTTTTCTTCTGACATCTATGTGTATATTTTTAACGATTTAATTGAGCTCAATTTGTTTTATTTCATATTTTTGCTCAGCAAAGTCAGTTGCTGGCTAACTTAGTTTTACAGGCACTTTCCAGTGTGTTTTCAGTTTCCAATTAGCAAGGTGTAGAAAAGGTTGTGAAATTCTGTAAGTGCTGGCGGGTGCTTCTACACGTTAATAAACATGGAGAGTCTGCTTAGACGTCGTTAAGTTTGGTAGCTGCGGTTTTATAACGACTGCAAACGTTTCCGGCACATTTTATCATTAATTTTATGTGTATGTGCCAGTAGAATGGTTCCTGAGAACTGAATGCCTCAATCCTGTTTGTGGGCGGAGCGTAGCATCGGCCGGTGAATATGGACGGCTCTGATTGCGCTGATTCGGCAAATCGATGCAAAACGCTCAGTCAGGAACCGAGCGATACAACTGACACCACTTCCAATGGACATTCCATCAAGCCCGATGCGGTCAGCTGCTCGGCTGCCGGCTTCGGATTGGCGCAGCTGCAAGACAGCCAGCACGACGCCTTGCAGTCAGCGCTGAATGCCAATTCAACGTCTGAATCGTCTCTTTCTGCCGACGCCGTCGCCAACAACGATAGCAATGGCATTACTGGAGGATCTTCATGTGCGGAAGCAGCGACGTGCGGTGCCGTGTCGCACGTCAACGGAACGACGCCAGCGAAGGCGGCAGCGAAGGCGGCAGCGAAGGCGACAGCGGAGTCCGGCTTGCGAACTGCTCGCGACATAATCGAGTCTTCACTGGCCGATGAAGTGCGCTTCACCATGCTGGAGAGTCTCGTGCAGATGGGCGAGATAACCGAGCGTGATACTGTCGCCACCGTTCTACATCTGGTCAGTTTGTGGGCAGTGGCGGCGCCAGGATTTTTCCGATGGGGGAGGGGCTAAGGGAAATGATGCTTGCGGGAGGCTTGGCGAGACATGATAACTGTGTGCCGAACTCTACTGGCCTGTGTGTGTGTGTGCGTGTGTGTGTGTGATTGGCTTGTTTTGCGCTTATGATAGCTGCTGTTATTTTTCATTATTATTATTGTGATTATTTAATGAAGTAACTGAACAAGATGGAATTGGACAGAGCGCGATCGCTATTAATTGCATGACTGAAATCTCCATGCATCTTGATCATCAAGAGACAGACATAGGCAGAGAGAGAGAGAGAGAGAGAGAGAAGAGAGCAATCACGTTGGAATAGAAAAGCACACACACACACACACTGTGTGCAAATGATAGAACGTGGATGGGAAGCAGAACTGCTCTCAAACACCCACATATCAACACAAATTATTATTCTCTGTCTTCCATTCTCTCTTCCCTCGTTTTCTCTCTCTTCTCTCCTTTCTCTCTCCTCTTTATCTCTCTCTCCTATTTATCCTCCTATTTATCCTCCTATTTATCCTCCTATTTATCCTCCTATTTATCCTCCTATTTATCCTCCACCCTATTTATCCTATCACCCTATTTATCCTATCACCCTATTTATCCTATCACCCTATTTATCCTCCACCCTATTTATCCTATCACCCTATTTATCCTATCACCCTATTTATCCTATCACCCTATTTATCCTATCACCCTATTTATCCTATCACCCTATTTATCCTATCACCCTATTTATCCTATCACCCTATTTATCCTATCACCCTATTTATCCTATCACCCTATTTATCCTATCACCCTATTTATCCTATCACCCTCTCTTCCCATCTTTATCTAAATGTGTATGTGTGTGTGTGTGTGTGTGTGTGTGTGTGTGTGTGTGTGTGTGTGTGTGTGTGTGTGTGTGTGTGTGTGTGTGTGTGTGTGTGTGTGTGTGTGTGTGTGTGTGTGTGTGTGTGTGTGTGTGTGTGTGTGTGTGAATAATTCAGTTGGTGGGCGGGGAGTTTGATGTGGAGCACAATTACATCATCAAGAACGTTGCCAATGTTCGCCACATGCTGCCTGTGTTGCAGCATTGCTCTGTTGAGCTGCAGGTAATCAGACGATCTACCAGCCGTTTTATCAGCCGTTAAGCACTGTCGCTCGGTGGCCCAATGATGTGGAACGCCGTATTTTTGTGGTGGGGTCATGGGTTTGATTCTGATCAGAGGAAATACATTTCTGTGTATGCGTGTTTGGGTATGGGAGGGTACAATTTTCATTTGCCAGTGATTATGTATCATTTTAGTTGGATCGCAATTTCTATTAATGTTTCAGGGTTTTTATTTATTTTTGATTGAGGCGTGTTGACTCAAACACACACACAAACACCTATGCTTCCATCAAGTACTCAGGTGTAGAATTGAGATATGATAAGGAGAGAAACATAGAGAAAATCACACACAACATTATCTTATGATTCTGTCTATTGTACTCCGTGGTGTAGTTGTTAGCACACCCGCCTAACAAGCGGGAGGACCGTGGTTCGAATCCCGGTGGAGGAGAATTTCTTTGGGCGAGCTCTATAATCCAACAGCCCCTGTCCACCCAGCAGTAAATGATAGTACCAGATATCAGTCATGTATTGTGTCATGCATTCTGGGGAGGTGACCTCTCTAATACATCTTCCGTCCTTGTGGCGTCATAACGTGTAGAGGATTGGTTCTGCGGTGACAGCGAGCTGCACGGGACACACCTGTGTGTGTGTTCATAAGCTTCGGCTTCTTCCCGTGTAGCAGCTGTCACTTGAGACCTTTTACCTTTAACCTTTCTGGTCTCATATATATGTGTGTGTGTGTGTGTGTGTGTGTGTGTGTGTGTGTGTGTGTGTGTGTGTGTGTGTGTGTGTGTGTGTGTGTGTGTGTGTGTGTGTGTGTGTGTGTATATGTGTGTTAGACGGAGGTATGGAGTGTGTTGACGTGTGTGCTGCGCAAGTCCATGCTCAACTTGCACATGTGCAGTCAGGCCGGCCTAATCAATCATCTACTACAGCTTCTGCCTCGCGCCAACTACATGCTAGCAGGTAACTGTCACAAACTTTCAGTATCTGCGTGTGTATCTATTTACGTGTATATGTGTCTTTGTGTCTGTGGGTATATATTGTGTGTGTGTGTGTGTGTGTGTGTGTGTGTGTGTGTGTGTGTGTGTGTGTGTGTGTGTGTGTGTGTGTGTGTGTGTGTATGTGTGTCTGGTAGATATGTGTATCGAGTTGTTGACAGTGTTGTGTTCCTACAACATCACCGTGATCGAGCTCAAACAACTGGTTACAGCCATGCAGGCACACAACGGCAGATGGGTGCGTGTCTTACCCCTGTATTACCCCTCTTTCTTTCTATGTAACCCTGTATAACCCCTCTCTCTGTACCCATGTATTACCCCTCTCTCTCTGTACACCTGTATTACCCTCTTTGTACACTTGCATTTCCCTCTATGTACACCTGTATTTCCCTCTATGTACACCTGTATTACCCCCTCTTTGTACACCTGTATTACCCTCTTTGTACAGCTGTATTACCCTCTTTGTACAGCTGTATTACCCTCTTTGTACACCTGTATTACCCTCTATGTACACCTGTATTTCCCTCTTTGTACACCTGTATTACCTCCTCTATGTACACCTGTCTTACCCTCCTCTATGTACACCTGTATTACCCTCTTTGTACACCTGTATTACCCTCTATGTACACCTGTATTTACCTCTTTGTACACCTGTATTTCCCTCTTTGTACACCTGTATTACTCTCTTTGTACACCTGTATTACCCTCTTTGTACACCTGTATTACCCTCTTTGTACACCTGTATTACCCTCTTTGTACACCTGTATTTCCCTCTTTGTACACCTGTATTTCCCTCTATGTACACCTGTATTACCCTCTATGTACACCTGTATTACCCTCCTCTATGTACACCTGTATTACCCTCTTTGTACACCTTTATTACCCCCTCTATGTACACCTGTATTACCCTCTTTGTACACCTGTATTTCCCTCTTTGTACACCTATATTACCTTCTTTGTACACCTGTATTTCCCTCTATGTACACCTGTATTACTCTCTTTGTACACTTGTAGTACCCCCTCTATGTACACCTGTATTACCTTCTTTGTACACTTGTATTACCCCCTCTATGTACACCTGTATTTCCCTCTTTGTACACCTGTATTACCCCCTCTATGTACACCTGTATTTCCCTCTATGTACATCGGTATTTCCCTCTATGTACACCTGTATTACCCCCTCTATGCACACCTGTATTTCCCTCTATGTACACCTGTATTTCCCTCTATGTACACCTGTATTACCCTCTTTGTACACCTGTATTACCCTCTTTGTACACCTGTATTACCCTCTTTGTACACCTGTATTACCCTCTTTGTACACCTGTATTACCTTCTTTGTACACCTGTATTACCCCCTCTATGTACACCTGTATTTCCCTCTTTGTACACCTGTATTTCCCTCTTTGTACACCTGTATTATCCACTCTCTTTGTACACCTGTATTACCCTCTCTCTGTACCCCTAAACTATTTATCTTATTTTCTTTACCCCACATTTTTACCCCACCTTCTGCCGCCCTTGCTTCTTACATCATACACTTCATCTTACCTTGTTTACCCCACGCTATTGTTTGTACACTTGACATTTGACATACAAAGACATACTGTCTGTCTTGCTGAGTAATTTCTGGGCACGCCATTCTTCACAGCCGTTTCGTATATACACATCCATAAACACGCAGTATTTTTTTTACACATCTTCTGCCGATAACAAATCTTTCCAGTACATTCTACTGAAAAAGCAATTAATTTTGACAAAATCGGCTTTTCCCTAATTGACCGTGGGTTTGCTTGTTTGTCTGTATGTTTGTATGTGTCGGTGTGTTTGTATCAGAGTGTATGTGTCTTATGGCTTGTGTTTGTATTAGAGGATTTATCCTAGTGTATTGTGTGTGTTGTGTGTTTATATTTCTGTGTTTGTGTGTGTGTATTTGTATCAGAGGTTTTTACTAGTGTATGTGTGTGCGTATGTACGTGTACTGTGTGTTTGTGTGTGTGTATGTATGTGTGTCTGTCTATCTGTATGTCAGCCACGACACTCCAATAAGTTGACGGTGGTATTGAGTCAGATACCCCAGTTAAACTGTGCCGACACATTCTTCATGTTCCCTGGACACCCGAACTCGGTTTGTTTACACACACACACACACACACACACACACACACACAATTGTACATTTCAAAATTTAGTTTTCCCAATAGGGCGATAGATGATTGGAACAAGCTACCAGAGGAGATCGTAAATAAAAAAAACAATACAATCATTCAAAATAAAATATGATACTTGGAAGGCAGTATGTGATAAATAATATAATATGATACTTGGAGTCACGAGTCTTTGACTCATTCCTGCGGAGTCAACTAGGTAAGAACTAGGTAGGTAAGAACACACACACATACGGTGTGGGTGTATCTGTGTCTATCATTATTATTAATTACAGGCAAATCCAGTAGCATGGGGTAAGAGTGCAAATGCACTATTACCACCCTGTGCGGTGGCCCCCCATGTGTACCCTGGAAGCTTACCAAAATATGTAGAGAGAAAGAGAGTTAAAAAACTATACAATTCTAGAGAGAAAGAGAGTTCGAAAACAAAATACTAAATATATAACGATAAACAATCCATACGTTTTGCATCTGTGTGAGTGTGAGTGTTTCTGTGGATGTGTCTGTTTGTGTGTGTGTGTGTGTGTGTATGTTTTGTGTTTGTATCACATGCTTTTGTCTCTCTTTCTCTTTATTTCTCCCCCCTCTCTCTCTCTGCCTGTAATTGTGTGTGTGTGTGTGTGTGTGTATTATATCTGTATCACACGTATTGTGTATTATATTTATATTGTTATCTCTTTTTCTCTCTCTCTCTCTCTCTTTATCTTTTTTCTCTCTCATGCTTTCTCTCTCTCTCTCTGTGTGTGTGTGTGTGTGTGTCAATTTTTCTTTTGTGTCAATTTGATGTATTGCCACACATAGACAACAAAACAAGTTATACAGCAAACACAGATTAATAAGGCAACGATTCGTCTAGCCGTGGCTCTTGGACGAACGGATAGTGTAAAGTGCATTCAGTTGTACAATCATGTGAATGTGTTTGTGTGTGTGTGCCAGGCGTTGGTAGTGCCGCCTGTGTGTCGTTGGCCGCGCGATTCGGGCTGGACATTTGCCACCTGGTTCCGTATTGACGGTTCTGGTTCCGGCTCCGGCTCTGGCTCCGGCGGCGGCAGTGATCGTCGCAAGCCGCATTTGTACAGCTTCAAGACGAGTCGCGGTGTTGGCTACTCGGCGCATTTTGTCGGCTCGTGTCTGGTGTTGACCGCTATGAAAGTGAAGGGCAAGGGATTTCAGCACTGTGTCAAATACGAGTTTCAGCCGCGCAAGGTGAGTGCCATATGTGTGTGTGTCTGAATGTGTGTGTGTGTGTATTGTGTGTGTTTGTGTGAGTGTATGTGTGTGTTTGTCTGAGTGTGTGTGTGTGTTTGTCTGAGTGTGTGTGTGTGTGTGTGCTAATGTGTGTGTGTGTGTGTGTGTTTGTCTGAATGTATGTGTGTGTGTATTGTGTGTGTTTGTCTGAGTGTGGTTGTGTGTGTGTGTGTGTGTTTGTGTGTGTGTGTGTTTTTGTCTGAACGTGTGTGTGTGTGTGTGTGTATTGTGTGTGTTTGTCTGAACGTGTGTGTGTGTGTTTGTTTGAGTGTGTATATTGTGTGTGTTTGTGTTTGTCTGAGTGTGTGGGTGTGTGGTTGTGTGTGTCTGAGTGTATGTATATGTGTGTGTGTGTGCGTGTGTCTGAGTGTGTGTTTGTCTGAGTGTGTGTGTTTGTGAGTGTATCTGAGTATATGTGTGTGAATGTGAATGTGAAAGTGAGCGTCATATGTGTCATATATGTTTGTCTGAGTGTGTGTGTGTGTGTGTGCTTTGTTGAAAGCGCTCCTTGTTATATTTCGCGTGAATCTACCATAATTTTTCCTGGTGATTTTTTCTTCCGAATTAACCGTTAACTAACCAGCGAACTTGCTCGAAATGAAGTCGATACCAGCATACACTATCGGAAACAAGCACTCTACTCTACACACACATCCAAACTACATCCACTCTACCACTCCTCACATCTCTCTACACCACTATACAGCTTCCTCACACCATAACACTATTAAAACCAAGTAAATTCAACAGCATTACCAAAACACGTCCGCACGCCACGACTGACTACACACGACTCCCACACACACACACACACACACACACACACACACAAAGACTCTGTGTGTGAGTGTGTGTGTTTCTGTGTGTCTGAGTGTGTGTGTGTGTGTCTGAGTGTGTGTATATGCGTCTGAGTGTGTGTATATGTGTCTGGGTGTGTGTATATGTGTCTGAGTGTGTGTATATGTGTCTGAGTGTGTGTATATGTGTCTGAGTGTTTGTATATGTGTCTGAGTGTGTGTATATGTGTCTGAGTGTGTGTATATGTGTCTGAGTGTGTGTATATGTGTCTGAGTGTGTGTATATGTGTCTGAGTGTGTGTATATGTGTCTGAGTGTGTGTATATGTGTCTGTCTGAGTGTGTGTATATGCGTCTGTGTGTGTGTGTGTGTGTGTCTGTCTGAGTGTGTGTATATGTGTCTGAGTGTGTGTATATGTGTCTGAGTGTGTGTATTCTCCGCCCTTACCCTCCTCTGTTTTTCACTCTTTTACTTTAGTTACCCTTTCTGACTGTAGAACTATTTTAAGGCATGTTAAAATCCATTCTTCATCTCTCGACCCCATTGATCTTTCCAGGATTCCTCACTCCATTGAATTGCTCCTTCCTTTCTTATCTAATTTCATCAATGCTTCTTTCACTCTTGGGGAATTTCTTGCATCTAAAACTGCCAGTATTCTCCCTATACTTAAGAAATCTGATCTGGATGCTAACACGCTTTCTAACTATCGACCAATCTCTAGAATTCCTTGGCTGTCTAAGGTTCTTGAAATGGCTGCCTACATACAGATATCTGAATATCTTGAATCTAACAATTTGTTTCTTCCTGAGCAGTCTGGCTTCCGTCACTTTCATTCTACAGAAACTTCTCTAATTTTTCTCTATGATTCTATTCTCAAATCTACTCTCTCTGGTAATGATGTTCTACTTATACAACTAGACTTCTCTGCTGCATTTGACACTGTTAATCATCTGCTTCTTATTGATACTCTGTTAGATTTAGGCATTAGCGACACAGCTCTCTCTTTCTTTCGCTCTTATCTTTCTGATAGACTTCAGTTTGTTTCTACCTCTGCTGATTCTTGTAGTGAGTCTTGCCCACTAACTTGTGG
The DNA here is from genome assembly GCA_916048095.2 of Sacculina carcini. Taxonomy (NCBI): domain Eukaryota; kingdom Metazoa; phylum Arthropoda; class Thecostraca; family Sacculinidae; genus Sacculina; species Sacculina carcini. The sequence goes on along the minus strand of OU696580.1, from coordinate 2,506,906 downwards.
TGTACCTCAAGGCTCTGTCTTAGGCCCTCTCCTATTCAATATGTATCTTACCTCTGTAGGGAAAGTTCTTCGTCGTCACGATGTGTCCTTCCAAATATTCGCTGACGACATTCAAATCCTTCTCTCGTCTGAGTCTATTTCTCACTCTTCAGTAAGTTCTATTATATCTGATATAGAAAGATGGGCGTTCACTCGTCATCTCAAACTTAATCCTGATAAGACTAAGTATATTCTCTTTCCATCTTCTAATAGTACTACTTCTCTTAGTATACCTCTATCCTGCTCTGTACGTAGTCTTGGTATCATTCTCGATAGCTCTCTTTCTTTTGATTCACACATCTCTGACATTATCAGGTGCTGTAACTTTCAACTAAGGCGTATCTATTCCATTCGTAGATATATAACTATCTCTGCTGCCTTTAAGTTAGCCAACTCATTCATCTTTAGCAAAGTTCAGTATTGCTGTTCTCTTCTACTATCTCTCAACCACCGCCAGCTTAGGAAACTTCAATCTATTATTAATAAAGCATGTCGTATGATATTTAATCTTCCTTCGGGCTCTCATGTTTCTTCTTCTTTACAAAAACTTAGGTTACTTCCCATTAAGGCTCTTGTTGAGTATCGTATTTGTTTAATTATTCATTCAGCTCTTCATCTTCGTAAGCCTGCGTATATATTTGACCTTCTGTCTTATAAAACCTCATC